>WEKY01013330.1:14035-57331 GCA_013390045.1 Picathartes gymnocephalus | reverse complement strand
GCTCTGCTGAGGGATCTGGACAGTCCGGATTGATGGGTTGAGACCAATGACATAAGGCTCAATAAGACCAAGTGCTGGGCCCTACACTTTGGCCACAACAACCCTATGCAGAGCTACAGACTGGGGACAGAGTGGCTGGACAGTGACCAGGCAGAAAGGGACCAGGGTGTGTTAGCTGAACATGAGCCAGCAGTGTGCCCAGGTGGCCAGAAAATCCAACAGCATCCTGGCCTGTATCAGCAATAGTGGCCAGCAGGACCAGGGCAGTGATTGTCCCCTGTACTCAGCACTGGTGATGCCACACCTTGAGTACTGTGTCCAGGTTGGGGCCCCTCAATGCAAGAAGGATGTTGAGGTGCTGGAGGGTGTCCAGAGAAGGGCAACAAGGTTTGTGAAGGGTCTGGAGCACATGTCCTCTGAGGAACAGCTGAGGGGACTGGGCCATTTAGTCTGGAGAAGTGGAGGCTCAGGAGTGACTCTCTAAAACTGCCTGAAAGGAGGTTGCAGCCAGGTGAGGATTGACCTCTTCTCCCAGGCAGTCAGGGACAGGACACAGTCTTAAGCTGCCTCAGAACATCCTTAGATTTGACATTAGGAAGAAATTCTTCACAGTAAGGGTGATTAGACATTGGAATGAGCTGCCCAGGGAGGTGGTGGAGTCACCATCCCTGGAGATGTTACATGGCACTTATTGCTATGGTCTTGTTGACATGGTGGGGCTCAGACAAAGGTTTGTCTCGATGATCTCTGAGGTCTTTTCCAATATAATTGTTTCTGTGATTGATTCTGTGATTCCTTCTGCTGGCAGGGCTTGAGTGGCCAGGGTGTGCAGATAGAAACCAGCAACAGCCTACTAGTAGAGAGGAAATATGAGGGGTGGTAAAACCATCATATGGTCTTGGGATTTGGGTTTTGAGGATCGGGCACCAGAATGCAAATAAATTAAACCTTGCCTAATGAACACCTGCACATAATAATCAGGCCATTTTCTGAGAAAGCAGCCATAAGCTACTATACAAGCCAGAGGTAATTATCTTATCAAGTGAGTGAAAAGTTCACACTGATGGGTGAACCAGCTATGGACTAATGTGCATTTAAGGATCTTGTGACACAAGTCCACCAATGATTTGTTTTAAACAGAAGTTAATGTCATTACAAATCTTCTGAGCCCTGTGAAGCTACAAGCTTCGCAATAAACACAACTCTGCAGCCCTGTAGCTATCATTTCAATAAGAGGCTCTATTTTAGGGAAGAAGTCCTTGCCACTGGAAAGAAGCTTCAAGAATATATGTGTGCTGTGGCTGACAGCAGCTGGTAGCATTAAGCCCTTCTCCTCCTGTTCTTACAATCCTTGTTGCAATCATGGATAATATCACATACTGATGCCAGTGGTGCTCATCTGGAAATGACCTACAATGAATACCACAAATGCATTGAGACAGAGGAGATAGATGGCCCCAAATGAGAAGACCAACCTCTTCAACAAAGTAAGGGAGAAAGGTTATGTTTTACCCTCTAAAAGAGGAATGGAAAGAAAAAAGGAAAAAGGAAAGAGATATTGTCAGCAAGGATTCACTCATCACTTTGTTGTTTACCTATAATATTACACTGTAATTCTGATTTAAGAAGTCACATCCACCGTCTTTATCTACTGCCTTAGCTACAAACATAATTGTAGTGATGTAACGGTTAATGGGTTTGTGGTTTTAAGCAGCTGAAATTATCTGGTGTTAAAATAGTGTTGTGGTCTCACACACCCTGTTTTGTGTTCCTCCACACACTGAATTTGTTGTTTATTTATTTACCTAAAGGATCGCAGTGAGAATATTTGCAAAGGGGCCAGCAAAGCATTGTGTCAGCACTATGATTAGGGTCTGTGAGTCGCTGACAAAAGGGAAGCAAAAGGCTCAAAGTAGAAGGGGGATGGAAGAACTCTGCTACCTGTGAAAAAGCAACAGTGATCAGAAGGATGGTATTTACTCCTATTCAGACACTAAGGCAATCTCGGTTGCTTTGTATTGACAGCATGGACTTGAGAGACATCAGCTGAGCATGGATACACACATTTGTAAAGACCAGGTTTCAAGTTTACTTCAGCTGTTTCTTAGAAAAACATCAGAAAGGCAACATTAGAGATGGCTCTTAAAAGATTGGGAGATACTTAGTTTAGAAATTAAATCAGCCTCCAATTTTCAATTAAAGGCACTCTATATGGAACCCTTACATTCCTATGGCAGAACCACAATGTGGAGTTGCCAGAGGTAAGCTGCAGCTGCTGCTGTTTGCTTATGGTACTCCTAGGCTGTGTGCAGCATTTCTGAAAATCAGGTGTCCTCAGTGAAAGGTGAAGTTGCACTGCAGTCCCCCTTGAATCTACTTCTGCAGCTCTCAACTTCATGCCCTTGCTTCACCTGGTGTTGGAATGATATTCAAAATTCAAACAGCAGGTGTATGGCTTATTTGTTCTTCCATATCAAGGTATTCATTGGTACCAAGACTGCTGTTAAATGTGTTTAGTTTGAAGGAGTAGAGAATATCAACATATGTACTCCTAAGATTTGACATGCTCTTTCAACTACATAAGGACAGACTGAATCACAAATACTTCTGAACAGCTTGCTCCCAGTGCCAATATTTGTTCACAGTGGGAAAGGTATCATGACTGTGACAGAGCTCATGGTCACTTTCAGAATAAACAGATTCTCATAAAAAACAACTTTGGAGAAAACATTTCATTGTCAAAAACACCCATGTGCTGCTGCCAAGACACTTTGCATCCTAAAGTGCTCCTGAAAGTGACATTTAGCTTGAGAGATCCCACTTTCACTTCTTCTGGTGTGCACATCGTGATGTTTCCTGCTGGTTGCCAACCTGCAGATGGCTATATTTGGATAACTGTGTCTTTTTCAGAGCACTGGTCTTTCTGTTCTTGGCATTGTTAATACAAATTACAGGACAATCCTTCATATCCACTGAGAGTCACTAAGGGAATTATATGAGCAAATGAGATCAAAGTTAAAGTTCAAATACAATAAAATACTAACAATACTTCTTGAACATTGTTTATTTTGTTAAGAATATGGCAAAGAAAATATATAGCCACTGTATTAGAAATACAACTTTATAATTAATCTCATAAATAATATGCTTAACACAATTCATTTTATAATGCCTTCTCCTTTTCCTTAGAAACAGACTTTCAAAACTTGAGTGCTGTAATTAATGTAAATGTGTTTTTAAGGTAGGTAATCCCCTTTTGTTTATGCCTGCTAGCTACATATTGACTCTCCTCATCTGTATTAGCACACAAGCACTGTATTTTAATTAAGTAAATAGAGTTTCCAATTAGCAAATCATAATACTTCACATATTTAGCCTAAGCATTTGAAGTTCTCTGGGAATGCTTTTTATCATTCAAGTTAGTTTTGCATACTTGTCACGTGCAGTTAGGCAGTTCAGCTAAGAGTTTATTCAACACTCAGTGGCTATGTTCAAGTCAACAGAAATATTTATTTACTTTTGCTATTAACAAAGGAAGAAACCATTTATTGAAATCAGGAACTATACAAAGATCCTAACATGTCAAATTATGCACTGAAACTCAATTGAATTATATATTTATTAAATAACTCCTGATATACATAGAAGTAATTTCTTGCTTGGATCCTGCTAGAAGAAAATATTTCAGCAAGAAGTGTGGTTTTCAGCTCAGTTATCCATAAGGAAACACAACTGTCATCAGTCAGCAAAGATCTGCCTATATAGGAATTCCCAAGTGCTGAAAGACTTCTATAAATTATCCATAATGTACTGTGAGTTCGCTGCACTGTTGCCTGGAAACCCAAAGCTTAGATCTGACTCATCAGGGAAAGATGTTAAAAATAGTAGCAGACACACTTGTCAGGCTCACAGTTAGGATTAACTTTAGAGTGTCTGGGATGCCCTGGCCATCGTGACTTTTTGCAATTTCCTATGGATAGTATTAAATATGCAGGAATGCTCAAAAGCATTCAGAAATTTTCAGGAATGTTCAGATGAGACCACCTTTCCATTCTAAGTTGGATTTTCCATAGTTCCAGTGGAAAAAGTAAAGATATGAGTAAATACGCAGAGATTTGGAGTAATTCTTTGTCTCTTATTACCGTTTTGAAGTTAGACATTCATCCAGCTCAGATATTTGATAATAATTTCCTGATAGACACAGCACATTTATCTATCTATTGAAATTTGGTTTGTATTTATATTTAGGACTGAGAAACTTGGCATAAACTGCACTACAATTTCAAAATGTTTCTTTTTTTTTTCTACAGTAATGTGCAAAGAGCACAGAAGATTAAGTTATTGAACAAAGTAGATCCTACTTTCAATCTTTGTATAGTAAATAAAGGAAATAAAATATTCATCTATTACACCTGCTTGTAGAAGAGAGCAATAAACATGATAAATTGTAGTATTTAATCTGTTTTTACTTTCCCCCCCCAAGTATGACACATGATCAAATAAGAGAATTATAAACAGTTTTAGAACAACACAGAGTCACACTCTTGTAACACATTTTCCTTCTCTCTCTAAGGCTGACCCTGCATCAGTAATCTTAGCCCCAGTGAGATGTGGCTTACATTCCTAGCTGCTTATTTTAAATTACTAACAAACCGACGCACATAGATTAGGGTATTATCTGAGATTGCAAAGCCTCCATTCCATGGCGTGGTGAGCAACATATGGAAATTACTATTTCACTTCTTACTTTTGAATTATTTCTTTTCTGTTACTCTTCTGTGCATAGATGCTTCTTCAAAAGCTGATAAAAGTTAGTAAATTGAGCAGAATGTCAGATATGGTACTGTGACTTATAATTTTAAAATTTAGATTGTTGAATAATGAAATGTTTCTATATATCTAATGATAGCAGCTTCTTACTACTAAACGTATTATGACCTCAGAATTCTGCAAAGGAAAATAAAAACTTGACAAAGGAACAAGAATGACTGATTGGAGTAAGCTTTAGAAATACTGCTTAAATACACACATCTGAGGTAGAAATCTGCAATGCTGAGTGAATATGTGCCTGTTTACATGCAGATAATCACTCCCACAAATATAGCACGAGCTTGGTATAGATACCATCTTCTGTATTAATCATGACCATAGAACACAATGAGTGATGGATTAAATGAATATACTTAAGATAGTGAGGTCTCCTTCTACCTGATTTGCATTTGATTGTTATTTCAGTGTTTTCAATTTGAAAACGTAAATAAGAATCCATTACAAACTTGAGCCACCTGGATGTAATAATCATTCATTTCAAATTAAATGTCCTGTCCAATACAAAATATATCTCAAAGATACAGTATTTCACATATCATACAACAGGATTTGTAAAAGCTTCAATGTTTCTGTGACCTAAATGTGGAGGTGAAAAGATTACCTTTGTAATATGAAAAGTCAAGACAGCAAAGTCCTGGCAGAAAGTGCTAATTTTAAGTCCCAAGATCTCTTATGAAGGACATGAAGATCGGAGCTTCTGGCACCACTCTCTTCTCAGTAATTAGAATATTAGCTAATACTAACTGTTTATAATGTCATAATGATAGAGAGTAGTAGCACTTGGATGTCACACAGCCTGAGCTTGACAATTGACCTCCATCCAGAAACAAACTGGCAGTCACTGGAGATCAATGCTGCACAAACACAAAATACTACCTATGTAGGCAACTGTATTTTGTTGACACTCCCCTTTCCATTTCAGCCTGTGGACCCACACAGAGTGTACTATAGCACTTTTATCTCAAACTCACAGAGATATAGATTACTGTGACAAAGGGTACCTTGAAGGAAAAAGGTTTTGCTCTCCTTGTCAGTCAGAGCTATTATTAGCTGCATTTCAGACAAATGCACAAATGTACATGCTGCAGTGATACACCTTGGATAGGCCTGCATGGGGATCCCCAGACTGGCTTTGAATGAGTTAGTTTCAGAGCTGGAAGCAATGTAGCTACAGTGCACAGAATAATCATCCTCCTATCCAAGGGCTACTCACAACCATATTTATTGGGCAGTCAACACAACTCTGGTGCATGTATATTGTTCCCATGAGCCAAACCTTTGGGTACACCACAGTGCAGATTAACTAGTTGACTTAGAACAAGCTGTATTGCTGGTGAAGTGTTGTTTTGGATGGAAAAACCAAGCCATTTATTATGAAAAATGGCCATTTGAAAAATATAGTAATGCTGGCCTACCTAATCCATCCAGTTGTGCCCCATCATAACAAGTTTTAAATTGCAAAAACCACAGTGGTGAAATATTCCATATAGCTAGGAAAGCTTTCAAAGAGTAATGCTCATTTTATTTTGCTAGATTTTAGACTATTTGATAATAGCAAAGAGCCTAAGTCTGCATAAGAGGTGGGATTATTTTCATGACCTGTTCCAAGGTACTGACAAAACCAAAAGCACATAAGGCATAAGGGTATATTATTTTTTAAGCAAGAAGAAGAAGAAAGAATCATTGTTTCTATAGGTGTGGGGAGGCTTTTGTTGTTTTGTGGGGGTTTTTTTGTGAGTCTCCTTGTTCACATATGACCTTTAGAATGTGAATACACACCTTCATCTGGGGAAGCTGGCAGAGGTCTGGATTATTTCATTTAAAAGAGTTTTATGCATTTAAGCATATAACATGCATTCATCTATGTATTTGTCTGTCTGTCTGTTGATATATTCTTTGGCTGTACAGAATCTTAAAATCAAAGAAAGCTGGATCCATTATGTGAAAGAGACATCACACTCTGAAACAATCACTCACTATCCAAATATCACATGCACTATGTGTCTTGCAAAGAGCTTCATCTACTTTTCAGAATAGCCATGATACACTCTTCACATGAAGCAGAATTATCTAGATGAGTTAAAATTAATTATTGCATCAGGTTCTTCTACTGCCATGAATACAACGACAGGGAAAAATTATTCCATGGCAGCTCAAGATCTTCCAACGGTCTCTTGATAGTGTTTCCTTTCTGGCAGAAGAAATACATTCCTTTGATTTTACTTGAATCCTTCAGCTTGGTGAACAGGTTCTGTTCTGCTTTTGTTTAGTATTCTACTCAGCAGGTCTGCTTAACAAGAAACAGGTATTGTTCGCATTCATGTGAAATACATGAAGAAAAAGCTGACATTCTTCTAAATATACACAGAGTAATTTGATTTTTCTTTTGGTAAGACAACTTTTTTTTTTCTGTTTTATTTTTCACAGAATAAAGATAAATTGACGTGATGTTTTGTCTTCCATACTTTCTCCTTTGACTGCAAGTACAGACTACAGATACTGTTTTTAATAAAATGCTACTATTCTATAGGGAAAATTTATTACTTCCTACTTTAGGATACTTAGGAATTGGACTATTCATTTGAAAAGACACTATTTTTCTTACACTAACAATTCTAAACAAATACAACAAATAAATAATGTCCAATTCTTTAGCTACTTTAATTTGAAATATAAATTTAACAGAAAATTTTTTTCCTGTCTTTTAAAACAGAGCAGAGGTTGATGCTTCATTTTGCCTCTTTCAAAATTTCCCATTTATGGACAAATGAAGATACAGATAAATAATAAATGGTAGCTAAATAATAAACTAAGTGAGGAATCCCATTACAGAATTTCTGCCTGTCACAAAACATAACTCCAGTTCTGTGCTGCAAACATGTATGGCTACAAGGCACCTAGGTGCAACTGGGAAGATGACTCATAAGTCTGCACATCTTAGAGTGTTTTAAGACTGAATCCTATAGGCTACAATAAAACATTTAGATCTGGCCTTAAAAGTCAGAGTGAGTGCCGTGCTAGAGCACTATCTTACAACTCCTATGATTAATTTTATAGCCTTTTGAGGAGACAAAGGTGCTGTTCCACTACAAAGAAAAGCTGCAGAGACACTGGATGGAACTATTCCAGTTCTAATTAACCTGCCTAAATGCTAATTTAGGCGGGGGAAGTTGTATTTAATCATTCAGATTTGCAAATTATGGCTATGAATGATATCCAGAGAGCCCATTTAAGTGCTTAAAAGAGTGAGTCATGTATTCCCAGAAAATCTATTCAGAAAGCCAGGCATCTCCATCTGTAGCCAGCCAGTCTTTCAGCATCCATCACCTACGTTTTGAATCACGGACACTCCCTATGCACCTTGCACAAGTATGCAAAGACACTAACAGTGTAGATATAATACATTAATATAGTTACATCTAAACTCTATCTGCTTCCCGAAATAATCTTACTCACTGGACATTTTCAAGCCTTCCTAAAATAAATGAAAAGCAATAAGCCCAGCAGAAAGCACTGCCTTACTGGCTATTCTGAACTGACATGTTCTGGTCATGACAGGAATTTTTCAGGGAAGAGGAGATCTGTATGCCACCTCATGTTTCACATTACATGGATCCTGGTTACCAGAAACAACCATGGGCACTAGAACAAAATATTAGGGCAGAAAGTAGAGTTTCTTCTCGTATAGCTGTCATTACAACAAGGAAAATATGCCTAAAGTAACAGCTTGGCTTTTGTGATCTTTGCTCTCCCATTCACTTTTTCTTTCTTGTCTGCTGTTGCCTTTGAGACTTTATTAAACTACACATTTGCAGCAAATAATGATTATATTTTAAATATCAGGATTCTGTCTCATACTATGAGGCTTGGAGAGACACCATTAAAAATATGTATTTCTGGTTATATGTAGGAAGGTCCATCTTCTTCTCCGATCTTTGAAGAGTAGTTTGAGTTATAGGGTGGTAAATGAGATCTTAACATGTCTTAACCAAGACACTGTACATGTTGCAGCTTGAAGGAATGACAGGCTGATCTTATTGTATTGGGAGTTGTAACTTTAAATAATTTGCAGGACACTTGCAGTCCCTATGTTAGACTTTTTATCTCATTGTGAACTTAAATAAAAGAATAAGAATCCTTTTTTTTTAATAATGTCACATCACTGTAGTAGATCAGATGAACAGTCTACTTAGTGTAATATTTTACATCTAACTGTCTCTTAAACTTTTGAAAAAATACATACATGCGTATGTTTGGAGCGGGGGTGAGTGCTTGTGTTAGTGACAACTTACTGTGTAAACATATTACATCTGTCCAACAGTTTTTAATACTCTGTACTTGTCTAAGACTTGTCATCAGTTTGATGGGATTGCAAATCCAGTTGGAAAAGGCAAACGTGTAAAGTAGTAAAATAATCTGAACCATTTGATTTTCTGTGATTTTTTTAATTATCTTACCGCTATATATAACCCTGTCTAAAATCAATAAAAGCCATACTAGTGGAGGAGAATCTGGGTGACAAATAGACTTCTCAAAGTAGTTAGAAGCGGGAAGTCGTGTTTTTTGTTTAGGCTTAATGATATTTGGTATCTTTAGCAATGATGGGTAATAAAAATACTGCTAATAAAATCTAATGATACAAAAAATCTTTGACTAGACCATACTAATAAGTCACTTATATGGATCTAAGATTATAAATGTATGTATGCATATTAGGAAGAAAAATCATTGTGGCAATTTTATTATATGTAGCCATTTCACAAAAAAAAAAAGGCTTTGCTGAAGAAAGGGAACATAGAACGTACCCTCTCAGCATGATATGCTGGCAATGAAGGCTAACACAGTCAAAGTATGACTAAATTGGGAAGCTTGGCTCTGGAATAAATCCAGAGAAGAGCACTAACAAGTACTAAAAATGAATCTGTGTCTTACTCTATTCAGTTCTGACAGTCACATCTCAGAAAGAGTGAGAGAAATGGGGTGACCTTCAGCAAAGAACAAGACAGATTTTAAATTCCTCTCTCCTTCAAGGCAATGAATCTCGCACTTGTACCTGCGCAGGCTTGCCATGTTAAGGGATGTACCACTCACAAACATCACTCTAGTCATAAAATGAGCCAGATACTTTTCAAATCTAGCTCTGATATTTTATTCTATGACTTCCTGTGGCTATGAATTCCATATACTGAAAATAGATATGTCCATAAATCACCTTTATAACCATTGTTGAAAAGTAGGTGTTTAGGGAGTTTTCAAAATACAGTTTTTTTCCTGACATATGGTAAGAGCTCTGTTGTGCACAGGGAATTCTGATAGACTTTTAAACTTGCAACAGGAAGTATTATAAACCATAATAACTGCAGTGAATCTACCCAGCTTCATCTAAAATGTAATGAGCTAAAATATCTCTCTCCTCTATGGAAACAGTTGCCAGTTTGTAATATGCTATAATCTTAATATGGGTGTGCTTCCATAATTATAAATTATATAAAAATGAGTTACTGCACACAAAAAATACATTTTAAGTGATAATAATTTGTCCTTAATAAAAAAAAATCAATAATGTGCTAACAAAAGCAAATATTGGGCGCATAGCAATTTTATTTGAATGAAATTTTTTGTCTAATTGAAGAAAACATTGACAGCTCATCTAATGTAACTTTAAATAATAAATAGGAATTTTGAAAGGAATTAACAGTAAAGGATGTAAAAGATAGCATGATGAAGGAATGAAATTCATCCATAATATAATTTTCTTAGATCAATAGCTCCTGTGAGTTTACATGCTAGATATTGTGCAATATTTAAATGCTTAATATGTTCAATACATGTTTTCATACCATTAAAAAGGTAATTTCTAGAAGCTTCAAATGTAGAACAGCATGGAGAAAAAAGTAACACTTCTGCCTCAGGGAAGACACAACACACTATAAACTGCAAGATATAGAACACGTGAAATTTTTAAAAATTTAAATTAAAAATATTCAGGCTTTAGTTCACACAAATAGCAAAACTCATGGCTTCCTTCTACACCTTCAGAACCTTGAGAGCGGAAAAAAAGCTTTGTAAGTTTTGGTAATCTGCTTCATACTGGTTTCACTCAATCATCAGAAAGACTTCAGATAATTGCTTCTTAAAACTCTAATTCAGCAATGCAAAACCTTTATTGCAGAGCAGCCCTTGCTCTGCCAGTGGTGCCATGCTGTGCAGCAGTGTCAGCCCTTGCGTGCCACCTGCCCAAGCCTTCAGCTGCCCACACAACCCGGAATCTACAATCTCTTAAAGCTGGTCAGCTACATGGTAGCAATGCTGATAATAATGTTTCAAAAATAGGGGTCCTGGCCGTGGACCTTTCTGATACAGGCATAAAAAACCATATTCTTTGGCCAATAAAATTAAACAGAAAGGCTGTTGTGGGGTATTTTCACGATTTAATTACATGGAACTCTGTAAATACCATGTCTTCACTGGTTTCATTGCAAAATTCTGGTCATCAACTTGCTTGAAGACCAATCTAATTCAAGATTTCAGGACTTCATGGTTTAGGATGGACAAACTCCAGACATTTCACATCTTTTTCTCAGTGTTTTGAATAGCAGTTCTCAGTAAAGAAAGGCATCATCAGAGAAAGAATATGTAGCAAGGATCAATGTGAGCAGCTGAATATCTAGAACTACCACTAACAAGTTACAAAAATCTTGTTTAAAGTAATTTAATTTCATTCAGAAATGGGAGAAAACTCAGGAAACACAGAGGCTTTGTGATCTATTCAATAGTTTTCATGGAGGAAATGACAGTATTACCATGGGAGCTAATATGCATGTTATTGGAATTGCACTTACTTTCATTTGTGGGTTTGTTTTGGGGGTTTTTCTGCCTGCCTCACTCAGGAAGCATTTAAAACCCCAAGGCTGCTCAAGCCTAATTCCTGTTTGTCATAGAAATGCTGACAGACTTCTACCAATTGCAGAGAAGCAGCCACCACTTCACAAGTTTAAAACTTAGACATAAGCACAAACCCTTCACCTTCAGGCTCACTGCTCTCAGCACAGTTTCTCAATCACATGCCTATGACCAATTAGTACAAGCTGTCCCATATTCCCATCTCCTGTGGTTTGCAGCACTTCAGGGTGTGATTCTGCGCTTACAGATGGGGTGTGCTACCCTCCATATGGATCATGGTGTTTGCAGCTCAGAAACCTTAGAACAGAATATTGCAGCTGAAAGGGCCCTATAAAATTCATCTGGTCCAACTGCTAATGACTACTACATTTACTAAATTTGAATATCCTTAAAGCATGCATAAAGTAATTTATTAATATAACTATATAACTATGTTATATATATAGATATATAACTATATAACTATAGAACTGTAAGTAATTTATTAATATAACTATAAAAAGTAGTGTTAAAATATGTACAGTCATTCAGAAATATACTCTAGATTTCTTTTTAATGCATATATATCTCTATGAAGGAGAATTCACAAACTCCGGTCCTATTTTAGTCTTCATTTGCAAATATCATTAATACTTCACAGGAGACTTACTTCTATGCTTAAAACTGTTCAAATCATCTAAGCAGCTTGATCTCAAATACTGTGAAAATTAAGCATCTCTGTGCCTCCACAGTACTTCAAACAGAAACATAGACATTTCAGTTTCTGGGGTATACGATCCATGGTACGACCTTTGGAAAATACTAGAATATAGATCTAGTATGAGTGAAAGATCAGAATGACTGAAAGTTCTACTCTGAACCCTGCTACCTACTATTAACTACCTAGTATCTGAAATAAGTTTACCACTACTTTTGGACTCTTAAGGATATATGTAAGTGAATGAGTGTATGCCTGCTGTAGCAGAGTTCGCTGCTGCCCCCACTTAAGCCGTGATCACCAGTGGTGGTTGTGACGGCTGCATCCAGCTTAACTCTGGACTCTGGGGGACAGATGACAACAGGGTAGCTAAAGGCTGTCTGTAACAGTGACCCAGATGTCTTCCTGGCATGCAAATAAGACGATGAGTCATTAACTTTGAGATCTTAGCTAAGTACTATAAAGGATCAATCGTGTGCATATAATGCTTTAGACATAAACCATTGACTTAGTAGGAGTGGATCCAGCCACACATGTAGTCACCTCTGATAGGTGGTTTAGGACACAAGGGAGTCTTTTCTGAACCTCATGACTCAGTTAGAGTTGAGGCTCCTAGCGGTTTTGCCTGACTGTTCTCTATGCAATACATAATCTAGTGTACCTTGCCATCAAATCTTGTCAAACCTCTGTTGCATATAATATCAAACTTTGTCATATCAATAAAGTGTATTGTTGCTTCTCTCTTACAAGTGAAGTGCATGGCTCCATCCACAACACCTGTATTAAAGAGAAAAATTCTGATGCACAATTTATTATCAGCAAAAGAGAAAAAGCACGATGTGTTATAGACAAAATGTTAACACACATTTTTGTACTCTTAAATACTGTCATGTACTGCTTTCTTTAACTTGTGTCATCACTCTTAGAAATGATATTGACTTTTACCTCAAGCTTAGTGGCTGCTGGTTTTTGTATTTATTTTACTAATTCACATGAATGAAAGCATCAATGAGTTGATAGTTGATTAGTGACTGGTGTTAGTCCTTGCTTCTTATTCTGGAATGATTTACTGTATTCAAAAGGGAAGCAGGTTGATTCATTTAAATGATCTCATTTAATATCTTGCACCAAATATCTGAGAGAATAATGAATTACAGCTAAGGACAGCCATCTTCATTTTGTCTGTAATAATTCGAAAGTCACTGAGATGTTCTTGGTTCAAAAATGAGTGCTATGGAGCTTTTATTTTATGTGTTCATTCATTTCACCTGTGGGAACAGATAGGATGATGGAAAGTAAAATTAATAATGAAAAATAGGGTGAAATTGGAGCAGAGACTAGGCAGAAAGAAAAATAAGCTCGGAGTTCTGTATAGAAGCTGAGAGAAGAGTGAATAAAAAAAAAAAAACCCACAGCAGTACCACAGCAGTAGAGTTGTCAACTTTAAGCCTGTAAATGGGGAAAAAAAGAATAGTGATGTCCAACAACTGAGGTATACCGTAGACTTTCTAGGTTGTGTAGCTCATTCTCACAAAAAGTTGTAATTCATGAGATTTGCCACATCCTAGTAATAACTACTACACTTATAAGTAAAACTGTCACAGAACTAAGCCTTTGAAAGTTATGGATTCAGTTCCAGTCCTCTGACAAAGATTACTGCCTAGCTTTGATCAAAATATTTGTTTTTTCTGTCTCTTAATTCTTCATTTATTAATAAGAATTAAAATATTTCTCCTACGTAGGTTAATGAGGTCAAATCCACTAATAAGTGGTTCAGGGACCACTTAAACCTTCTTGCCAAGTCATTTCTTCCTAGCACATCCACTTCGCATAGGACTTTCCACATCACATAATGTATATGGGGTTTTATTGAACCTGCAGTCAGGACATGAAGCCAAATTAATATCAGATCATGCCAGAAAGAAAGCTTAGAGATCAGTTTGGGTGGTTTTGTTGCTGTTTTCGTTCAAGCACCTTGCTCTGAAACCTGATTCTCCTTAACAGCAGCATTCCAGCTGTCTTCAGGACAATTGGAAGTTGCTCCACTGAGATATTGTGCTGCACGCTATTTTCTGCAATTATTAGATATATAAAACAATAGACAAAATCACTTAGAAAGCCTAATTTTAGAGGGCTCCACAAGACTCGTCTTTCTTCCTATCATTTACTAATTAAAACAACTCCACCGTATTAGGAGTTGATTTGCATTTGATACCAGGACTCTCTTTAAACCTGCATGCAGTCAGGTCTTTGTTTCCTTCACAAACAATACCGATCTTCATTTCATATATTATTGCAGCACAGTTGACCATTTTGTGGTGATCTTTGGAATGCCTATTGCTATGTTTTAAAAACAGTGTCTTTTGGAAGATACAACACTGTGGAGGCTGGTGAGCCCACCTAACCCGGGTCCATGACGGTCCCTTGGAGGGACAGACCCGAAGGCAGAGAATAACCCCTCAGTTATGATGACGAGAAAGGCCTCTCCCAGGACACCTTGCAACCATAAGCAAATGTACCCCAGTTCTGCTTCCCCGATTGGCCCGTTGGCCTCCCCGGCCCTTTTCTTCCTTATATGTCTATTGTTCTGGAAAGTTCTCCCTTCCTTATTCCCCCATTGGCTTTATTCCTTGGCCACTCCTTCCCTATCATCCCATTGGCCCACATACCCTGGTCCCACCTATGTACCGCCCCCAGGCCCCCAGATCATTGGCCTTAATGCTCTCTCAGCCCCTACCTTCCTGGTATAAAATCCCTGGACCCTCCCCTGTTCTTTGTCTTTGTCCCTGGACTCCTTGACACGTGGCTGCAATAAACCTCCATGGAACTCCCTACGAGGACCTTTCTCACTTCTTCATCATCGAAGATTCTTACAGCTATCTGGTGTGTGCCTGTCTGTGGATTTGAGTGCCTGTGACACCAAGCGGCTCCCTTGCTGGAGGCGCTTCTGGAAGATTGCGGCACCTTACCAACGATCCACTGCCACAACGTTATACATTTTCTGCAAAGCCCTGAAGAATGAAACATTTAGTTTATTTTTCAGTTCTCCAAATCAGCAGTCATCCTTTTCATGAGAAAATGATGACTGATTAATGTGTTTGTCTAGGTAAACACAAATTATTGATATAGAAATATTAATAAGATAGTTATAAGAACATGATATAAGAACATCTCCACAGATTAGTATGAAAGCCTTAAGACACTTGGATATTTGATTTCAGACACAAGAATTCTTATTATTGTTGATATCCAACTTTTTTTTTCAATTATTATTTTGCATAACATTACTACATGATACACATGTAGTGTTCTTATTTTGTTGTTTTCTATTGTGGTTAATATCGCATTTCAGCCTTGACTTTGAAAAAAGCTAAGCGCACATTTAACTTCAAGCATGTGACTAGTTTCGTGAGGTTCCCAAAACACAAGTTCATAATTGGGCCAAGGATACCACTCATTTGTTTTTAGTTACATTTCCCTCCAAATTCAAGGTTTATCCTTCATAACAATAAGCACAAACTTCTGAATCTTATACAAGATTTACAGGTATTTCACCAAAACCCCAAATAACAATATAAAATCAAATACAGAGACCTGTTTTTAACAAAAGTCATAAAAGTGATACTGCAGACTTGAGAATGTTGCCTGAGGAGCAAAATTCAGCTACAGTATTCTAATAAAAGCAACTACAAAATGGAAAGCGAATTATATCTGGATGAAAACAATTACTTGGATAAGAAGAAATTCTGCAAGCATGTTAAGTGATAACAAAGGATTCAAAGGAACCTATTTATAAAATAGGGGATTGCATTATGACAAAAATTTTGCTGACGTTGGAGAAGCATGGAATATGCTTTGATCTTTCAGAAATTGCTATTTCTTTGCCACTCTACCCACACTATTCTGATCCATATAAAAGGTCATTCAAATATAAAAAGAGAGCCAAATCAAAGATGATGATGTGAGTGAGGACTGCACAAATAATACTGACACATAGAAATAACGGACTAAAAGGTCAAGGGAAACCTTTCACGGAGGCAGGTTTGCAGAATTATTGACCATCCTTAAGCGTACCCCCATTAACTTCGAAATGATGTCTGAAGGAGCCTAGCAGTGTCAACCACAGCAACGCCGGCTCAATGCACTTGGTAGAAGTCAACAAATAGGATTCTGCTTGTAGTTGTGAAAAGAATATGTTTCCTGGAGGAAAATTAAGGTAACTCCACATTAGTCTAAAAATCCTGGATACAATTAAGCTTTAATCATAAGTTCAACATTTGCTAAAAACTTTTTTGCAATCTGTAGACATACTTCTTGAAAAAAATATTGAAAAGACAGGTCCTGAGGAATAATTCAATATTTTTCTTCCATTTGCCTCAGTGATGGAAATGAAGATCTACAAAAACACCTGCATCACAAATAGGCACGCTCTGCTCTTACCAGTCTGCAGTCCTGTCCAACACAAAGTGGATTCCTTGCAGGGGGCTCACATGCATGTTGGAATTTTAAAGATGTGAGTACCATAAATGGAACAGGTGCTTAGGAAGCTGAAAGAAGACACAGTATGGTATTTTGACATTCACATTTGATGGTCAGGATAGTCAATGTGTATTGCTGACTACTTAATTTTCTTTTGATTACATGCTTTCATTCTGAGATATGCTTCTAAGAATTATATGAAGCTGTTTGAGAAGGAAGGAGCACAGCTCCATTTGACCATTGAATGGCTTTGCTGCACAGATAGCAAGATCTGATTCTCTAACAACTCGGATAACAGGTGCACCTTCTACAAGAGTTACTCCTACAAAACCACTGAAGAATCTTTTCGCCTGGACAACCAGATAACCTCAAAACTCTGCATAGCATAGCGTAGCATAGAACAGAATAGAAAATAATATATTTTCAGTTAGAAGAAACCTAAGGTTATCATATAGTCTACCTGTCTGACTACTTCAGGGCTGACTAAAATGCAGGATTACTTCCAAGTACAGGAGTAATTCTTATTCACTCTGCATATCCACCTCTTCTCCTGTATGCCTCGTTTCCTTAACAGTGTACAATAAGCACTGCTATGAGTTTCCTTGTTCTGCGTCCTGGCCAGACCCTGTTTCTCCCAGGGCCTGGGATACCTGAGATAACCTACTGTTAACCTGGGGTGAGTTCAGACTTCACCAGCAGACTTAACATAGATGGTGATGACAATACTCCCTCATTAACCTTTTCAGAATAGCATGTGTTGCCGACACATTTTTGAGATCATTAAATCAGATGTCTGAAAAATCATATGCAGGCTTCCTAATAGTACATAAATAATTAGTGTGCAAAGAAAGGTATGATGAGAATTGGAGAGGAATCCTGCAGTATGTGCAAAGAAGAAGCACATGGAATAAAGGGAGGAGAATAGAGAGATGCAACAGGAAATTAAAGAGGAAAGACATTGGGAAGTCAGGAAAAGAATATGACTTTCTCAAAAATGACTAGAGACTTTGAGATTTCTCCATTTTGGCTGTTCAAACTTTAGGTGGCCAAAAGACCTTGATTTTATGGGAAAGTGTTTACTCATTCTTGAAAACTGTTTTTATGTAACCTCAGGTTAATTAAACAATATAAGGCAGGAATATCTCTTGTAACTTTTGAGCTAGTGAACCCTAAAATCTTCTCTACAAGATGAGTAGGCTCCCTTAAACAAATGAGGAAATAGATAGGTATTAGGTATTAAAATATAGGAAATAGAACATGAACAAATAGTGCAACAGGTTTTTAAAAATTGTCTATTTATCTGGATACAAAACAAAGTGGTAAAAGGATATCAGTAATGCCTATTTGAAAATGGTGAAATTATGTTTTTATTTTAACATAGTGTTTCCTTAGCATCTACAAAGCAGCCATTTCTCTGCACCATGCTTAAACTACCAGCAAACTAAGTCCTAATCTACCATTTCCAATCAGGGATCATGGAATACATGCAGATTCTGATTTCTGAGCATATTTGGAGTATTAGTTACTAGTAATCAGCAAGCAAATATCTGTATTGATCATCCTTTCCATTTCATTTGCCTTAATTATTTGTTTTCCAGGATGACGATATATGCATAAGGTGGGCCAAATGTATTTTCTCTGTGAGATTGTCAGACCTATTTTTCTAGTAAGTTATCCTGTCCTTTGGCAGCCAATGGGATCACTTGCTCCTGAATCTAAATACTCCCAATAGTAGCCAAAGTCAATATTTAGGACACAGATTGCTGATTGACTTTTTCACAGTACTTTCTCAGGCCTTCCAATCTGCTTTGACAGGGACACAGGAGCAGTGCAATTCAAAAAATCAAATGAACAGAGAATAAAGGGGCTTGTTCTTAAAACAAAATTTGCTAGCTGCCTCTTCAGATAAGGAAACACACAGCGCAATGTGTGTGCTGGCCAACCTCCAAATCCCACCACGAATCCCTGGACTAGATCCCAGGATCTGAATTTGATCAGGGGATGCCTGGAAAGGACATGTTGCTGGCCTTCCATGAGGAGAAACTATTCTGTTTTGGGCAAGGGGAGATAATGCTTAACCTGAGAAAATGTGCAGGTGGTGGCTCCGAAAGGCATTTATATCTTACAGTATTGAAGCATCAATAGATCTTCTTCCTCATCTGTTAGAGCCAGCTTTCCCTACAGTATAACAAAACACATGTACAAGGCAACTTGCTTTCCTTGCACAAATCTCGCATGCCAAGTATGAATGGTGGTGTGTCCTCACTGCACTTTAGCATAATGTACAAACAGAGCTTCAACATGCCAGTATGCCAATGCTTGACAATCTGAGAAAGCCACCAACACTTTTAAACCACATTAAAGCTGCATTCATTTCCTAAGAAGCCAAGTTAACTGAAATGAGATAAAAACCAAGTAGGTATTAAAAAAGTTAACTACATTTAGTTCTATGTAGCTGTTATAGAGCAGCTAGGGGAAGAGCAAAGCTTCTTAGCATATGTTACAGGAACAGAACAGACAATTAAAATTCCAGCTGCAGAGGGAGAGAAATGTTCAGTCTGGGGTAAAAATAGTAATTGGGCACAGAGAACTTCAGAGGAAACCTATTGCTTTTTGGTCCCAAATAAGCTGATATTCTTAAAGGTCAATTGAGCTGTCAGCATCGTACTTGACACTATAGTCCCCATCTTCTCCTATGTCAATACCTAGCCTAGAGAAAGGACTTGTGCTCAAAACTCTGTGCCAACTGTGACAGAGCTCTCACATTAGGAGTACTCACAATTGTTTTGAATATTTCTGCCCAAAAAAGGAAAATCACTATACTGCTAAACGGAGTGTTCTACTTTCAGCTCAGAAAGAAAACAATTCAGTTTCGGTAGAGACATAAAGTTTCTCAGCACCTATCACTGACATAATCTTGCAGCTATAGGAACTAATCTCCTCATTCCCTTTGTTACCCAGCTTCTCCTCAACATCTCCTTCCCTCTCTATGGCAACAGCTGACAGGTTGTCAGGTACATCTAAACTATTGGACCAAGATACAACTCCAGCCCTTCCCTGACTTTATAAAACAGGTCAGGGAAGGCAGTAACTTCCCCTTTCCCCATCTCCCAGACAAACTGTATTTTCCTTACAATTAAATTAATTTAGAAACAGGTTTGTCACATGGCCCATGTCAGCAAGGTCACAGGCCTGGATTTTGAGGAAAGACTCAACTACAAGAGAAGATTAGCATACAACACTTCATCTTGCTAATATTTCAGTCACCAACCCTCTATTAAACAGTTTGCAATATAACTCACAATTCTCATCTCAAGCCATCATGCCAACATTACCTCCTTCAATAGCGATCATTATCAAAGAATGTAAACAAACTGTCAGAAGATGGCATGGGACAGTTTATTGCATTTTCAGGATTAAATGCTAGCATCTGTGTACTATAGAGTACCTTCTCCCTTTTCTATCAGCTCAACAGTATTTAAATTATTTCTCTCCATTATGCTATGCTAAAACTCCAGTATATAAATTGGGAGCACACTTTCACCTACATTGTTTAGTATCTTTAAAACCTCAGAGTGATCACTGTTGATGAAACCTATTCTAGAATCACACAACAGTATTGCAGAGTATTATCAGAGCCAGGGAAATGGCTCAAGAAATACTAATTAAAAAGCAGAGGAACAAGGAGAAGGTCATTATAGATAGTGAGTATTTCTCACCTATGGGAATGGATGAGATATTTTTGACTCTGTGAATGATGTCACAATAGGCATTTAGTTAACTGCCATAGAAGTTGAGGTAAATTTACAATACTGATAATTCTGGACTCGAGAGGATTTTACTTTCAGGGATCTGTGCTTTTGTCTACAGTATATAAAACATCCTGTTAGCCTTTTGCTCGAGAGACCATACCACTGGCATTTTGCTGTTCTTTCTTTTCACATCACTTCCCATTCCTTCTTGTAAGAGTGGCTTGATGCAGCATTCACTTCAAAATTCCCAAGCACCACTAATGCTGTTGGGTTTACTACTGGATTTACTTTTCTACTGATGTAGACTGAGATTTCTGTATTTAGAGTCCCATAGGAACTCACCCTTTTACAACCCCAAATTATGATCTTGTCTGACAATTTTTCAGCTTTTAAAAGAGCCTGCTTTACAGCAGGTTTTTTTTTCCCACTTCCAGCATTCTAATAATAAAACTGCCTTTTTAGTTCTTTTGCTCACCTAAAAAATCTTAATTACTTTATGCACCCCTTTTTATTTTCTATTCCCCTGAGGGCTTCAGAGATATTGATGAATTAAATAACCTTTACAGGATCCACTTGAAATAAAAAGTGGAGTTGATTCTGTTTCACACTTTTACCTTGGGGATCAAGGAAGTTAAAAATCCACGTAGTAAATCTACATGCAAAAACATGCACAGAATCCTTACCCATGAATTTGACAAAAATATCAGGCTTAAACAATTTGAACACAGATGGACAGAAGCTCATTTTCAAAGTTCATAAAAAACCAGCAGGTCTCTTCCCATTACCTTTAGAGTTAGGAAGCATTCCAAAACCAACACAAATAGCTTCCTCTAGTTCAGATTTGACAGGCACAAATCATTCTTGCCCTTTCCAGTTCAAGCTAATGAAATGCTCTCACAATAGACAACAGTCCACAGTAATAAGCTTCTAAAATGGCGAGATCATAACTGGATTTTAGGTCAAAACTAAACTACATTTACTGATTTTATTTCCATTCATAAATTACTTTCTACCTAAGAAAGAAATTCAGGAAAAATTGAATATGATGCCTCTACAGGAAGAAATTGGAATTAACCCAAAGCCAGACAATTCCTATCACAGGAAAATTGAGAAGTAAATGTGTTGGAGGTAGGACTTAGGATTTCTGTTTACAGCAACATGAGAAAAGGAACAATGGGTGCTGTGGGAGAGACTCTCCTTTCCTTAAATGACCTGGGAGTCATCTTGATCTTACCCTATGTGTACATGACCTCTGAAAGGAAACACAATATCTACTACCCCTCAATTACAGAAAACATTTACAAGGACAATAAGATTCAATTTCACACAGGCTAAGGACTAGATCCCACCAAAGGGATATTCAAGTCAGAAAGGGCTGAACTGGCTCTACCATGTACCTTCCTAGAGGGGCCACAGAGATTCTGGCTAAGATTTGGCTGATAGCCATGTGTCT
Source organism: Picathartes gymnocephalus (assembly GCA_013390045.1). Classification (NCBI taxonomy): domain Eukaryota; kingdom Metazoa; phylum Chordata; class Aves; order Passeriformes; family Picathartidae; genus Picathartes; species Picathartes gymnocephalus. The sequence goes on along the minus strand of WEKY01013330.1, from coordinate 35,217 downwards.
CAGAAAGCTGGTAGGTGGAAAACTCCTGTCTGCCTACGAAAGACTTCACACTTTTGTATGTATCTTGTTTCTAAAGGGGAGTCTAACTGTTGTTTGCACTCTGAGTGGTAGACCAATTCCAGTCAACTAACTGGAAATTTTAACTGCATCCCAACTACTATGAAAATGCCCAAGTCTATGAACCAAGTGTCTTCATCCACTTATGATTCAGATTAAGCATCCTTTCTCCAAAGCAAACAATCACAGCTACGCCTACAAAGTGAAGTCTTCTTTTGCCTTTATTTCCAGTCTTATCTAAAGATGGCTCTGTCCCTCCTACATCAAAAAGTTCGATTTTAGATCATTTATACAAGAAATGAGACAAATAATGTCCAGGCCCTTGTATTGGGATCTTTTGAAAGACAGATTTTCCACATATTTTAGGAGAATACAGCAGAAAACAACTGTGTAGCATGGGTAAAGGCATCTTTCAAAACATTTTCAGCAAGTATGAGTGTAATTTCAGGTTCAATTATGTTGCAATTAAGAATGAAGGAAAGAGATGGGGTGGGAGGATGGCTAAATCCTGTTCCAGTTTTAGCATGATTAAGTTTAAGATCTCTAAAATGAAAAGTAAACATTTCAGGAAGAGCCTACCTGAGTCTCAGAGACAGAACTAGCTGAGCTGAAGATGCAAACTGAGTTATAAATTAATCAGTATGTGAATATAGATCTGTATTTGATGACAGTTAAATCATGTAACTTTTATTAATTGGATAGAAATTTTTTCATCTGAAAATCAACTAGATTTGTAGAAGTCAAGGAGAAGGACATGATAAATACAATTTAAACAGGGATGAGTATCAGACCTTTCTTATACATGCTTTACCCTGATGTGACTACTAGATTTTGATGTCTTATGAATACCATATAAAGTAAGATGGATATTCTACAACTGGAGAATCTGTTAAGAGTTCTAACACTTATTAGGCAAAGCACACTGTTCCTAAGTTGCCTTTCCTAGAAATCAATTGGAAGTTACTCTTAAAAATATCACAATAAACATGAAGGCCATGAAGATACTGATTTAGTGTAGAGATTTCCTGGGAAAATCTTGGACCAGGCAGACTTAATTAAATAAAATTAGCTTAATAGTTTAGTTTCTGCACAAATTAGTGCTCTGGAGACATTGCACATTGTTTGTGCAAACATTAGTTGGTTTATAGTTTGTCTTAATTTCAGTCAGGGACATGAGGGTGCAGAGCCTAGAGCCATGTGGGCGTGTCTGACACCATGGCTGGGGCTGGGAGTAGGGGATTCTCACTTCTGAGAAGGCAGATGTGGCTCCAGGGGGAGGGAAAAGGTGGCTCATCTTGTCCTTTTCGGGGGGAGCAAGTGGCAAACAGAGCAGGGGGGTAACTCCGCCAGAGTCCCAACCAGAGGCTTTGTCATGATCTGATTACTAAGGTTCCTAGAAAAGCCCCTGCCTGAATAAAGGTGCAAACGAGACCATATGCCAGTGACAATATACGGGGTTTATTTGATAGTAAATAGGAGACAGAGAGAGAAAGAGAGAGAGAGAGAAATAGGAAAATAGTAGGTGGGGTGGACAGAAAGAGAGAAACAGCAACAGATTAAGGAAAATATCACCACTCTGTGGATCCCAGCGATGCTCCATTGATGCTCTCCAGCTGCTCTTCTTGGTGGTGAAGGTTCCCTCAAAAAGCACAAAATCCAATGGGTTAATATCCACTCACGCCAGGTAGGAAAACCCAGGCACCTCCCTGGGCTGGGGGGGAGTTTCCCACTGTCTCTTATTGCAGACTCTGGGCTTGTTGCATCCCGTGCAGTCCTGTGGTGCAAGGCTTCAGGAATGGCTCTGGGGGCACCTCGGGGGGCTTTGATGGATTAAGGCACCACCTGAGCTGCCTCTCAGGTGAATGTCCTGTGGATTTGGCCTGCCCAGGGCTGGGGGTTCCATGGCCAGTTTGTGTAAGGGAGGAGGGGTTCACTGCCCCTGAGCAGAGGTTACAACACACCGAAACTTCCTCCCCACCTCGACTGGGGGGGAAATCTGTGCAAACCTGCTCCCAGCAAATGGGTCTGTGGGCTACGGCCTCCCCCACCCCGAAACAAGCCCGAGATGATAGCATGGCTGCTGGGGTTGGCTCACATTCTTTTCAGGTGATTGAACAATGGGTTTTCCCTTTATCTAATCAGCAGCTTGACTTTCAGTCCAAAGTCCCAGTCAGGTATCTTCAGGGAGGCTTCTTTGGTTGTAACTTCTTTATACAGTTTTTCTTAAAATGAACAAAACTTTATATCAATGTTTGAGGCATGAACTATTTCAGTCTCTGACAGGGTTTGTCTGCCATTGGTTTTCATTGCCTTCAGCTTGACAAGGGAAACACTCATGCAAAGGGACCAGAGGCCATTTTGTTCTGTGTGTCAGAAGGCTGGGCAGTGCCAGGTCAGGTTGGTCAGTTGGTGAGCATTTTCTGTATATGAATCACTCTCTTTTTGTATAGTTTTGTTCTTAATATTTTTGTTGTTACTGTTAGTTTTCTTACTGCATTGCTATTTCCAGTAAATTCTTCTTATCTCTACTTGGGATCTCTGTCTTTTTTCTGTCACTGGAGGCGGTTACAGGGAGGAGCGGCTTGTGATTTTTCATTTTAGTGAGCGCATTATTACGATTCCTAAACCATGACACAGTTTTATAAAGCAAATGTTTCTGTGGTTATTAACAACTTGGTCATAAGCCTGTTAGAAGCAATGTAGATCTCCAGGCATAGATCAGCACACAGAAAATATACCCAAAAGATTAATGTGTTGAAAATGTTAGATGATATCAAGGATTAACTGATTGACCCTATTCTATTTGTATTACTTGCAGAACTTCAGATAAGTAAAAACGTTAACTAAAAGCAATACCAGATGTTTTTCAGTCTTTATACCATAATTGTTGTAGAACAGTTTAAGATTACTTAGATCACTAATAATATAAAGAGAACAAAAGCAGACGTGTCTCTTAATCAGTGTTCTTAGGGGAATTACAGCTTCCTTTAACAGAGGAATTATACACATTCTTATTTGATTTTCAACACTTTTATAAGTTGTTTCTGTGCAAGCCATCTATGTATCTTTCATAAAATAGAAAGTGGAGTCACATTTGGGATACACACAGATATATGTTCTCCACACTTTACTTTTTTCCCCTCTTGCATTTGGCTATTTACCAGAACAGAAATGTGTATAACAAAGAATCTATTTTGCCTATATGAAGTACCATAATATAGAATATGAGCTAAAGATATGTCTGAAGTATTCAACAAAGTAGACATACAAACAATGACTGAGTCTTTGCATCTTTTAGAAAATTACTTTGAATGGCTAGAAATTATACACCACTGAAATGGAAAATGTGAGGCAGATATTCATCATTTTCTTTACTTTGTTCATTCATTACCAATTTAGCAGGGTTGACAACAATTTTCATGTGATGAAATTTTGATTTGTATTGAAACCGAAAATCAATTTGCTTTCTGATGGACATTAGTTTCAGTAGAGCAAATGTAAAAGCCTCACACCTTTCATTGATGCCTGAATTAGGCCAGATTAAAGGACTTGATATGCTTGATTGAGTGGTTATATGCCACTTGTCAATATTACTAAAACAAGCCATACTGAAAATCACAAATTAGTAACACTGAAAGAGCACAGGGAAAATTGCTGGAAGATATTTACGATGATGGTATTTTCTAATGGTGTAGCAATAGACATGTCAAATCGTGAGAATTGCATGCAATTATGCTTCATCTATACTTAGACCTTTGACCCAAGTTTCCATTAATATCAAGAGGAATGCTAGAGGAAAAGTCAAGGTAAAAATTACTCAGTTTCTATATCAAAGTGTTCATATTTGACTAGTCAGAATTTCTAAAAGTAAATATCAGTTTTGAATAACTCATCTCTGGACCAAAACCAAAATGCCAACACATCATCATCTAGGCCCTAAAACTATACAAATGACAGTGAGTCAGGTGGCCACAGCTCTTTTTAGGCATGTTGTTTAATAACTTCCCTTACGAGGAAATTTTCAGAAATTTACAGTTTCAGAGCTTAAATTATGTCTGCTGAGCTTTTTATTTTGTTCGATATTTCTACTAGATCTGCATGATTTTTCCAAGTAGGAGGCCTAGGAAAAGTTTGATTTGCAATGACTGCTGTCTTGAATTGACTATCCATTCTTAATGTCATTCATGTGATATTTGAATGTAAGCACTGGTGATTCCAACTATTTAATATAGAAAATGGAGGCATTCATCATTAAATCACCATATTAAATTAATTTCTCGGTTGTTTTTTTTTTTTAACCTCTCCATTTTTTCAGGAGTTTTCCTGATATCCCAAAGTAACAGTAGCAGACCACGCATGAATCTTTATTAAGCAAATTATTGTTTCTTTTTTTGATCATCTGTTTCTGCAAACTCTGGAAAGAAACCCATAATAAAGTGAGTGCCATGGCATCAACATCCATAATAGTCCTATCTGGAAAAAAAAAAATTTGACTTAAATGATTCATGATAATATAAAATCATAAAATGATTTGGATTGGATGGGACCTTAAAGATCATCTAGTTCCAACCCCCTGCCATGGCTAAACAAGCTAAACACCCCCAGCTCCCTCAACTGCTCCTCACAAGGTTTGTGCTCCAGACCCTTCTCCAGCTCTGTTGCCTTGCTCTGGAAAATCTAAAGCTCCTCAATGTCTTTCTCATAGTGAGGGGCCCAGAACTGGACACAGCACTCCAGGTGTTGCCTCACCAGTGCCGAGTACAGGGGGACAATCACTGCTCTGGTCCTGCTGGCCACACTATTGCTGATACAGCCCAGGATGCCACTGGCCTTCTTGGCTACTTGGACACACTCTGGATCATGTTCAGCCAGCTGCCAACCAACACTTCTGAGTCCTTCATTTATTCAGTATTTTATTTTTGTTTGTGACCTGACACCAATCTACATATCCTATGTGAGTTCTTTTTAGTTCACATAATGCAAAGCGTGACAAAATATTTTTTCATACAGAAACATTTTCTAACAAAATAAAAGCATTTTATCTACTAATCCTCAATTTCTTCATCTTTCTTTGGTCCAAATAATGTTCCTACTGAAACTGTAGGTATAAAGACAGGTTTGGGATGCTTATTATTACCCTGTCACCTGAAATATTTCAGTAGAGGAAGTCCTAGTGTCAAAATAGATTTTTTGGTTTAATTTTACACTGCAAGTTCATCCAAGGCATTTGGCATCAAGAAAGGCCAAAAATTACTTCTGCTATGATTAGATAATATTTTCTTTACGCAGCCATGTGATAAACACCTTGAAAAACTTCTCAGTGGTTGTCTGATTTCATCTTGCAATCATTACCATTGTTTAAACTATCACTAATCACTCATATACATCATTGTTTTATTTGTCCGTTTCAAGAGAGATTAATTTAGACTGGAATGTGCACAGAGAAATCTTGCTCGAAATGGGCAACTGAATGGAGACCTTATGTTTGGAAAGGACGCTTGAGGAAAAAATACATTCATTTAATTCAGGAAATAAAGTATAGAAATAGATCTATAAAATCATCAGGGTGACAGATGAGAGGAAGAAAGAAAAGCTAGTTTAAGGTAAAAAAATTGGCAGCAGAACTAATTAGTTTGAACTAGTCATAAATAAACTTTGTCTGGATTTTACCTGTCTGAATAATGAAAAGTAGAAATTGTCTGCTACCTGCATAGTAGGACCAGAAAGAGCTGATTTCGTCTATATACCCCATAACACAGAGAATTCAGTTCCATAGATCTTAATGTCTTTTATTTTTTCTCTAACAATTGTTTCTTCTACAGACAGTAGATATATCACCCACACTCCATACCCTGTTCATTAAGAACTAATTTGTATTCAGCAAGTCAGAGTTCCTTCTTCACCAGATATTGGCTCTACTCTCCTTAGGAAAGATAATGAAAATGCCCCTCAAAAATATCAGTTTGTGGTGGTTGGTGTTTGGGGTTTTTTTTAACTTTCTTCCTCCATTCCTCAGTAAATATTATGGAGAAGCCCGATATATAGTCAGAGACCCCAAGTGTGTGATCTGCTTGCTAGGCAACCCACCTAAACCAGTTCTTTCAACCAGGTGCCAGGTTGGGGTTTTTCCTGTTTGAAGAAATCTACTGTTTCTGGCTGCATAGGAGCACTTCTGTTAATACTAAACTGTCAGGAAAGCAGGAGAACAGAGAGAGTTAGGGAGATGTGCCTTAAAGCTGAGTAGACTGACTTTGATTAAAATAAACACCCATTGTGCTATAGAAAATTCAGAAGCAGTTGATAGGTAGATCTTCTGAATTATCATTAAATGTACTCAGCAGTGCATTTGAGGATTAGGCATTAAAGCTGGGAAGCAGACCTTGGAGGAAAAAAATAAAACAAACTTTGGCCACCAAAGCCTATTTTGTTATTTTAAAAATTGCTAATTGGATTTGCTGTTCTGCAATTCTCACCACTCAAGCAGTCCAATCAATACTAACACATGAAAAAAATCAGTTAATCCTAGGGTTTTTTTCTAGGCAATTTATCCTTGGCATGCCCAAGTTCTTTCAGTAAAATTTTAGTCATTGCATAGCACTTTGGGAGCACAGTATTTGTCTTCTCATGCATAAACCTCCTAAGGTCAGCTTCAACTGTGCATTACTGTCAGATCAATTGTATTGAAATAGAAATAAGTAGAACTATCTGAACAACATTATTGCCACAATTCAGGGTAAACTGTATTCTTTGATCCATTCCTGCATCCCTGTGGACGTCCCTTTCAAGCAACCAGTCTGTATCCTGCACAGTTATACTCCAGTCTACTGTCTCTGGCTAAGATGGAGTTAATTTTCCTCATAGTATCCTATATTATGCTGGGCTTTGCATTTTTAGCTAAAATAGTTTTGAGAATACACCAATGCTTTGGTTTTTTCTGAGCAGTGCTTGCACCGCATCAAGGCTTTCCCTCCCCTCCAAAGGCCAGTAGGCTGGGGGTGAGCAAGAGGCTGAGGGGAGACATCTAGGACAGGTGACCCAAATTGTCTTAAGGGACATTCCATTCCATATGACATTGCAATCAGCTGCCAAGGGCAAGGAGGCAAATGTGGGTACAGTTGTGGTTATGGTCTTTGGTTCCAAGCAACTGCTATAGGTGTGGAGACCCAAAGAATGGCTGGACATCTGCCTGACAATGGGAAGTAATGAATACTTAGATGCCTTATCTCATTCCATGAGCTTTTCTATTTTATTTTCTGCCCCTGTTCTGTTGAGAAGGGAAAAAGAGAGCAACAGGCTGGGGATCAGGCAGCCAGCCAAGGTAAACACACTACACAATTGAACCTGTTTTTATTGTAACCCACAGCTTACAACCACAAAATTATGCAGGTTTAAAGGACCTTTAGCAATTTAAACTCCATTGCCTAAAGCACGTTTCCTTAGTCCTGGCTGCTCATGGACTTCTCCAAATGAGCTTCAAATATATCGAAGGATGGAGATCCCTAAGCCTATTTGGAAACTCATTACAGTGTTTGATCACACTCTTGGTGAGGTTTTTTCCCTAATATTGACTCAGAATCTGCCATCTTCCAGCTCTTGTCCATTACCTCTCATTCTTCCTCTAAGAGCCCATCTCTTTTGTCTCTTATTTCCTTCCATTAGATAGTTCGGGACAGCATTAAGATCCCCCCAGAGCCATCTCTCTCCAGGCTCAACAAGCCCAACTCACTCAGTCTCTTTTCACAGGGAAAATTCCAGCTCCTGACCAATCTTACTCCAGTTTATTTATGTTTTTCTTGTACTCAGCTAACACCTGGGTAACGTTACTTCAGGGGAGAAGGCACTTTCTCATAAGTATATGTTCAGGTACCTGCAGTTTTTATGACTCAGATACAAATCATACATTGATACATAACAGCCTTCTTAAAATGGAAGTGTTAATCTATTGTAACAAAGGAGCTGTATTTCCTGAGAGAGCAGTTGGCATGCTCATCTATCTTAAAACCTTTTGATCTCCTGATGATAATGAAGCTAGTTGTAACTTCTTCTGGTCCCACAAAGTCCTGTGTCTCAGCCGGCTGTTCCAAAATAATTACTCTCCATGGAGCAAGTGTTCATTTTTAGACCTGCAGGAGAGTTCTTTTGATCTCCTGCATGCCAGGAACGTTTCTGTCCTGCTTCAGAATAGTTTCTCAGCTGTGCTTTCAGAGGCAACAATATCCAATTTTCCCTTGCTTCCTGTACTCTGACTTAACGTGAACCATTCTTTTTGTGTCTTTAAAAAAGAAAGAGTCTCCTGATTTACTAAAAAAATGCAATCTTGTGAAAATGTATCAATAATCAGTTCAATATACTGATTAGATTGCTCCTTATTAGTACCATTTTAAGCACATAACTTGAGTCTTCCACGCACAGATGTTTTCAGAATTTTCTCAAATCTCCTTCTGGGTTATAAACTGAGATTAAATATTAGTAATTACTTTTATCTGGATTCCCACCATATCATGCTCCCAGAGAAGAAGACACGAAGTTAGCTGTTTGGTATTAAGTGTTCCACACATGGGAAATGTTTCCTATGCAGCTGAGCACAGGCGTGAAGGTGTTCTTTCTGTGCCAGGCTGCCTTCTCTAAGGATGCTGAATGGTAGCTGAGAACCCTCCTAAGACCACAAGTTAAAGAAAGCAAATCACAAAACCTCTCAGTTCTGTCTTTTAATGCAAAGGTTCAAAACCTTCCAATAATCTCACCTGAACACTCAGAAATTACTACAGAGCAGCTCCAAATAAGTTTCACATTTGCTAATCCTTGTTCTCATAGGGGACTTCAACTTATTAGATGTCTGCTGGAAATACAACCCACCAGAGAGAAACCAGTCCAGAAGATCCTGGGGAGTGTGGAAGAGATCTTCGTGATATAGTTAGTGAGCGTGCCAACCAGGAGAAGTGCCACACAGGAAGTGCTGTTAATGAACAGAGAAGGACTGGTGGGTGATGTGATGGTTGGAGGCCCCTTTGGCACAGAGATCACAAAATGCTGGAGTTTTTGGTTCTTAGGGAAATAAGGAGGAGGGTCAACAGAATTGCCACGTTGGACTTGTGGAGGTCAGACGTTGGCCTGTTTAGCAGTCTGGTTGGCAGAGTCCCTTGGGACGCAGACCTGAAGGGCAAAGTAGCCCAGGAAGGATGGACATCCTTCAAGAGAGAAATCTGAAAGACCAGGAGCAGACCATCCCTGTGTGCTGAAAGATGAGCAGCTGGGGAGCAAACTGGCTGGAACTCAGGAAAAAGAAAGATATTTTGTGATCTTTGGGAAAAAGTAGAAGGCAAGCAAGATAAGGTTATCCAGGGAGAAAATTAGAAGGGCCAAAGACCAACTAGAACTTAACCTGGCCACTGATGCAAAAGACAATAAAAAATGTTGTTATGAATACAGAGAGGAAATAGCAAATTGCACCAAGGGACATTTATACTGGATATTCTAAAACCTCCCTTCACAAAAAGGGTTGTGAAGCACTGGAACAGGCTGCAAAGGAAAGTAGCTAAGTCACCATCTATGGAGGCATCTAAAAGACATGTAGTTGTGGCACCTGGAGATGTGGTTTAGTGGTGGGCTTGGCAGTACTGGGTTAACAGTTGAACTCAATGATCTTGAAGGTCTTTTCCAACCTAAACAATTCTATGATTCTATATCAAGGATCAAAATGAATTAGGGAAAAAACCCTCAAATAAAAAAAATCAAATACTAGAACTAGATCAAACATGAGTTTTCTTCTGATGTTGCTCAAAAGGCAGAACTTCTTTTATTTAAAAGGCATTGCTTTTTCTGAAGTTTTGTGCAGTGATGACCTGGAAACACTGAAGACACCAATGGCTAAATACTAAATAGCAAATAGTGAATAAAAAATAATGAATATATTAAAAAAAAAAACCACACACACACACAAGCAAACAAAGAAAAAAAAGTTCCTTGAGGATTATTTAAGGAAAAAGCATTATTCACAAAGTATAATTATTCAAAGGCTGTGGTGGCAATGATGGAACTGTGTTCAGCAGCAGAGTCTTCACAGATGGGCCTGAAGCTTCTGGCCTCACATGAACTAAACACTATGCTATCCAAAAAGAGGTGTTATATGTACAAAAGTGGTCCTCTGAAATTAATGGAAATTATTGCTCTTTTCAGGTCAATAAAATGGATTATTCATCAAGTCAAAGGTACAAAACATTATGACAGAATGTTCTGAGTGGCAGCATTGCCCCTTTTTGCTGAGGTAAGATGACTATCCCACAGAAATATTTTGAGGAGAATGTAAAAATTCAGAAATTAAGGCTTTTTATTTCAGGAAAGCAATGCAATACAGGCACTGTGGTCTAACCAGCAATGACGGTGTACTCAGCCATATCTGGGTAATATCTAATAAATTAAATATGTTCAACTTCTCTCTGAAGAGATGAGATTCAAACAATCTGAAATTACAGACTAGTTGTCTGAATTTCAAAAAGGTTAGCCTGTGGAAGGACAGGAAAGAACAGAACCAATGACAGAACCTACTTGATCTTTCTGTGGACTTCTATGAAAATTAAAATCTATGTGTATACAATGAAAACACACACAGTTGAACTCAGCATATTTAGAAAACAAGCTCAGGAAGTATTCTGAGATGACAATTGACTGTAGAACTTATTAAAAAGCCTTTTCAATGAAGCAGCTTTTAATTGTTCTTCTCTGATCACCAAAAATACTGATTAAGTTTTCTTTTCACTGCACAGTGAAGATAAATCAGAGGCACTTTAGCCTAAAGGAATATCCAGCCTAGCACTGTAGCACTAAAAGAATATTCCAGCTGATATGGTTTTCCTGCCATTTGGGTCTACTGTGAACTGTAGGTTTCAATATCTCTATAATATTAAGCAAAAACTGAGGCTGTACCTCTAATCCTCTATTCTCCACCCCTCGCTTCAAGAAAGACATGAAGGTGTTGGAGCAAGGTCAGAGAAGGGCAACAGAGCTGGTGACGGGTCTAGAGAGTAAATCAAATGAGGAGCAGTTGAGAGAGCTGGAGGTCTTTAACCTGGAGAAAAGGAGGCTCAGGGGAGACCTTATCACTGTCTGCAACTGCCTGAGAGGAGGTTGCAGCAAGGTGGGGGTTGGCTGCTTCTCCCAAGCAACCAGCAACAGGACAAGAGGAAAAGGTCTCAAGCTGTGCCAGGGAAGGTTCAGGCAGGACATCAGGAAGAATTTTGTCACTGAAAGGTGGAATTGGAACAGTCTGCCCAGGGAAGGTTGTGGAGTCACTTTGCCTGGAAATATTCAAGAAGCAACTGAATGTGACAGTGCTATGATTTGGTTGTTGTGGTAGTGTTTGGTTGAAGGTTGGCCTTGATGATCTTGGAGGTCTTTTTCAAATTTAATGATTCTCTGAACCTATGAAACTTCAGAGAAGATTGCATCTTGCTTATTTAAGGACAGGTTTGCAAAATCACATGGAATAACAGAGATATTACATCATTAAGCCAATTTAGTTTTCAGCAAGAGTCTCCTGTCTTCTTACTCACTGAGTAAAAACAAACAAAAAAACCCCTAATGTACCTCAAACAAAATCACATTTCAAGAGCATTACACTGCAGGTTATTATCTAAGCAGCAGCTGTGAGAGGCAGTGGTTTTTGATAAGTGAGCATTTGATCAACTGTCAGAAAGAGAAATCACATCAATACCAGTCTGATTTAATGCTCTGACATGCACTGACACTTTTCACAGAACTCTGGCGAGTGATGCTGCTTTTGTCCTGGATTTGTCCTGTTCAGGGTGGCAACAATGAGTCAAGAAAGCTGTGTAGACAAATCTCTGATGACCAGGTGAGTGAGCAATGTGGATGAGGAAAGCATTAGTGCAGGAAAACCCTGTAGACCAGGCTATGTTTTCCTGTCTGACTTCCAGTCGGGATGGAGAACAATTTTTGACAGTGTTACTTCATTTATAGGGCCATACAAAAATACTTGCTCCTATAAGTAGTGGCTCAATAATTATCCTGTATTTTCTCTGCGCTTTTCTCTGTGTATAATATAGGGGGAGTTGTTCTTTGAGGCTCTATCAGAATCTTATTTTCCAGCATCACTTCTTACTACTCTCAAACAAAAATATTTGAGAATTTTTCCTAAACGTCCTCTGTCCTAACAGCAAGAGTTGAGCAGAATAACCTCAGAACAGGCATGAGAAGTGGCATTTTCATTAAAACAACTGCAATTTCCCTGCTACTTGTATCAGTTTATTATTCCATTATTGATGTTGGCCAAGATCCAGGCCCATTGTACCACCTTACAAAATGTGCTACAAAGTGAATTTGCTACTACAATAAAGAGTATCTGTCACCCCAATTATGCAAAGCAAGTGGTTGACTGCAAAACTGCACCAAAAACTGAATTAGGAACTTCCATCCATTTATACAAGAAATGCCAACATGAAATCGATGTTTATTTTGTAGTGGAGGTACTATATTACCATTACTACAGGAAAATGAGTCTTTATCAGAATGCAGTCACCATAATATAAAAAAACACTTTTTTACTTTGGTCAATATTTCAGTTGCTGTGAACAATGCCCTGCAGAATGAAACCTGACTTATCAAAGCCATATTTTTTAAGAAGTCCAAAAGAATCTTCTTACCCTAACAATTTTATCAAAGGGACAGATTCTGATCTCCTTTTACATATGGTATAACAATATATTCCATGAATATCCTTAATAATATCACTAGAACTCCTTGGGGTTTAATAAGTTATTAAGTGTAATGGTATTTAAATTTCACTTTACATAAACCTCTTAGTCAAGTTCTTGTCCACACCACAGATGCCTAAATTTTGGTGAGGATCCAATGATGTCAGCTGGTGAGTTGAGGTTTGAGTTCATTCTTACTGAAACAAATAAGCCAGAGAAGCTTTCAGAATGTTTAGGTCTTGTTCGATTTCAGAGGTACTGAATAAGGAAGTTGCAGAATGTCCATCATCAAAGATCTGGAAGAATATGTTACACAAATCTTTTGGAAAGAGGGAAAGATATTTTATCTGGCCTTGGGACAGAGTGATGGACAAGAAAATTCTTGAGGTCACTTCTAGCCCCAGTGTTCCTGATTCCATGACGTGACAGAAAGCCATAGCTTTATGCCATACACATCACTAAAATCCAAATAAAAACCTCAGGTTTCATTCTGAATGACTAACATGAAGATAAATGTGATTTTTTTTTTTTTTTTTTTACAATTACAGGACTGTTTTTTCTGAAGAGGAAGAATACTTTCTTATCTTCACTGGAATATAATTTAGGAAACTCAGTATATTTTTATACATTCTGGACATATTTTCAGAAGCTTTTTAATAGAACTTCTATAATCTTCCATGTCAAAAATTCAGATTTTGATAGCTTTATCTTTCAATATACATATCAGCTGGAGCCATACTAAGATGTATGCCATTTCAATGCCCCTTTCCTGGGATTAGGAAACACAGGGGGAAAAAGTAGTCTGAAATAGTTAGCATCATGAAGAACCCCTGGGCTTCTTAAACACGTGAAGCCCTTCAAAATAGCACTACTTTTTTTGTATTACCTATAGATGTACATTATATAATTGAATTAATCTGAATTAAATACCTAAAACTCCATGAAGGCAGTACAGGCATGTTTTCACAGCATGTACATAGTGAGTGGAAGAGCGTCAATTTCTGGAGTGAGTGCATCTGAAATGCTGCTTACCAAGGCTATTTCCAGCTATGGGATTCTCTGACTAGAAACTCATATTGGATTTAAGGCTGTACACAGTCTGCTGGAAGATTCATATATTTGTAAAAGACGATTTGCCCAGCTATGCAGGATGTACCTAAGAATACTTGAATAGTGCTTGATTATTTGCCAGGAACTGACGCACGTTATGTAATTACATTTTATGTAAATCCTTCTACATCTGAAACCATTCCAAGCTACATTTTTCTCCCTGCCTGTGTTATAGCCCTAACCATGAGTCCAGCAGTAAATCTACACATTTACCAGGTATGCTTCACTTCTCGTGACAGAATCCACAGCCAAGATTATAATTCCATGATGGTAATAGAGGACAGTCCTGTGTTCTGTTTTACACTGCTAGACCTGTTTGTTCCTCTGTCTTTAAAAGATTCCTTGACACTGTCTAAGCAGTGCTTACACACAGCCACAGGATTTCCCCTTTTCAATAAATATATAGATTTTAAGTAAGCACTGATTTGGAGATAACTTCCAACTTTGAACCCTTTTGAGTACTTCTGAACCTGGTGCTCTTAACTGTACCGTGTTACAGCTTCAACAGGAAAGCTGGATGAAAAGTCTTTCTCAGCATAGTCTTCAACTTGGCAGAAAAAGATGTTTTTGATGGAATAAGGTGGAACTCTTTATTTCTTGCACAAATATACAATAAATTATATAGTAAAAGACTGACCTTCTTGCCCCCGCCACAGTTTTACTTATATTGGTGGGCAGTACTACCTTCCCTAACTGTGCTTTTAAATAAACACAGCCACACTGCATGTTTACTGCTGAATTCAGTACAATGAGTGTTTGTAAGGTTTCTTCTGAGCATTTTTAGTCCCTGGGCACTGAAATTTCTACTTTTGTGAATGATGAAGTAGCCTAAATGTTAAGCAGGTGGCAAGACACTGTTGAGCTGAGATGGTTTTGTCACCACAGCACTTGAAGCCTTGGGGTACTTCACCATCTTAGTGTTCAGGCATTTATCTGGGTAGACATAGTTGCTTTGTGGATATAATTTTTGGACTCGTTCCTGAATTCCATCAAAGTTGCACTCTATTTGCCCAAGTACTTTTTTAAGATCTGTCTGTTTGCCAAGTTACTGTGAAATGTGAAATACAAAATAAAGACACAAATACTGGGAATGTGTAACCCACATTAAAAATAAAATAAGGTGATTAAAATGCATCATAAATGTCAGTGAATAGTTCACTTACTATATTTTAAAATTGAATTTGGACATAACCGTTTTCAAGACACAGATTCTGCCAGTCACACATGTCTACTATTATTACAGACTCATCTGTATCCCTGGGTTTTTCTGTCTTTCTGGACTTCTGGAACACAGAGTATTAAAACAGAAATGTTCAGAAAGTGGGACATTTTATTAAAGTTTTTCATAAATCTTTAACTTTGGGTTCTTGCTTTTTTTTTGTTAGGTCCACATGACCCCTATAATAAGACACAATAAGCCTGATCTTGCATGTTGAGGAAAAATATTGCATACTTCAGAATGCATTACTTTAGGAATCATCTCTTGGAAGATGCTATTCTCTGGGGAAAAAAGGAAATAACTTTAGCCAAAAGTGAAACCGTCATCCATGCTTATTTTACTAGGTATTACGTTCAGCTTTGGGAAAAAAAAAGCAATGCTGCAGCTAATAACAAGCATTTTTTTGGTTGTAGTTTCTAAACATTTTCAGCAGTACATAGTTGCTTTTCTAAATTAACTTTGCTACAGGGAAGGGACAAAACTGGTGAACAAGACAAATCACAAGCAAACGTCCAAATGATGTATGACTAAAGTATGAGACAGGATCAAGCTACAGCAAATGTCATAGACCTTCAAAGTATTTTAATGATTGCTAAATATGGCCACTGGCATAAAAAATAAACTGGCTGCATAAAACAATCATTAATGTAAAACTCTACTACATGCCTCAACACCAGCTCCAGTCCCACAGTCTCTGTTTGCAACCCTTGGATTTAACTGCAGTGATAGTTGTAGTCATCTGATCTAAATGACAGTATTAAACACAGACATGTTTTTCATATGAGATTAAATGTGTAAAGGAAATGCAATATGATACAAACCAAAGACCATTAAATTTGATGTATGTGTTTATTAAAAAAATGCTTTGGTTTATATACAGCTATGGAAACATGGTATACTGAGAGAGACTGCTGAATGAGAAGACAGGCACTGATTTTCCAAGTGTTTTGCATAAAACTATTGCTCACTTATACAGAATTCCCTGGACTACATCATTGCTCCACCAGCATCAAGTCTTAAGGGCTGAAGGACAGGAAGTTCTATGAGTTTAGCTTGCCTCACCTCAAAAAAACCCTGTACAAAGTCCTGCAGCTTAGACACTTAGGCCAGAAAAGGCTGAAATCATAAAGGTTCAAAATTTTTAATTCCTTCACTGTTTTTGAGTAAAGAGAAAATTGAGCTTCAGGTATTCAAGAACCTAATAAATCTGGGTTATGACTTTATTGTTTCTTTATCCAGGAAGAAATTTTAAATTAAAAAGAAGATGGAAAAAAACAATATAAGTTTTAAATGTCCTTATATTCTTTCAAGCTATAACTCCTTGTTCCTAAAATATATTTCTGCCCTTTTATCTTCCTACCAAATGGGTAAAAGAAGATTATTTTTTAAAACAATCAAAAAAAAAAAATTATGTGTTTTATAACCTTATTTGAGGGATAAAAGGATACCAAATAATTTATTTTCCTGTTTAAAGGACAATCACATAGGGAATTCCAGCTATTCATGTCAACAATGGAATATACAGTGCCTAGATAGCTCAAAATTGTTCATGTCAAAGCTTTGAATACAAAACTTTTTTCTAAAAATGTAACAAAAAAAAATTCCTAGTACAGGAATTTGTGAGTAGGGCAAGACCAGTTTTGACAAATACATTATTCATAGCAAACTTTTAATTTCGATCCTGTCTTGAAGTACTACATTAGCTATCAGTCACTTCTGTGAATATATTGAATGTCATATCAAGACTTCTGTGTTTATTTGCCTGACTATCTTCTTATTTATTTTGATTGTTTTAATGACAAGTGCAGAAAATGGCATCACCTGGTAATGCAGTCAAGTATTCACAAATAATTTCAAAGACAGACAAAAAATCCTTTTTTGTCAGTAGTTTCATGTTTGTATTACAGGACAGATTCCTCTCCCATTTGTTGCACTGTAGATTCTCCTTTCCTAGATTGAAACACTGAAGAAAACATCAGCTCACATAACAATGTGAGGAGGGTCAGAACTCCCTTTTATTGAAACAGGCTTTCTAAATCACTTGATTGCAGTGTGATGCTTACCCAACTATAATTATCAACAGGGAAGAACATCCTACATTGCACTTTCTAAAAGCGGTTTGCTTAGGTAAGAGCATTAATGACAGTATCAGCAGCAAAATCTCCCGGCTCCGTGCTAGCCGGGGTACATGCACAGAAGGAGTAGCTTGCCTGTTACTAGTGGGATGCTTACCACAGCCTGAGAACTCTGGCCCAGGCCCATCTTCACGTTTGGATGACACCAGTGCAGTCCTTAGAGCTGTCATGAGGCAGTGCAAGCACTGTGTCTGCCACACCTGGTGCCTGGCGGGGCGCACGGTGCTCACCCGCCGCCAGCGCCCAGCAAAGCCTGCTGGCTTCAAACACCTCTGCTCAGCTGCGGGAGGGAACCGTTCTGCACCAGGTGTGCACCCCCGTGCTTGTGGAGATGGCAAAGGGGAGCCTTGTATCAGCAAGTGCAGTATTTGTGGCGTAAATATGCAAATCTACCTTTCTATGGGGAAAAATTAATAGAGGGGGTAATCATCATCATCATCATCTTAGTTGTTCATATTGCTTAAAATAAAAAACTTGAGTGGGATTGTTATTGCATTTTAATTGCTCTTTGCAAGTTTTATTGATTTTATTCTGACATACATAGAAGATGAAGTAGATATAGTGTAACTGCTAACTTTAAAAGGGAAAATAATGTTTTTAGCTGCAAACTGGGGTATACTACAGCACATCAGGAGATTTCTTTGCTAATTATTTCTTGTCTTAGACACGTTCAGAGGTCATTCATTGCTTTCTAAATTTGCAAGCTTATTGCAGACTAGTCCAAGGTTATGTAACTCTCCAAACATAATTGTTCTGTGTACAATATTAGCTAACAAGTAATTATAACTACTAGCTGCTCCCAGCTGATAATATGCTCAGGAAATTCATATATTTGGAGTTGTCAGTTTAGGTCAAATTATTTGAGAAAATGCCTGACTTAGGAGAGTGCCAAAAGAGAGTATTCAGATACAAGTAATTGCATAGCATGTGCTGCCCTTAAAATTGAATAATTTAAAATCTAAATCTCTTAAAATATCCTAAGATAATTTTTCTCGGAATATGGGTTCGGAAAAGCATTATATTGATACCATTTTGACAAAGTACTAAAAGCTCAACTCTAGGACCTCATGCCAGGTGGCAAAGGAATTATATGGTGTGCATCTATTTTTAACTATATTACTACTTTAAAGTCAATAATTGTATAGCCATCTTGGATACAGAGGAAACTTTTTCTACCATCTAATCATGCTTAATATATATTTACTTTCAAAATAATGGAAGTCTTTTCATGTAAAAAATTCTGCCTTCAAAGATTTTCTTCCATACATTGGATCATGTTGTTTTGGGGTTTTTCCTTGAGTTTTAAAACTGTTAGGACACTATTTTTCTAAGTACTGCATTACAAAGAAAAACTAATCAATAACCAGCTAGGAAATAAGAAATTAAGTGCCAAAGAGAGAAGGATTTCAAAATGAAGGGAAAAAAAGGGCAGGGGGAGAAGCCTGGTAACTTAAACCGTCAAAGTTCTGTAGACACTAAAGAGTCACTGGAGCACAAAATTCACAATTGAGTTTCTAAAATTATTATGGTAACATTTTAGCAAAAATACAGTACTGATTTTAGCCCAGAATTCATGGCTAGAAGTGGAAAATGTCACAACTTTAAGTAATTTGAGAGGCCTTTCAGCTTTGAGGTGTTTAATGGGATCACCCATTATTGCAGCAGAACAAGTAGTGCCAGAAAATAATCCACATTAGTGCTCAGAGGCCAACAGACACCAGATCTCCCAGGAACCCCATAGCTATGGAAAACTATCTGTATGTCTCTCAGTGCCTTTATACCTCAAAGCCAGCACTACTATGGGCCTTTTGCCATTCTTTCACTAATTAATTTCACCAGGATTTTAAAGCATTTTACATTTATTTGGATTTTGTACCAAGGTAAATGTAACTGGACCAATAGGCTAGGAAGTAACATTGGCACTTTTGCCACAAAATATGTGATCATACATCATAAAGTGTCATTTCTCCAAAAGTCAACCCGGAAAGGGTGGAAACCAATGAGAACATTCATCTTAAGAACATGTACTCATCGTCTCTTTAATCCTTCTAGGACATGCAGAGTTCCATAGTTTCTTTTGAAACTGTGTGAGTTAATTTTAGGAAGTATATTTTTTGCACCAGAAAAACTCCTTGCAAATGTTGTTTCTTGTCCCAAGACATCAGCTTTGCTTTATTTGTTTATGAGCTGTTGTCACCTCAGAAATATTGCTTGTTGTACTGTAACTGCATGCCGTTTTCAGTCTACCCAGAAAAGAGTTTCGAGGTTTCGAATGCCCTTGTGTCACATATGTGAGGACTTAAAGAATGCAGTTGCATGCCTGGAAATGCTGTCCCCATAAGGTAGGTCAGCACAACAGGAGCTTGTGATAAGCACAGATGGCAAAACAGGAAGACATTAATTCCAAGCCTAACAAAGGTGAGCATTTGGAATTAGCACACCAGACAAAATGGCACTGTGTAAACTGTGGGAACTTAAGATAAGCCTTATCCAGACAAAAAAATTGCGCAGTGGAAAACTATGGAAAAGAATACACATGCCAGCCCAGGCTGTGGGAATGGCATCTATGCCCATGGACACCTGGGATTGGACTGTATAAAAGTGGTACCTCCAGAAGAACAACCCTCACCACCAAAGACCAGGGTGAAGAACCAGCAGGGATACCACAAGAATCCATGTTGTGGTGATACCTTTTGCTTAATCCTGATCTCTGTGTCTCACTCTGTCCCTCTCTCCCTCTATCCTCTTCCAATTTCTTTTTATCTCTCTACCTCACATTTACTGTTAAATAAAATCTGTACTATTGACTTTGCCATATGGTCTTGTTTGCACCTTAATTTAGGCAGAAGCATCTCTTGTAATCGGATCTTAACAACATAATTCTCCTTCACATTTTATTTCAGAAGAATGAAAAATCTCTCTGCCATTTAGAGCAGTATCTTGAATAACTTCATCCCAACAAAACCTGTCATTTTAGAATAGACATAACTGCAGTATCAAAGTATTTTTCCTGCTGAATTTGCTTTCTCAATCTTCAGAGACTTCACCTTTACTTGGAAAAAGCATACAGTCAGCTGAACTATAAAATGTTGTGAAGCTGTTGGACAGCCTTTACCTAAGATGTTCTGGTTGTTACAAAAAAAAAAAAAAAAGGCCTTTTTGTCAGAGATACTTTCTGTTGTTTGTTTGTTTTTCTTGGTGGAAATTGCAAAACATGCATTTAGTTCACACTGTGCATACTTCTCTGTAGAAATATGTATGCCCCTTTATACCTCATTTAGCTTGATGTTGTAATAGTTCTATACCCATTCTTTAAGCACTTCTTAGTTCCACTGGGTTGAAGTTTCAAGACGTTTTTCTTTGATGCACCTTCTAGTTGCTAGTGCTTGTTAAAAGTGACTGCAAAAGACTGTGCTAGAGCCATCATACCACAGAAACGCTCTAATATACCCGAGAATATGCACTCACACTCTATGTGAGCTATGTATCCACCCCATTTCCTAGGTATCTTCAAATAAATTGCTGTACTTCCTTTTTTGAAACATGACCATGGCAATGTCACATCCATCTGGCTTAAATTTTGAGCCTTTTTCTAAGGATACTCATGACTTAATTCTCATCTTAGACACTAAACTCTTCTCCTACTGTGTTAGCTATAAGTGAACCATGCTGTCACCTATTCCTCTCCCTTTCAACTGTGATCTCCAAGGAATACCTGTCAAGGAGAATTGCACTACCACACTTGTATCTGGTTTAGATCCTCAGCAGAGACCTCTGTTTTTTCTGCATCCTCTTTGTCCTCGAATTCAGGTGGTTGATTCCATGTACAATTTATAAATTATTGTACTCTGTGAAAGCAACACTATTACCAGCAGATAAGTAGACCCAGCTACTTAGGCCCACGTAAACTGTTTAAGTTCCTTATTTACAGCAGAATTTTTTTTTTTTTTT
>WEKY01013330.1:1006-14005 GCA_013390045.1 Picathartes gymnocephalus | reverse complement strand
TTTTTGTGAAATCAATAGGATAGTTGCAATGGGATCTTCATCCTCTTTTGAATTCAATTCTATTCATATAGTTTGCTGGATTTAGTCTGTGCTAAGGCTAACCCATAAATATCTGAATACCTGACAGGCAAGAGGCAATTTCTATCAATACAAAATCTGTAAAGGGCAGCTGGAGTCATTTCAGCCAGGAACTGAAGTGGCTTTTAGCTGCCTGAAAAATTATATATTCTTTGTGAGACTGGTGAATCTTAGCACTGGTTCACTAATAATGTGGATGGTGATACCTCACTACATTATCACTGCACAAAGTAATACATCTTCACACAAAATTTGTTCTGAATATCAGAAATCTAAGTATAAGATAGCCATATATTTGGGCAAGCATGGAAGCTTTGTTTCTGAGGAAACTGGCAGGTTCTGGTGGTGCAGTTTGTAAGGTCATATCAACATTGATAAACTCCTACTGATCTAATTAATCATACCTATCACCTCAAATTTACTATGAGTCTGGCTTCATGTTTAGAGCCAACTGAGGTGATTGTAACTTCTAAGGACACAGTTTATTTTCACCAGAAAAAAAAAAGCTTTAAATGAGTAAAGTACTCTCTTTCAGTAACATGCAGCTTCCCTGGCCAAGCACATTTTCACTTGGGCTTGATTTCACATATTACATTTTTAGCCAGGTTTGTAACCTATTTGTACGAGAGAAACACAATTAGGTATTTCACTTGAAAGGGGTAGTTGTTAGTTCAATACCAGTCTTCCCCAATGAGTGCTAATGTTACTAAGGACAGAAGAGTTCCTTTAAAAGTAAAGAGCATACATAGCAAGGAATGATACATAGCAAAAAGGGAGTTATTTCAATGCTTTGAATAATTTATTTGAGGTTTACTACTATCACAGTATCTGGTTTACTCATTTCACATAACCAAGCACATGCCCTGTCCAGTGCTTGCAGGCACCATTTAGATCTTTCATGCAGTATACTATGAATATTTTCTAAAGTTAATAAAGCATTTTTTTCCTTCCACAGCAGAAAACTATTCTGGTACTAAGAAAAGTATAGCATTCAGCAAATATTTAGGGCTTTCAGCTAAATTAGTTGTTAAATAAGCATAATCTTTCATTTTAACTCTTTGCTGGCTATTCCAGTTTATAAAACATTATAGAGTTTGGAGAGAATACACAGTAGAAAGCCTAGGGATGGAGCCAGAAGCCAGTTGTGTTTCTAAAGTAGATTCAGAAGCTATCTTATGGATTTTCAGTAAGTGTGACAAAAGAGTTGGAGACTACAGCAGGCTGGATTCTTTCAGCTACAACTAAAAAGAGACCTGACTCACTTTGTACTGTTTTGATTTCAGGAGACCTGTAGCATGCTGTCAACCTACACAGAAGTCCAGCCTTTCATCTACATAAATCTGGCTACAGGAAATGAGCCCAGTCAAGGTCACAATATAAGAGAGAAATCTTGGATTCAAGTTCCATATAGAACCTCTCTTTGCGAGCAGAAGATTCCTCTTGTGCTAAACAGCACATTAAAATGGGAGGTAAAGTAAAGTAAGCATTGCTCTTAACATCTGTAACTGTGTTACAATTATGGAATATTTCACACTGTATCATCAGCAGCCCTCTTAAAGCAACAAAACTTTCATTGGTTTTGAACTTCTGACAAATTGACCAAAAAGCCTCTTGGTATATGAACATCTCCATGAGTTCCTAGGAAAGGCCAAGTGGCATAGGCATGAGTGATGCAATGTGGCATCCTCTTCACTTCTAGGAATAGGTCGTGTCACACAGAATGGAACTGAGGAGTCAGCCAAAGGAGGACAGTGATAGAAATAAGCATAAGGTAAAAGTTATATGAAGATCTTTTTTTGGCTTCAGAAGAACAAAAGGGACACTGAATGTGGGTCTAGGCAGGGAGCTGTTCCTGTCCTGTTCTTTCACAGTTTTCATCTTAATTTCAGAAACTCCGTGCTATGTTTGTGCACCAAAACAATGATCACCGAGTTCTACAACCTTAGTATCGACAGCTGAGTCAGTGCATTGCTGGGGAAGGAAGGGAATGGAAAGAGTGGGACCACAGTGAGAGGCTTAATGGAACAAGCTTAGGAAAGGAAAGATGCCTACTGACATCCCTGAGATTCCAGCTTTTACTAGTTACAGGACCTGAGGAGAACAGCTGTCCAGAAAAGGAATTTTGACAGCGATGAGGTAAAGGAAAGTCACTGCACTTTCTGTAGTAGTTGTAAAGTGAGGTGAGACAGAAGAGAGAGAGCTCTCCTGATACAAAGGATGCTGCACTCAACTCAGTTTATGAGTCAAACACAGACCAGGACACTGCACCCATGTTTACATTTTGGGATACAGCCTGCTCTCGATGCCTGAAAGCAAGGGGCACAACGCAACCTGTGTTTATATGTCCCATGCAATATTCTAAACCATGGCCAAGCATTGTCTCGGACCGAACAAGCTGGCGCCAGCCAGAATTGTGCCAGGGAGCTTACAGATAATGATACATCAGTGCTCAAATTGTGCCATGGAACAGTGATTTTATATATTATGCAAGGAACTTATGAAACTATCTTAGGATGCTACTATGCTACGCAAGACAGCATTACTGCTATGACAGCACTATGCAACATCTGAACATAACTTTGAAATGCACTTGTAAATAGACCATAGCTGCAGTACTTGAAGTATCTGAAAATTTATGGAATTAAAATCCTTTACCCATGTGAAAATAATCCCTTACACTGGATGCCAGGTAAGTGGTAAATAGCAGACCACTACAAAATCTTACTATGCCTTACAAGCGTCTCCTGTGTTACAGGAATTTATTCATTCCATAGTTTTCTGGAAGGGACACTTGTTAGGCCTAATTTGGGTTAAATTATGAATATATGGTATTATGAATTATAGAGAGAAAACACATTTCTGTAAATTTCTGGAATTATATTGGGACACAGAAATTTTCTATTGCATTAAAGTGGTAAATTCAGGCTTTTCTGTAGGTTGCAGCAAATTGTGGAGATTTTTGAGACCTTTCTGGAAGGTATGCTGGTGGTATGCTCTTCTGGGAATGCAGAAGAGCTGTATCATTCAGATTAAGTCACTGAGAATTGACTCTGAATTCTCAAGCAGTTTACTGAACTAGAAGAGATTATAATAAATAGGAAAAGTGAGAAGCCAGCAACAATCTCTCTCTCTCTGAGGGCATCCAAGGCAAGCTCAAGCAGATTTTAATGAGTTTGTTTATTGGAGTGCAGATACTGCTTCTGGAATTACAAGAGATGCATCCACAGAAACCAATTTATATTACCATTCCACCAGTGCTGTTTCTAAGATGAATGAAAGAGAACATCACAAGATGGGGCGATGAACCCTAAGCAGGACAGTACTTCTGTCTTACAGCAATTCCAAGTAGAATACACTGCATTTTTGGCCCCCAGGGTGACTATTTGAAGATAATCTATTCTTTGGCGGTCAGGTAAACCTATAGCACTTCTTAATTCCTGGAGATGTTAATTGCTTATATTTCAGTTAATAGCTTCAGGTGAGTAACTAATTACACTGTGAAGAGAACTGCCAGCTATCTGTATGGGCAAGGCTTTACTGATGTCGAGCTAAGGAGCAGGAAGGCCCTGTAGCTGCCATGGTCAGTTTGTATAGGGGAGAAGCTGGAGCATCCCAGCAGAATGCTGTGGGACCAGCCAGCAGCCTTCCAGTCGCTACAGCTGCTGTGCTCAGACACAGAGATCACCTGGTCATTACAGATCTTACAAGAGTAACGTGAAAGTTTGAAAACACACTAAATTGTCATCCTAACCATTTACATCTCTAACATAAGGGACAACTATACTTTCTCCAGTCCCTCTAAAAGCTTTCCATAAAAAAAACATGCGAGGGTCTGTGGGCAGTCTCTTCCAGTGTTTCATTAGTTTTACTGGTATCCAACCTGTATATTTCTACTTGAAATTAGTTTACTAAAGTTTGTTTGGTTGTAATAAGATCCATCAGTCTTTGACTGCTTATGCTAGTCCATCTAGATAGAGACCTTGACAGACAGATCCTTGAAGGATGAGGGAGAGAATGACACTGCATTAAACCCCAATTATTCTTTGGATCCTGGAAAGATCTTTGCTTTTATGAATCAAGTCAAATGCTACAAATTGTTCACGATTGGTAACTCAATTAGATTTTTCTTCTTTTTAAATGCCTTGCCTTTAACTAGGTTTTCAGCAAAAATGCGCCTGATTTCAGTATTGCCAATGGCGTTCCTACTCTAAGTGTAAAGGTCAAAGCTACCTGTTTCTGAATGGAACTCAAAATTCTAGAATTTTTCTATAAACCGCTACTTGCATTCAGTACATTTTATTGCATATAGAAATGATGGTGCTGCTCTAAGATTTGTTGATGCTGTCTATGGTGCCTACTGCCATAGCTGCCTTCAGACTATATTTAAATTCATGCCAAAAACCCTTAGGAAGTCAATAAAGCTGCTTCCACTTGCACTATTTACCAGCTTGTCTGAAATTAATCTGAGTAGAACATATATAAACTAACAAACGGAAGAAAATTAGTATAAATCTTAAATTAACCAATTCACGTATAAAGGAATCTGAGATTTTTAATCACATACAGAGATGTGCAAGGAAGAATCAGTTTTGACTGAAGACCTAGATCAAATTTGTCAAATGTGAATGGCTCAGATTTGACTCAAATATACATATCTGGGCAAATAAACAGATAAATAAAGATTTTTGCCTGTACCAGAACTATTGAGCATATGCAGTACCTATTGATTCATTGAGAGATAAACAGAAGACATTTTATGCAATAGTTATGTGTTTTAGTAATACTACATTTTTGCTGCTAAATTAATTGCTTTATTATCGTCAGACAAGGCTTAAATGAGACTTTCTCACACAAAATTTCATAGGCACTAATGTGCTGTGCTATCCCAAACTAAGTCCATTTAAACAACTTTGCATTTGAGTACTTTGTTGATTCCTTCACATTTCTTGTCGGGTTGCATCTGTTTTTATCAGTGGAACGTGCAGCAGGATTACTGATGTGATAAACTGGGCAGTTGGTCTTAAGACCATTGTTTTATATCACAAAAAAAAAGATAAAACTACACCAATGACACTGTGTTACAGGCACTTGAAGGTCTGTCTGTGTAAGGACTGAAGAAGTTGGGGTTTTAAGTACTCTTGGTACTAAAAGGAAGGAAATAACAGAATACAAATCCTAGCAGAAATAACCAAAACCTAGCCAGCAACCTGGGAGCAACATTTCATTCCAGTAGTTATCCAGAAATCTGATTTCCTTTGCTTTGTGTCAGGCACTTAGCATTATTGTTGCAGTTAAGGGAACTTTATGAGAATGATTAAAATAAAACTTCTTGGAGGAGAGGTGCCACAAGAGACTGCAGCCTCACTCGGGAAGTCATTTGTCTACTGTGAAAACACAGGTCTCTTGCTTTATTAAACATCTCTCTACAACTCCCGTTGATGTCTGTAGCCAGATATTCACTTGGCACAGTTCCATTGAAATCAATGGACCCATATTGACTTACACAAGCTGAAAATCTGAACCTCTGAGTTTATTACAGCATCACTAAAAGGGCTGATTAATTGTAGCATAGCATCACAATATGCTAATAATGCTCAGAAACCTCTCCAGAGTGGAATAGAAATGTATGTTTTTCTGCAGAGCATTTATTTTATGTAATCTACCTCTTTTTCAGTTTGGGGGGAGTTTTTTGTTTTATTTTTGAAATACAGATGGTGACTTTGTTGCCATCTCAGGTTTACCCTGCAGAAAAACATCATGACAGAGTTGTAGTATATATTTCCTGAAATCCTGATTGTCACTGGGTCTCAGGCACACAGTGATCCTCTTGAAGAAGAGTATACATTCTCCATTTGACAACATCCTACAGATGGCATGGCTTTCCTGTCCTGCAGCTCAGTTCAGTCTCAACCTCTGCCCCCACCGAGGGGTTTGCTGCCTATGCTGCTGGCCAGCCCTGATACAGCACAGATGGGACTAAAGCTAAACTGGGATCAGGCTGCTGGGACAAAACCTGTGCAGGAGAGACATAAAAAACTCTGTCAGGCCCTTCCCCTGCTTTACACATGCATTTAAGCTGTAGCTGTTTTCCTTGGTTCTGGCCTGAGCCGTGTTGGAGGTGTGTCTGTGCCTGGCCAACATCCTGACCTCCTGATTTGACCTCAGACTTTTCTGGACTGTTACAGTCCCTGGTTACCATCACCAGACCTGCCCTGTTCTCCTTGCTTAGGCACAGTGATACTGACCCTTTCTCATGAGGACTCTGTCCTACCACCTTGCCCTTACCCCAGCTCCTGCTTGCCTTCCCTGGGGATCAGCCTGCTCTTGTTGCTTCCTGAGAAGACAAACCCTTAAATACTGCACAGTCACTGCTACTGCAGCAGGCATAAATAAAAGAGATATGCTGTTGCTTTCCCAAATCTAAGATAAACAAATGTCCCTTACAGGATCATTCTTATTTAATATTACATTTAGCAGGAGTAGTAAAAATTGAGCCTCTCTTTTTGTTCGTTTTGCTTTGCATAAATTTTCTGTTTACTAAGAGTTCATAATCTCAGCAGCAAAATGGCAGAGAGAAGATTGCATCCAAAGCACCATAGTCCAAGAAAATAATTTCTCTGCTTTTGCTTAATTTTAATAATGTAATTGGGTAGTGGCATGCTTCCCACACTGTAGGTGTGTCAGCTGTCATGCATAACTGCGACACACTCAAGGGTGTACCTCAGCCTACGTTGTCCTGAGGAGTCCCTGTAGCTCCTGCAGCTGTGACACAGTGCCCCCGTCTCCTTTCCCCACTGAGACTCACCATGTGTGCAGATACAGAGGCCAAAGGAGACCAGGTCCTGTGCTGTATGAAAGGTTGGGCCTCTTCATGAAGCATCCCACGCAGAAGTCACAACAGAATTGTTTAGCCCACTGCAGCTTCCTGCCATCATTCCTGTCCTGTCACAAACTCAGCAAGAGGAAGTGATGCAGAGAGGCAGGGATACATCCCTCACAGGATCCACCTTGCTGAGTCTCATGGGATAAGTCAGAGAGAAAGCAGAGGTCT
Source organism: Picathartes gymnocephalus (assembly GCA_013390045.1). Classification (NCBI taxonomy): domain Eukaryota; kingdom Metazoa; phylum Chordata; class Aves; order Passeriformes; family Picathartidae; genus Picathartes; species Picathartes gymnocephalus. The sequence goes on along the minus strand of WEKY01013330.1, from coordinate 6,876 downwards.
GAATCAAACCATCCTTGACCGGCTTATCTCTTAATTCCCTGTTTCGTGGCAGATCTGGGTCAGGAGAGGGAAAATGAAAAAAACCCAAAGGTAATAAACTTAATACATGAGGCTCCAGCCCTAGCTCCATAGTTTAATTCTGAAAGAACAAAGCCCAAATCTTACTTTATAGGACTGTAGGTAGACAATAACAGTGTAAAGTCAAAATATTTTTAACAGACAACTCTTAGTAGAATTGAACTCCGCAAAGGGCAAGTTCTCTTTTTCACAGAGTTTAACTCACCTTAGCAGCAGCACTAAATGTTAATAACATGAAGAAATTAGGTACAAGTCTGACATTTTGGTGTAAAGTTCCTCAGCATGAGGAAATGGGAGCAGGCATGACACATATTCATCCTAAGTCAGCTGCTGACATGAAATGGTGCTTTGAAGTGGTTTGTGCAGCCAGGATGGCAGCAGTGTTTCCATCAGAAACACCCAGATTCCATGACATGCCAAACCTAGAGCACTACAGTTCAGCAGCTCATTAAGCATTTCAATCATGCCTTGCAGTTCTCTGAATTGTGGTCTTTCCAGTACATCAATTTTTTTCCTCTAATTATATTGATTTTAGCAAATTGCAGTGTCCTTCTGTTGATTTTCAACTATGTATAGCAAAAACTTGCAATGTGAGAGATAAAACAAACTCATTGTGCTCTAGCAAGTTATTCTATATCATTAGACCTTTCATGGAATAAAACAGAGACATCAGAGCAAGAGCATATGAAAATATTGCAGTTACAACAAAAATAAATAGAAGTTAAGTTTTTAAATTAATATAGACCTTACATTCATCACCCAGAAAAAAAAGACCAGCCAATTATCTGGGGCACCAGCTCTGTAATTACACACACATTTATCTTCAGTGTGTGGAGGATGTAATAGCCTATGCCCAGCTCTATCTTTGGGTCATCACAATGGACCGACCGTACCATGTGCCAGCACCTACCATCTGCAGGCTGTCCTCCCACACCAGAGACCTGAATTCTAGCTCACACCCCTGACTAAATCATGTTTTTGTAAGGCAGAGAACCCCTAAAATCTGCTCAGTTAATTAAGAGCTGCCATACAACTTCTGGAAAACCAGCAACACAACCCCTATCTTGCTGCTTCCCCATGAAGACAAGCTGTAATTCCCCTCTACACTTTCATTTTACAAAACAGCTTAGTAATTGCACTACTGAATCATGTTAGAGGCAGGATTTCTGCATTGGTGGAAGTGCTCTGAAGTCAATGCAACTAAATAGTATAGCACCAGCCATCTCATTCAGAGTAGGAAGAAAAGTACTTTGGTGTTTAGGAAGTATGTATCTGTTCCTGTTTCTTTGACCTTTTAACTCATTTTAGTGAATGATTTGCTAATAAAAATGTGTAAACACGTTGGGGAGCCAATAACCAAGCCTGGAGTGAGTGTTTTAACAAGCCAGACAGTACCAAGAGTATTTTAAAGAACAGTGGAACCTGGGCCATTCCTTCAAGAATTTATATGGTACATACAGCCGCCTGCTGCACTTCTGGATGCAGGGCCCATGTGGTGGGAAATAACTGGCTCATCACTGCAGCTAAATACCTTATCTTTAGAGGAGGGTGTAACACAAATATGCATCTTTCTGCAGTGTTCTCTTCTGGTTAACTCTGATATACTCCTTGTTCAGTGCTTTTGGTTTAGGCTTTATTAGAGTAAATCAGTCCTTTATTGGATTTAGTTCATATGTTTTACAGATAGTTTAGAACTTTTTTTGCCTCAATGAGTCATAACAATACATATAAGAAATGTTTATTCTTCTGTTCTTTCTTTTGGGAAAATTAATACATGTTCACATAACCGGGGTTAATCTAGCATCTAGCAGGCAATTTGCTCTTACATTTTCTGACCTTTTTATTAAGTATTTAAAAAAACCCAGAAGGATACAGTCTATAGGAAGTTATATTTAGCTGTTGTCCTATGTGTATTTAGTCCTTATCCCAAGAATTTTAGGTGTATACAAAGGGCAAAACAATTTACACAATAGAAGCTTGAAATGACAGTTTAGTGGCATTCCACATGACTTGCACTATTTTGTGTTTTGAAGTCCCCTTTCTCTGTAAATCAGGAGACACCTTAGTAGGAGTCATTACAGGGGACTTACCAGCTTAGTAAAAATGTGTAGCTTCAAAACTCAATTTAAAATCTGTTCAGGTACTTGTTAACCTCACTAAAAATCAATGGACCAAATCTCATACATCCCATATATATCACTAGAATTCCACTTAAATCAAAGAGTTGCCTTAGGTAAGGGAGGAAGGCGTTTGTCCAGTGGGGATGTTCATTCAAGTAATCCTGCAGGCTTACGTCTATCCTCGTTATCAAACACTCAGCAATGTCAAGTTAATTAATTTATTTCCTTTCAAGTGCTTTTTCCTCCATCAGTGAAAGAATTCCATGAAATGAGCAAGAAAAAACTACTGAAAATCATTAACACGTAAAGATGGAATAAGTGTCTTACCTTCTGTTGTGGCCTGCAGGCTGCTGCCAAAGAGGCTGAGAAAACGATACCAGTTCACATTTGGGGCATACCATGTGGCAGCCTTCAACTTCAGTTCTTACTGAAGCTTTAGCATGTCAGGCACAGCAGCATTCAGAGATGGTGTGACTTCACTACGGCCACAATAATCTGCTGCTAGTCTCCATTCTCCATTACACCTTTGCACTGACCACGTAGGATTGTTAAAAGGTGAACAGGTTTTGCTGATGATTCCTTGGCTCTCCGGTCAACAAATCAGCTTACGGATGGGAGTCGTGTTTGGTGAGATATTGCTGGTGGTGCACTGTTGTGGTAGTGATTGGCACCTGTTCTTCGACCTTCAGCAACTCCACAGCACAAGGGTCCTCTGAGAGACTGGGCAAGGTGGACACCTGCCTGATTTCCTCCATCTGCAAGACAGCTATACAGAAGCCCAACCTTTTGGGTCCTTGAAATACCCTCTTCTGAGACTCTGCCAAGGATGCGTGGAGTCTCTGGACCAGTCAAAACAGGGGGCTTTTGCCACTCATTCCCAGTGAGGGTCATTTCGGCCTCTAATACAATTAGCCGTCAGATCACTCTGGTCATTCCAGAAATACAAATGGGTTCTGCTTCTCTGTAGCTTGGTGGTATTAGGATACACTGTGCACCAGTATCGACTAGAGACTCATGTTGGCATGATGTACCAGGCCATCAAAATCACAGTTCGGTAAACCCCGTTGTCCCCTTCCTCCACCTGGCTGGAGGCAGGGACCCTCCAGTCCTGATCATCATATTGGTTACTCACTTTTTGTATGTACAAAACTGAATTCTCTTTATTAAGATCAGAAATAAGATCAGCTCTTCTACTCTGTCTGGGAAACTGCCTGCTTGAAACTGGAACAGCAGTTTCCCTGAAGAAACCCATTTTGTGGTTATTTTTCCTGCAAATCAGGCAGCCGTGAGGGTGTTGAAGTAGATTTTCCATCCTACTTTCTCATGTCTTCTCTGTGGTCACTCAGATGAAGGCACAGGGTGGTCTGTGGTGGGTAATCACTATATCCTCTCTCTTGAGCAGCGGAGCTCTAACTCCTGATAGCCGAGAGACTGCTCTATACAGGTGTAGACTAGAACATATTCTGTCTGAAATACTGGAACTCTTGGAACACTTTCTCCACAGCTGAGGCATAGCCCCATTGTGGGAAGAGAAAATTTCTTCATGTTCCTGGAATTGGACAGCTGATTCATCCACTGTTTGTCTCTCTCCGTCTTTCCAGGTCATTACTGCCTATGAGTTGGTGTATAACAGTGGTGAGCTCCATACAAATTTCTACCACCTGGGTGACATACACTTGATTTCATCTGGATCTTCGAATAATTTCTCACTGCTCATCATAAATCACCTCCAGCAAAGCTAATTCCCTCAGGTACTGGATACCTTTCTCAATGGTGATCCATTTGCCTGAATGACATAACATCTTCCTTGAAGGGAAATCTTCCCCTACCACCTAATAGAGGTCACATCCAGAGGCTGAGGTCTGATTGGCCCTTTTTCCAAACGTTTTGTCAATGCCTTCCCTAGGAAGGGATCCCAGCTGCTTGGCTTTTCTACCCTCTAATTGCAGGCCACTTGTCCTGCTGTCCTAGTATTGGAGAAATCAGGTGATGATGTGATGGTCTGGATGAAGCTGAAATCTTTCCACATATCTCACAGCTCTCACAGGTATAGGAATCAGGTGGTTACTGCCTTTTTTATGAGTTCTGTCACTTCCTTCTCCTGTTCTCATGATGGCACTTGGAGAATCCTGCCTTATCTTCTTCTTCCTCCTTCCCTTTTTCATAGGAGTTTCTTCCCTTATTAAACAAGCTCACTTCTGCATCCAGTATTCCTTCTCATGTACATTGGGGCAACTGTTGCCAGCATGGGTTGGTACCCTGGTTCAGCGTCATACTTGCCAGGGTTGGAGGAGCTGCAGTGCCTGTCACAGGGGGTTGAGTAGCCCCAGTGCCTATTGCACTTGCTGCTGCCTCTGTCATTTTGTCATCAGATCCAGAGACTTTCTTTTCCCCCTAAAGAGTGTTGAACAGGGCTGGATCTTCGTGGCCAGGCCCCAGCCTGTGGCAGTGATTTGTTTCTCTCTGGAATTGTCAGTTGCAGCATATTTTTTCCAAATATGTTACCAGTTTTTCTGGATTCTGCACTTTTTTAGGGGTGAAGTTCTAAAATACTGGAGGTTTCTGCTCTCCTAGATTCTTGCCCACACTATCCCACACATCCTGTCATAACTATCCAGCCTTGGGATAGATCTCTGGGTGATATTCTTAAATATTTGTTTAATCTTAAACAAGACCTGAAATTCATTCAGAAGACAGCAGTAGGAACACGCTTGTTTGAACATCCCAAGCATTCAAAACTCTCAAGGGTTATTGTAACTAGCCTGGAGGAGAAGGGGAAGGTGAAGTAGCAGGGGAGTGTTCTCTTTTGTCTCCCCATAGATCGGAGAGAGAAAAGGTGGAGTGTAATTGTTAATAGTTTCTGAGAGATGGTTCCCAAAGTACAGAGATGACACTAATGCTGAGTACAAATACCAGATTAGTCTCACAACCACTAATTTTATTATATCATAAGCCAGTGTTACACAGTACAGCAAAATGATAACCTTAATCCAGCCCCCAGGGATGATGAACAGCACAACAGGGAACACATAAAGCAAGTAAGGTCTTACATAACATAACCCTGAGAACAAGCACAAATTCTTTGAGAGCAGATAAATCAACATTGTGATCAGCGACTATCAAACTAATGTAATGAACCTGTAAAACAAGATTTTTTTTAACACCTCTTTGGTCAGATCTATTATCTCAACCATTTGAACCCGATTTTGGGTACCAAAAAGGACTGCTGCGGTTTAACCCCAGCCAGCAGCCAAACACTACACAGCCATCCTCTCACTCCCCTCTAGAGGGAAAGGGGAGAGAGGGAGAAAAGAGGAAAGGAGGTAAATCTTGTGGGTTGAGATAAGGACAGACACCGTAAAGGGAAAGGAAAATAATATTAATGATAAAAGAATATATAAGGCAAGTGGTGCACAATGCAGTTGCTCACCATTCACTGACAGATGCCCAGCCCATCCCTGAGCAAGGGGCTGCCCCACCTTGTTGGCCAATTGCCCTTAGCTTCATTGCTCTGCAGGGTGCTGATTATGGTATATACCTTGTGTCTGTTGGGGTCAGCTGTCCTGGACATGTACCCTCCCAACTCCTTGTGCACCCCGTGCCTCCACACTGGCAGGGCAGCATGAGAAGCTGAAAAGTCTTTGAATCAGAGTAAGCCCTGCTCAGTAACAG
>WEKY01013328.1:519-33562 GCA_013390045.1 Picathartes gymnocephalus | reverse complement strand
CCTTTCAGAGAGCTGTAGAGAGTGATAAGGTCTCCCCTGAGCCTCCTTTTTTTTCCATTTGAAACCACCCCAACTCCCTCAGCCACTCTTCACAGGGGTTGTGTTCTAGACCCCTCACCAGCCTTGTTGCCCTTCTCTGGACATGTCTGAGCATCTTGAGGTCCTTTCTAAACTGAGGGGCCCAGAACTGGACACAGGACTCAAGGTGTGGCCTCACCAGTGCCAAGTACAGGGGGAGAATCCCTGCCCTGGCCCTGCTGGCCACACTATTGCTGATACAGGAATGCCAGGATGACCACTGGCCTTCTTGGCTGGCTGGACATAGCTGGCTCATGTTCAGCTGCTGTTGACCAGCACCCACAGGTCCCTTTCGCTGTCCAGCCACTCTGTCCCCAGCCTGTATTGCTGCATGGGGTTGTTGTGGCCAAAGTGTAGGACCCAGCATCTGAACTTGTTAAACCTCATATTGTTGGATTCAGCCCATCAATCCAGCCTGTCCAGGTCTCTCTGCAGAGTCCTCCTACCCTCCAGCAGATTGACACTCTCTCCCAGCTTGGTGTCATCAGCAAATTTACTGATGGTGGGTGCAATCTCCTCATCCTGATCATCGGTAAAGGTACTAAACATGACTGGGCCCAACACTGATCCCGGGGGGACACCACTAGTGATTGGCTGCCAATGGGATGTGGCACCATTCATCACCTGGATGCTCTCTCCAACATGCCTCCATGTGGCTGCGAGCGTGCTACTTTCTCTTGGATTCCTTATTCCAGCAGTCATCCAGGATGAGTTAAAGCACAGATTCGAGCCCCCTGCTTCCTTTCTCCTGGTGTCACCATACTTGTCAGTGCACATCTCACTCCTCATCCTTCTCTCACCTCCTCATTCCCTGTCTCTCCAACTGCAAAGTCCTCAGGAAGCCTCCTCAGGTGCCTACATGTGAACCTATACACCTTATTCCTGGTGCAGTAGCAAAGGAGGGATCATCTTTGGGTTCAATTTGGCCTGAATTTGCAAGGACTCCCCTAGCGAATAGGGGTTTCCCCATATGATTGGGTTTCCTAAATCTCTCTTCTGTGTGGGTTCTCTGTTTCCAACAAAACAGTCTCCATCAGAAAGGTTTGGTGTTCATCACCTCATATGGGGTCTGTGATTTAGCAAGGACAGATTTTGGATGGCTTTTCATCTCTCACAGGTCATTGTTCAGTATTTTCCTGCATGGACCCTTGTTTTTATTTTACCACAGATCTGTGTCTTTGCCTGCTGCCCAGCCAGGGGAGCCTGGCATATTCCTATATGTCTGAGACAGTTCTTATGTTAAGATTTTCTCACGCTTCAAATATTTATACAGCATCTCTCAGGTGAATTTGTTCATGCTGTCTTGGGTAGCATCTCCACCTCCTCTAAAAAGGCTGTTTATGCAAAATTCCTCCTTGGGGAAAATCCCCCTGTGCTGAGGAAATTCTGAGCTCCCTCTGCAGGTTTTACTTCAGTTATAATATGGACTTGATCCATCTCCTGTGCAATGGCTGTCGTGATCAGGGATGCCTTTGTGAATACTTTTCATGCTCAACTACTTTATCTGATTCCTCCTTGGAGAGCATCTTTGCTGCTCCTCAGAGCTGTATTCACTCTGACAGTCTTCCCAATACCATACCCTGGGGAATTTTAATTTTCAATTGTCTCAGTAATCTGTGTATATGTGTTTTAATTGCATGAAAATTTCCTCTTGTACTTCCTAGTTCTTTTTCCTCAGTGTATGCCCACAGTGAAGAACACAGATTTCCATCAAGTGCCAGTCAAAGGAACTGCATAAACATATGTGTCCTGAAAATTTTCGTCCAGTCGCTGCACATGTACCTATCCAAATTCACATAGGCTCCACGGATGCTCAAAGTACTCCAGAAAAATCCGCATATGAGATAAGAAGAAAGAGGATGTACTTCCAATTTCCAGATGAAGTCTCAGGGAGAAAAAATTGTATTGTTACTGCTAGAAAGTATTTATAATCATTAAAAAAACAGTAGGAGGCTGAAGAAATTTGACTGACTTTCTGCTGCAAGAGGAGAAAACAGCCATAAGCAACCCAGAAGTCCTTTCTTACCTCATCAGGGTATCACTTTCATGGTCCACAAATTCTGTATACAGACTCTGGGAATCTAATCTTCCCAGTCAAATGTCACAACTAATTTATTCCCACAATTTCACTTTTCATCCAGTGTCTCAGCAGCCAAACAGTGCAACTTGAGCATGGTTTGCACTGAGGGGCTGTTAAAGGGGTAAAGGTTGGTTCTGGTAATTTGCTGAGAATCGCTGGCATGGCGACAGAGCTGATGAGGGACAGATTCCTTTGGGTTTCCAGAAGGAGAACAGGAGGTCTGGAAATACAGCAGCAGGGCTGAGTCCATTACCAGCAATTATTTTGTAGTGGTGTTTATGCAGCTGATCAGCTGTAAAATTTTGGGCAGTGACTCTTTGAGACTATTAACCTTTGGTTTCTAAAATGTGAACTTGAGCTTAGTGTTTAAATGCCTGTGATGATCAGTGGAGGAAACAGGCATAACTGGGTCAGATTAAAAGTGTACACTGCAAATGTCCAAGGACTGTTGGATAAATCCCTCTTGCTGCTATTCTCACCCATAGAGACTCCATCCTTGGTTAGCAAGTAAAAAGCCTGCCCTGGCTGTGAAATAGCCCATGTCTATTTATAACTATATCTATTTTATAAAGATGTCAGAGAATGAAGGCTCTGTTCCCTGGACTTTTGGTGTAGCTGTTGTGCATGATTGGTCATATGACCAACTTTGAGTGAGCACTCAAGCATTTAAAAGTACAGTTTATGGAAAATGAGATGCTCTTATGAGGAATACCCTTAGGATAGAGAGTTGACATAAACTGAACAAGCAGCCCAGCTCAGTCTCACCAAGCTGTGCCAATCCCATTTAACCCCAGAGGGTTTTTAAGCAGGGGATCAGGAGAGCTGTGGCTTGGGGTTGGTAACCAAAGCTAATGGAAGGTGAAGGGGGGTGTCAAAACCAGGAATCCAGAACACAGTAACAAGATTGTGTTAGAGAGACAGGGACAGATCCTCTTCAGTCCTTCTTTCACTGTTTTGCCAAATGTAAACACTGGGCTGAAATTTTTCTTAGTTTCTCAGCTCTTCACTCTCTGCTATTGCTCACCCCCACTTTGCTTCCCTGTCCTTCTCTTTCACTGGTTTCTTTCTGTGGTACAGGAAGATCGTGGAGGGGCTGAACAGATGGAAATAATTTCAGCTTTTCTGGTCTGTTCAATCTTTCTGTGCTTTATAAACAGGCATTCAATAAGGCTTCTCGAGGAACCTGACACAGACCACTCATCAAAGCCAGGTTTCTGTGTAAGTTCAGACAGATCCCTGCCTACACCACCCTGCCTCTACCCAAATCCTGCACTAGGTTGGGTATCTCTCTTTAAGCTGCCAGCTCCCTGGCACAGGCAGAGTGTAGAGTAGCCATGGGGTGCTGTTTGTGTAAGTCTCACTCTCCTGTAACCCCTGCTGCTGGACAGAGGCCTGGGCTGTATCCACAGGAGTCATTTCTAAGGCACCTTCATTTCAGGTTGTCCCAGTTAGTGTAGACACCTTTGGTACAGCTGCCAAAATTCAGCAGACAAGGAGAAAATAACACTGACTGCCTTAAATGTCATGGGAGACAAACCCATAGGGCGATTTTTCATTTAATCTTTATTCTGTCTTTTGTATTACCCTCACTGAACCTGATGGAAAGTGCAGGCATTCTGCTCAATTTAAAACCAAGCCACTGGATTTTAGTCTACAGACACACAGGTTGGAATACATGCCTTTAGATTCTTAATAAATCTAAACCCTTTTGCATTCAATGAAAATGTTCTTGTTGACTTTTTTTTTTCAAAAATGCAGTTGCAAAATACATGCAGACATTAGAACCACCATATAGGAATATAAATACTTTTCCCAGAAAAATTTTTTTGTATTGTATTCAGTATTTTTTTTGTATTTTTTTCAGTTTGTTTTGACAAAAAAAATTGATGTCTTATTGGTATTTAATAAGTCTAAATTAAGCTCTTTGCATAAAGTGAAGTTTCATGGAGCTGAAGTAAAGCTCTTTCCATTTTGGGAGACTTCGCCTACTGGATGTCAGCCTCAGGCAAATTTCTCCTCATATTCCTCCTGGATTTTTTGCCACTTTCTCGATACTGCCCCTTTAAACAATTTGTCTTTTTCATGGTCCTCCTGGTCCTTCATAGCCTTTAATGTAAAAGAATCTTTTGTCTATTTCCTTCACTGATCATTAAAAGCATCTAAATATGTAGCTCAAGTATGTGTTTTTGATCCCAAAAGTTAATACAGTTAATAAATCTGTTGACAATTTCCATGCTTCACCTTTTCTGGGATATCTCTACTTTGGCTATCATCTCCCTCATCCATAGGTTTATATGACACTTAGTCTGCTGGAGCTGAGCTGGTGTGGTACCTTCAGCATCAACACTGGGACAAATCCCTCTCTACACTGTTTCAAGTGCTTTCTCCTTTTCTCTTTCCTGCTTTGTGTCACAGCTCTTTTCTATTCCTGACTTGGAAACCAACGACCTCTTACTTCATCCATGGCAAAAAGGAGAAAGAGAATGGATTAGCTCAGTCGGTTGAAGTTTGATTCTTCTTAATTGCAGAGGGAAAAGCAATTGAACTACCTTGTTTGAAAAGGTAGTTCCAGGTTAAAAACTGTCTCTTGACAGTTGAAGGGGAGTTCAACTGACAACAGCCTTCTGTATCAGTGCTTATTGTCCAGCCCTCTGTGGTCAAAGGAGAAAAGTGAGCAGTTCTCCTAATCCTGAAGGAAATATCTAAAACAGATGATGAAGGCCCCCAAGTTAAACTAGCGGGAATGTCTGGAATTAAGTGAGATCATATCACCTCAGCAGTCTTTAACCGTCTTGCAGAGAGGTTGCATTCTAGAGGAAATCTTAAAATAGTAACTTCAACAGCATCTCAGCAGGTACAAATTCCTTCTTACTGGTTACTCTGTTGCTCAGTGTTTGAATTTCTTTCAGGTTAGACAAGCAATTTCATTTTGCCTAAGGTAAATTGCTCTGTGCAGCTCTGATGTCTGCTAGTGCAGTCCTGTAATGCCACCTAGAAGATGTTGATTATTTTCCTCTCAGCACATAGAGTTCATTTCCTTCATCCTCTGTCTGAACTTTGTCCAGGCTGAATCAGACTGCTGTCTGCTTTGCTTTTACTATCTATGGTTCCTATGAAAATGACATTTTAAGGCAAAGTTCACTCAAAATGTGACACTCAGAAGTTTTTATGGAAATTGTCAAAACCACTGTGGAGCTCTTCCCTAGAGGACTCAACCTAAATGCTCATGTTATATTGAAGCCTTTCAGACAAGTGCTTCTCGTGCATAGCGCTGCTTGCTGAAAAGGACATCAGAGTCGCTAGAGGAAAGGAACAAGCTGAACCAAATTCTGTCTGGGTGGAGTATGAAGGAGCCCCACTGATTTTATGTTTTAAACAGGGTTTAGCTGAATACTACTGGCAGGAATGTGTTCCTCTGAATGGTGGAATAAAGACAAGACGAACTCTTACTCCTCTGGCTGAAGGGGCAGTAGGTAATAACCTGGTACTGATGGCAGAGGAAAGAAAATACAGATGAACAAACATCCTTTTGCCTTAAAATTTGAAGCTGGGCATTTTGCACTTGCCTTTTCTATTGCTTGATATTTCCTATAGTTAACCTGCTCTCAAAGAAAAAAAAAAATCAGTTTATTTTTGCTAGGCATGAAGAGCATCTACAGGGAGCTACTAAAGTAGCACCTGTATTCCTGGCAAAGTCTGAAGCCAGCAAGAAATATATTTTCCAGCTCAGCCGCCAACTTGTTGAAGAACTGTGGGGAAATGGAGCTGAAAAGAGGTTAAGTAGGGATACAATATATTTGTAAAGCACTTGATAGGTGTCTAAATGCTAATAGCAGATTGCTGCATGGCCTGTGGCTTAGGTGGCTTTCTCTTGCTTTCTGGCTGCCACCAGCCTGTGCAAGGGCATCTTCTCTCTGCTCCGGGAGCAGCTGAATAGCCTCTTGCCTCCAGATGCTTTTTCCTGCCTTCAGTGTTGAGACTGGAAAAGTAGAAAATTTTTGTGCCTTTTGGACAGGAGAGCTCATCTCTTGGCAGCAGCTCATGATATGCATTATCTACCTGGCCCAGGACAGTGATCTTCTTCTCTAGAGGAGCAGGGGAAGTTGTTTAACCTGAAGCTGACCAGAGGAAAAAAAGGTTTCTCAGATGCTGTGTCTGTATTGCTCCTGGCACTCTCTGTGCACAGCTGTAACCATCTCTGTTTTTTAGAAGGGCTACTGTAATTTAGAGGGGTGAGATTGGGAAGTCACATTTCATTGCAGACCCAGATATGGACTGACAAATTCTGAGGTCTGTTTTACTTTACCTTGTCCCTTTGTCCCTCTTGAGTATGATCCTGCCCAGCCTGGATGAGCTGGTCATCCCCTTGGCTGTCTAGGGTTTGCTAGAAAACCAAAGACATTTGTGTTTGTTTCTCTCTTAAACACCCACAGAAAACTCATAGCAAGCCTCAGAACTGACACACTGTGAACACTGAAGGCCTATACTCCTATTTTTCAGGCAGGACTTTGGAAGAGTTTGTATATTTGTCCAGACGGGCACCTATCTGGTAAGCTCCAGACACATCTTGAGCACATGTGCTGGATAACTGTGCTCTGTAAGGACAGCAAACCTAAAACTTGCTGTCGACATCAGACAGCATCTGAGTGCAATGTGTGAGCTGCAGGAGCTTAAATCCCCACGTCCTGGAAGCATAGGCTCAGTGTGCATGCACAGACCAGCTATAGGGTAGAATAGCCACGTCCCCAAAGCTTTTGATTTGTTGCATATGCTCTGCAAAGGGCTTATTCATGATTTCTTAGCAAATGTTTGCAGCACCTAGCTGTTAAAGAATAGTGGCAGCACAAAGATCGTGGGTGGAGACAGCACACTGTGCCAGATGAGCTGTTAGAGCTGAGCAGGCTTTCTCAGGCATGAGCCCTTCTCAGCTACTAGTCTGTATGAGCCAGAACACAGGGACTCCTGGATTAGGATGCAGATTCCCACAGAAATACTCTGCATATTTGTCCAAAACAAATATTTAGTTAAAGGAGTATGAAAACAACTAATTAGAAGTGTGGCCGTCTATTTTAGCTCATGCCCGTCACCAGTATGATGAGGACTGATGCTACTTAAGTATCTAAATTCCTCTGAGCTTTTGTTTCCTTTTAAAAAGCCTTTCTATATACTTATTTTTTGTGCTTTTGTTATCAAATATTGTTTGCCAGCTCTAGGTAAAAACTCTCTTTAAAGATTATCTGTTTACTAAATCACATATTGATATTTCTCCATTCTTATCAGGAGGAGAAGGGTATTGTGTATTTGCCCTTCTTTATCAGCAGAATCATAAACCAGCAGCTGTTATTAAAGCTGAATAAATACATTGGCAGTGCTGTGGTGCCTTTCAGTTTGAAATCAGACTTTAAAGTATTCAGCTGTTGGTTTTATTGTTGAGACCTCAGCTGAATAGAAATCTTTATGAAAATTTCTATATAGAGAATTCTAGACTCGAGTTCACTGACACTCAGTGACGGAATCCTCTAATGCCTGTAACTTTACAAAGACAGTCAGCAAACATCGCCTATCATCTCATGGAAATTGAGTGTGTACCTAATTTCACTGTTAATTACTATCAGTAAGTTAGGTAGGATATATGGAGGACAGCCAGAATTCATTTATGTTAATTTTATCATCAGCTTTTTGTTCTTTACTCCTGTCATTTAGAGATATCCTATCACACAGTACACCTTTTTCCATGAAGAACAGGTAAGGAAAGAATTAGGAAAGTATAATTTCTCTTTAGACAGGTGTTCTTTACCTTCAGGGATGCCACTGGTACCTGATTTTCTGCCAAGGTTAAGGTCTCTCTAACCTTACTTAAAGGCTGCTGTAACAGTAGATGTCTGTTCATCCACGGATCTCTTGGAAACAGTCCTTTTAGGAATCTCCTTATTCATTCGGGCTGTTCAAATAATTGCCTATACTAATAAATGGATTATCTAGATTGTGTTTCATTGCATGCTTGTGTCTCATATCCTTATAAACAAAGCTGCTCTGACAGGAGAGAAGTCAGGAGGCTATTTTTAACACATCTGAGCAATTGACTCCCCATGGTACTTAGAGGTTATATTTATTTATTTATCTTTTGAGCAGCCAGGCTGCTTGTAAATGTTGAGAACTGGGAGTGCTTCTCCATTTAAGTATGGATACATATGCAGGTGATATCTCAGCTTCATCTCAAGATGATACTCAGATATATATTCCTTCCTTCTTTTTCTCTGAAGGTTATTTTGTAAGAGAAGGGTTTTTTTCTGTACAAGTAGAATCACCGGCACAATAGTTTTTGAAAGAAGTATCTAACCTTCCACAGCCAAGGAATAAATATCAGTATTGGATAACAGTGCTTATAACCGTGTATTAACACGATATATTTCATTCTATTGTAGTGATTTTTATTATATTTTAAAATTGAAGTATTGCTAAAGCCAAGTTGATTATTTTATGGTTTTCAAACTAATTCTCCCTCACATAATAATGTCATTGAATTTATCCCAGCTTGTATTCTGTAAAGGCCATGGAAGTTTAGATCCTCAGGATTTTCTAAAATTAACAGAACGATGTTGTTTACTCTCTCCACAGACCAATACCACTGGGTTTTTTTGGGCAGAAGAGAGAAGCCCAGAATTTAGCCCTAAGTCTAAAACCAGGGCAGTTCTTTTACCTGGGAGCTTCTGTATGTTTGCAAATATCATATACTGGCATGGAATGTGGAAGAAAGCATGGAGATATCTATAACAAAGGATTTGCAAACCTTATAGGAAATAACAGAAACAAATATGAGTAGGAAATATGTAATCACATGTAAGCAGCTGCTCTCCAGCTATACTAGCTGTTGAAAGAATATAAGCAAAATTTAGATATTTAAGTCATCGTTTAGGCTCACCTGTGTTGGATAAATAAGCATTTCATTTGGATGGAAATACTATCATTTATACTTATGGTGTGCACATTCCTCTCTTCTTCTCAGAGCTGGTAAGATTATGAATTTAGCTTTGACACTTTCAAATTTGTCTTACTTGACAATCAAACAAAAACAATATCATTTACCAGCTTCCCACAGGATGAGGAAAATTATTCAGAACCATTAAATTGTTTTAATCAGATAACATCAAATTATAATGTAAAATACATTTTCTAACTGTAACTTAATAGAATGGTAGTTTGCATATTTTATATAGCTAAGCAAAGTGAGTCACACAAAGCAAATATGATTTTAATCATATTTGAAACAACATGCTCTAACTCAGAAAGTAATGGAAAATTGAAATTATTCAAATTAATTTATGTGGTATTTTTAAATAATGTTTTTTCAATTGACATATTCCTTTGTCCTTTGGTTTTATGCAAGTTGAATTTTTTTAATGTAAATTTTGACCAGTGCTCTTTGAAAAAAAAGTCCCCACCCTGCTCTTAACTAGCAGAAAGATATGTTGTAAAAGTCACATGAGAAACGTTCATTAATTTTCTATGTAATCTTTTGTCCTTGGAGGTATGGAAATGGTAATTTAAGTCATCTAGCAGCTGAAAAGGCAATAATGATTTGGATTTTAAGCATATGTGTTAGTATTTGCAGATATCCAGCTGAAGAACTGGTGCCTCCTAGTTTCATGGAAGCCTTAGGCTGAGAGTTTCTAACTTCAGAACCTTTGGAAATTTGTAGAGGTCTTTGGACTTCCAGGCTCCCCAGTCTTTGGTGGAATATTCCTAGTCTGCCTTCCTCCACAGGAATAACTTCCTGTATCTGTCACATTGGAGAGAGAGAGAGAAAAAAAAAGATTAGATTTTTAAAATTCTGATTTGCTTCTCCACAAGATAGCTGTTCAACAGGAAGTTTCAAAATGTCTTAAGTTTTGTTCTTATAAAGATCTTGAGAAGGGAGCTGCAAAAGTTGTCTGTTACTGGGATCTGAACTAGAGTGTTGCCAGACCTAAAGTTTTCCTTGGATTCTGTTGCTTGCTTTAGGCTGTTCAAAGTTGTAAGGCAACTGTCAGCGGGCAGGTGAAATAGAGATTGATTAATGTAGGGAGAAGAGACCTCTCTGGGTGTGAGGGTGGGTGGTCTGTAGCTCTGCTGACTGTCCGGGTCTGACAGCAGACAGCTTGTTCAAAGCCAGGTAATGCAGAACATCTTTTGTTTCACTCAGAGCACTCAACATCTTGTTATCTCAAGACGGCAGAACCACAGCAGCAGCAAATTTGGCTGAGGCAACCAGAAATCTGAGGTAACTTTTCCCTAGAACTCCTGGAGGCTGAGTAAGCTCTGACAGATGAACAAACATGATGTCTATCTTCCAGAAATGGAAGATCAGGCCACACAGTTTAACTTTGTTTTTGGCAATAAGCAGTAAACAGAAAATTACCATGACTTAGGAAGATCTCTGATGCTGCCATATCATATTCTTCTAATAGTATCATAAAGAAACGAAGGAAATCTGAATTAGCTGAAACTACTGCAAAGTGAAAACAGGACTGCAGAGCATGCCACATCAAGAGAAAGCTTGATCATTGTCATTCACTGTCACACTAGAGGATTGTGCAGAGTAAAGTACTTCAGTGGACTGATGCTGTTCAGTATTTTCATGCATGACTTCAATGAAAAAATAAGAGCGTACCTTGCAGGTACAGAAATCACACTGAAGGAGAGAATTAGAAATCCACACTACCTTGATAAACTAGGGAAAAGTCTCACAAAACAAATGAGGAAGCTGAGTGTGCAACTGCTTCTAAAACTCAAAGAAATTGTTCGTTTCATGATTTGGTAGGAATAAATGCAAGATAGAGCAAGATACTAGACTGAATAAAGGCAAGATGAGGAAAACTAATCTAGAAAATCACCTTCTTATCTAGTGATTTTTCTACTCAACATTAAGCCAGCAATGCTGTCCTGGTTTGAAGGACAGGTGTCTGCTAGGGAAGGCAGGAGCCTCCCTTGGGATGGAGAATGTGAACCCCTCCCCTCCGAATTACTGTAATTTTGAAATTAAGGGGTTCTTAGGCAAAGATATGGGGGTAGGAATAACAGTTCTTTACTAGTATTTATAATAAAACAAACAAACAACAACTCTTATGGCACTAACAACAAACAGAACCAAGAACCCGGTCCCAACCCCCTGGCCTGAAGGCACTTTCCCCCTTGGTGCAGTGATGGTCACAGCCAGCCGGGGATGCTGGTGGCACGAGCTCGAGGAGCACGTGGTATGGCAGTCCAGTCACGGGGCGGGGGAAAAGATGGAAGGGAGGCTTTGCTTCACAAACCCTCCTGGAGCAGTCCGTCCCGGTGCCCCAGCAGGACTCTCGGAAAGCAGCAAAACTGGGATGGCAGGACGTTTTGGCAGGCAGGGGTGCGGGGCTGCAGCGCAGTGAAACCCAGAGCAGTGCCGAAGGAGCGGTGGGGGCGGGGCAGGGGCAGCAGCCCGGCTCCCAGCAGGGCGGGGAGAGGCGAGCTCAGAATCCTGGGCACCCGAGCAGATGGTAACAGGTTCAGTAGCTGCTCTCGCAAGCAAAGGCTCACCCGAGCAGCAGAAGAAAAGCAGCTCCAAGCCAGGGGTCCAGCAGCAGCAGTGAAGAAGAAGCTCCTCTCCCTCACAACGGCGGAGCAGCACCTCTCTGTGTCGTCCTCGGAAACCCAGTGCCCGCCCATCCTCTGCCCCCGCCTTTTTACCAGTCCCCAATTCTCGAGATATTCCCCCACCCCCCCGTCCGAGAGAAAACTCCCATATCCTTTGTTCTTCTTAAGTACCCAGTGATTAGGGCCATTTAGCAACTGAATGGAAAAAAATTCTATACTGTTAAAAGGAAACAAAAGGAAAGACAACCCAATCCCCAACAAATGCTCTGCAACAAGATGCACATAGTAGTGAGATATACAGCACATAAGATATGGTCTGAGACAATAAAATTTACAGATAGCATAGAGTTCAGAATATTTACAAATTAAAATTTTTATGAAGTTTTTATGCAGTGTTCAGGATAATAAAACCCATCTTATTTTAGAGCTCGTTAGCTCAGTACAATCAGGAGTTCCTGTGAAACCTGTTGTCTCACGGTAGGCACTCATGGGCATAGGGAGAACTGTAGTGACTTCATAGCTGCATAGGTTTTAATCCTGCCATGAAATGACCATGAAAGAATCAAACCTCACTTCATGTGTAGGGCAACCTCTGCACAATCAGCATTACAGCAAACACCAGCCATGTCTGTGGATTTACCAATGGCAGATGTAGCAGATCATTGCAAATACGACCCGCACAGACGCAGTGCAGCTTTCCAAAGTGTTTCACTGAAGATTCCAGTACTTGGAGCATATTTGACATATTTGAGAGAAGTGCAAACTAAGTGCACACAACAGCAGTGAATATTTGAAGACAAAGGTCACAATTTATTCTTGAGATTACTCTGTTGTCTTCAAGGTTCAAGTCTGGTGTGTTCTGGCAGAGAGGAAAGGATGGACATAAACAGGATACTCCAGAGGAAGTTTAGATTAAATATTAGAAAAACTTCATCACTAAAATGGGTGGTCAGACACTGAAACAGGATACCCAGGGAAGTGTTGGAGTCACTGACCCTGGAAGTTTTAGCAAAATAGAGATGTGGTGTTTAGGGACATGGTTTAGTGGTGGACTTGGCCATGCTCTGTTAACAGTTGGACTTGATCTTAGAGGTTTCTTCCAAACTCAGTGATTCTGTGATTCCCTGATTGTTTCCTCATGCCCTTCAGAGCCTCTTTGGAAGCATCAATGGGTTTTCCCACAGTAATAAAAAGATTAAATCCTCTCTCTTTTGATTCTCTACTCTGTTGTAACATTTTGTGTGTACCAGGCTGTTCAAAATCTCATCTTTGGCTATTCAAACACAAGGAGTCTGAGCAATGAGAGGATTATTATCAGAAAGATTACTCTATGCTTACCTTCTTTTTTTTTTTCCTTGAATGTGTTAGACATAATTCTATAAGCATATTTTTTGCACTTACCTTTATATAAATATGTAGAATGTTTTAGATTAATTATATACTAATTTTATAAAGACAATTTTATATATTATGAGAAATTATGGAAAAGAAGTGGAAAAATATGTAAATCAGTAAGCAAAAAGCATGGAAAACAACAAAAATTGTTAACAACCCAGCAACCTCTGGTCCATGCAGATTTTATATCCACCAGTTAGACAAAACAGCAAAGTAAACAGAATAAGGGCATTATTAAGTTACAATGTTAAGCTATTGCTGTTCTTCCAGTGTTATTCAGACACTGGGTATTCGCCTCATGATAAAATAGAGATTCCTGCATTTTATTTGTATTGTAGGTTTGTTGCAGAAGTTTTTATGTCTTCTTCAATTAATAATTCAATGAAGCAAACATACCATTTGGAGTGTTCTGAGGTTCTGACTACTTGAACTCATAGAACACCTACCTAAAGAGGTTACTGAATGAATGCCCATAGAGTTTCTCTACCTTCTTAAAAGGATAAATTTCCTGTTCCAAATGATCACTCTTATCTTCCAGCACAGTTTCTGCATACTGCTTGCTTAAACATCACAACAGATTAATGCTTACAGCATTAGCATTTCACTACTCATTTCCATAGTTAGTTCTTTTATTCTTTATTTATTGATCCTTCTGAAATAAAAGTGCAGCGAGGACATTCCCTCCCTGTGTATACATACTACAAGTGGAGTTTTTGGTGTTTTCTCAAAATGAAATTATTTGTTTCAGTGGATTTGTGCTTTAGACCAGTTATACGTGTGTATATTGCAGATCTTTTTGCTTCAAAGAAGCAATTCTGAATATTGTAAAATATATTCTATTAAGTCTTTAAGCTTTATTATCAGTACTTCTTTCATGTTGCTAAAAACAGATTACTTTTGGATGCAGTATAATCAATTTACTTTTTCTTTGAGAGCTAAGCTTGAAAACACTGGAAAATGCAATGCAAATATTTCTAAATTTGTAACAAAAAAGAAAGCCTATACTTTTGTTGAATTGTTGTTTGATTTTAAGCCGTTATTTAGCCCTTATCTCTGCCAAGACATGTATACTAGAAGTCAATGACAATTCCCAAAGGAAAGTTGATTTGCCAAGGTTGTCACAAACATTTATATTTATGAAGGGAAGAGTGCAGAGACCAAAGTTTTCCACAGACCAAGAATTAAATCCATAAGTTTAAAACTTTTGTGTGATGGTATTGTCATCCTGTTTCACGTAAAAGGAGGATTAACAATATTTGTTTTGGAAAATTGCCTCTGAGAATTTTATTTTTTGTGAAAGCAAAGACATTGTTGGGGTTGAATCAGCATCCTATGCTGGTAGACGTGTAGAAGTAATAATGCATGAGTCATTCAAGATGAATTGCTGTGGTTTTAGAGAGGAACTCTTGGTTGTTATTGTAAAAAATCTGTACTTGCGTCCATCCCATTTTGAAAGTAATTGCTTACTTTATGTCACTGTTAATGCTAATTACATTACAGGAGCTAATGTGACAGGCTATTTGTTATCCTTGAAGGTAGGAAGTGGAAAGTTCAACATGTCAGCTGAGAGTATTTTTCTGAAATATTTGACAATTCCCAACTTGTCTTCATAATTTTGAAGCTGGCTTAGATAACATTTTATTTCTTAGTATTTTGGCCTAACCTTTGGTGGCTGAAGCCTTTTTGAGTGTTGTGTGATGAACAGAGGATAGAACATTTTCACAGAAAACTTTCATTATTCAACTTTTTATAATATTTGATTGTCAGTAAATTTTGTTTAGCTTTGTTCTATTTTTTATAGACCTGGTAGCTCTCAACTGCTGTAGGTAAAGATCCAGAATTTTTGGTTCTTTTCCCAAAATTGAAAGCAAATTTCCATAAAAGGATCAGGCAGGTTCTATGATTTTCCCAAGTCCAGAAAGGGTTTTATGTAGAAAAATGCTTAGCATGTGAAGGCTTAACATGACTGATCTGTTTGTCACAAACCTTGTACATTCTGTGGAAGGAAATAGCACTTCCTTTTTCACTCTCCTCTTCAAGGTTACCTTGTTAAGTGTATACATATGCATATATTTGCATGTATGCTTTAAAGTCACTCACGGCGTGTCTTAGCAGGATTGACTTGGAGATTGGTTTTTCTTAGCACAAGGGAAGGTTCATTGCCCTGACTTCCAGAGACCTAGTGTTCTGCACATAACTCAAACAGAGGGCACTTCTGGATGTGGGTCAAATATGCCAGACACAGGAGAGAGATACAGGAATATCATGTTAGCCAAGCCAGTGTGAATATCTGTGACTCTACAAAGTAATGCTAGGGAATAATCACTATGTGAAAAAGCTAAGGTAGTCAATGAAAGGGAATGGAATCCAAGTGAACTGACTTTTCCAGTTCTCTAAATATGAGAGATATTCAGATTCTTATTAAGGAGATTAAAAGCCTTGTGGGAAATAAGCATCGTTCTGAAGCTTGGATGCATTCCTTCTTATCAACCAATGTGATTACTGACAGTGAAGTTTCAAAGCCTGCTGATGACAGAGGTACATGACTGCACTCCAGATCATCTGAAACACATGATGGAAAAAAAAAGAATACCTGATTGAAGAATAAATTTCTACAATGATGCTATTTGCATCTGCAGAAAATAGTTTATTTTTTTTCATATTTATTCAATAGACTATCTGTATATTTATACACATTTATATAAAACCTCCTCATCCTAAAATACTTCTTTATTTAAATAGCTTGTAATTAATAACACATCTTTGACCTCTTAGGTTTAAACAACCGTAGTAGTGACGTTCAGGAAGAAAACAAAATACATACAGTTTATTTGATCTAAACCAAAGTAAGTGGCGTAAGACCACAGTGTTTGCTGCAACATGTGCCATTATCATTCCTGTGTTTGCAGGCAGTCAATCCATTAAAGCGTGAACCACTGGGTTCACTTCTGCAACTGTAAATATTTCTTTTGCCTGAAAAACCAATTCTTTATGGAACTGGTTATTTGCTTTGGTGTACATTTAAAGTATTTTATCTTCCCCCCAAAATCTAATACATTTCATTGTATGGGAAGGATAATCCTGTGCCCTTTGCAGTCTTCTGTGCTCTCCAGCTGACTGAGGTGAAATTGGTGAGATGGGAAATGTCAGTGTCAGGAAAAAAACCTTTACTTGTGTTATGCACCCTTTAAAGCATTATATCTTCTAAAAAGTACCCTTCATACACCAAGTCTAAGCAGACTGACAAAAAACAAGGTAAAGCAGAACTTAATCTTACAATGCAGACACTTCAAGTGCTCCTGAAACATGCCTTGAGTTAAGGAATACATGGAAAACTTTCCACTCCCTGAAATCAAGAAGAATCTGGAAGCCTTTGAAATATCTGTACCAAAATCGAAGCTGGTGCGTTGGAGCTCTCAACCAAGTGGTGAACTGTGAAAATACTTGGTAAGAGGATCACACTCTATCTTACCAATTAAAAGGTAAAAGCTCCAGAAACCAGGGGTTTGTGGCGTAAAGCTAAGGGATTTGATGTAGTTTAGTGTACTGCAAAGGGAGTTGATATGCAGTGCCTTTTATTGTTTAGATGGAAAACTGTACCAACAAGCATGTTATGAAAACTATTGAAGAAGGGCTTGCACATCCAGCTGCTACTGCTTTTTTAGGTATTAATTTGTCATGCATAATTTCGTATAATTTCATGTCATGACATATTCTATTAAGTTATTTTAGGACATAGGTTGTGACTGCAGCTGGCACCGTATGTCATATTGTATCACATCAAGTGGCAGCATAAGGTAAATGCTTGGTTTGAGCTTCTAATTTTTTAACAAATTGAACAGTTAGGACCATTCAGGTGCATGAAGTGTACAGGGTGAGGAATGAACAAACCACCTTGTGCCTTCTAAAAGGGTATAAAGCTCAGGAGCCTTTGAGGGTCCTATTCCCCCAGGGCTATATCCCAGCACTGTCACCGTATCCCTGTGGAATCCTTAGCTTTGCCCCAGTATGAGTGTAAATCTACCTCTTCCAGGCTCAAGTCTGTTTTCCTTTTCCTAGGAGCCCTCTTGCTTTGGAACAGAAAAGACAGATGTGTTTTGAGCTTTGGAGGCTTCAAACTCAGTGTGATCCCTTCCTTTGCCCCACTGCTGGACATTACAGTACATTTGGATGGGCTCAGTGGTTTGTGACACCCCTGTCTGGAAACTTGAGCTTGCTCACAAACCTGGGGCATAAGGAGACAGATGGCCATCCCTCACCCAGCTCTGACTGAATTCCCAGGGAAGTGTGAATGTGTGAACTCAGGCTGATAGTCCTTGATATCAGAGTGTTGTATCTGATTTTGTCCAGACTGATTTTAGACTGCAGCAAGCCTTTGGGGAGGCTGCAGCTCTCAGTGTTCACTAAGGACACCAATCTGAGAAATGTTGATCTGGGACTTGGGCTGATGTTTCTTAGCTGTCCATGGTGAAGTCAGAGGTGCAGTCGTCTGCCTTTTCCCCTGCTGCAGCCCTGATGTGTCAAAGCTGGCTAAAACAAGAACTCCCAGACTGTTGTCCTGGCTGATGGGTTTCTCTTCATGAAAACACCTGAAGGAGAGCCAGCCCCTGAGCAACTAGTTTGCCTTATTACTTCTCTGATAAAACATGCACTGGGTTTCAGCTGCAGTTAAATTCTTCCAGCAAGACTCCTCAACTTATAAGCATATGTCTCCGTATAGATCTCTGGAAATCAGGCACCAGGTGTGTTACTGTCCTGATTTCTGCCAGGGTAGAGGTAATTTCTTCTGAGTATCTGTTACAGTGCTATGTTTTGGTTTCAGCATGAGCATGGTGTTGATAATAGACTGATGTTTTGGGTTTTGCTAAGTTGAGTTTATCCTAAGTAAAAGACGTTTTTTCCTTGGCTCGTTCTCTGTCAATGAGGAAGCGTGCAAAAGAAACTGGAGGGAGCATAGCTGGGACAGGTGACCCAAACATACTAAAGGGACATTCCACACCATAGAACATCGTGCTCAGCATAGAAAATGGGGGAGTTACCTGGAAGCGGGATCTATCTGGGTTTGGGAAGGTTTAGTTTGTCTGGTCTGGCATCGATGAGTGGGCAGTGAGCAATTGTATTGTGCATCGCTTGTTTTTCCCTTTTTATTATAATTATTTTTATTTATCATTATTACTCTCTTTCACTTTATTTTCAATTATTATACTGTTCTTATCTTAACCTATAAGTTTAAATTTGATTCTCATCCCCATTCCACTGTGGTGGGGGTGGAGAGAAGGGGGGGCTGAGTGAGTGAGTGGCTGTGTGGTGCTTAATTTCCAGCTGGGTTTAAACCACGACAGTCACTGACTTCGTTATCCATTCTGTTTCTGAGATATTTTGCTCACAGATGATGATGATGTGGATCTGCCAATGGATCCCCAGACACCAGTAAAAGACCTTTTGTTTCTGAGTTGCTTCCAGTCACAACTCTCAGCACTGACATTTTAATTCCCATGTATTTAGGGCTATGAATAAATATAGGCTGGAAATTAGAAGCAATGATGGCCTGTAACCACCTTCCAAAGAAATGATGGGAGCAAGTTAATTATTTTTTAGATAGAACAGAGCAGGAAAAGGACAGGATAGTGTGGGTGCCTGTGATGTTTGTGTGTTTTATCACTGTGATCCATGCATTTCCTTCCATTGCTGCATTTTCTGTTTAGAGGAGTAAACAGATTTCCTTCTGTTCCCATGTTTCCAGACTGTTAGTGCCTTATGAGTGTCCAGTGAGATTTTGAGTCGCTGGATGCTAACCTCCTTCCACCTTTTGCTCTTATCTAAGTGTGCTGATGCTTCATATTTAGATCAATTAATCTGTCCAGTTAGGCTCAGATGCCACTTCCACTTACATTGGCTAAGTCACTCTCAAGAGCTAATGGTCCACTAATGCAGTCCTACAATTCCCCCTGTGAGTCCAGAAAGACAAGTTCCCAAACCATCCTCAGTGAAAGATCAGAGTAGCTCAGCATAACGTGGTATCAAGAACCACAGGAGATGTCTGAAGGCTTAAAAGATAACATGCTTAAGCAGAGTATCAGGGAAAACCCATTAAATGAATTGTGACTTTGCAGTGTGATTAAAATCAGTTGGACAAGGGTAATCCATCTGTGCTGATGCAAGAAAACTATTCCTGAGAGTTAATGGTGTGTTAAAGAAGATGCAGCATTTTAGTCTTCTAAGAACACAGGAACATTTCATTCAGACTAAAAGCTGTCTAGTCCTGTACTCTGCCTTTGACTGCAACCAGCATTGGCTATGCAGGACAAGGATACAGAGGGGCCCAGGGGTAAAAATGCTATTTTTTATCATAGGAGCTGTGGACAGCTCTGATGAGGAAATATCTCTGGGCAAGTCGACGAGAGCTACAGCTGACTTATAGAAACAAAACAGAGACTTTATTCAAGTGAACAGAAAACGTAGATTTCCATGGGGCTAGGATTTCAAAACAAATTTTCAACCTTTGGTTTTTTTCACAGCAGACATGTCTATTTCTATTAAATCTCTCAGAATCAAAAGCTACTTATTTTTGTCCCTCTAGGCTCTGCTCTCCTATTAAGAAAATCACCAGAATCACAACTCCAAATGTATATAAAACCAGCCTGTTTTCTTGCAGTCTAAGTCTGTAAGTGTCCACTTAGTTGTGAATTGATGCTGTATCTCTTAAGACAAATACTGAAAGTGCATGTGTATGCACTTAAACTTGAAGACTGCAAGGGTTCAATGATGCCTACATGTACATGAATGGCCAAGTGCTGGAAGGTTGTGTGAACTCTGTGTCTCTGGTGGACATGAACCATTTTTGTGAGACCAGGAGGAGGTAGTGAGACTGTAAGAAAATGTTCCAGTCTACTGCAGCAGCTAGTATGGAAACAAATAAGACAGTGCTGTAATCTATCAGGCTCAACTTCCATTGTTTTAATTTTATTTCACAGGGGATGTCAAGTCCAGAAATCTTACAAGGTGTTTCAAGGCACAACTTGTGACAAGACTGAAAACCAGTCATTCTGCTTTGCTATACTGTTTGTTTTTGCCCTGGCAGCTGTGCCAAACCTGATTCCAGACCATCAACTTGCCTAGACAAGTCTCCTACCCTTTTCAGGATTCAGATACTGAATAGTTTCCAGTAACATCTCTACCAAAGATGGAGGTGCTTTGTTTAAAGTAAGCAAACTTATATTCAATGGCATCAAGAACTCCTTTTCATCTTATAATTTTGCTTGTTTAAACATTTGGAATAAAGTTGTCTTTGCTGTTGTCTGCCACAACACACTCATGGAGCAACAGTACCTTGAGACTCCAGTTAGTGCTGTTAGTTACGTCAGACAAACTTCTGGACTGCCTCCTTCACAGCACAAGGTTTCTTCTCTCAAGTCTCTCCCCTCCAGCTGTGACCCATTGGCTTTTATGTTGACACCCCTCCTCCTGTTGGCTGTGTGCTAATGAAACTCAGCTGGAAAAAATTCTAAGTGAATAAGTCTCTCTAGTTTAGAACACAGGTGTTGGTTTCCATAGTTCACCATTTCCGTTTTTATTTGAAAACAACACAGTCTTTTCTTTGTTAAATAAGTGACTCCCTGTACCACGAATTTTCTCAGTGGCATCTGAGACTTGTATTATTTTCTGCCCTCTCAAGTTACACTGGTTTGGTTCCCTATACCTAGGAACTTTCCCAGCAGCCTCTGAGATTAACAGAATTTTCTGTGCTTCAAGCTACATAGGGCTGGTTCCCTCTACCCAGGAATTTGAATAATGGTCTTTTTAAAGTAGATGTTCCATAGTTCACTCTTTTGTTTTATTTGGTAAACAGTACAGTCGTTTCTTTGTTTAATAAATGATTCCCTACACCGAGAATTTCCCCAGCAGCTCACTTTAACTGAGGTGTTCATTAACCTTTATCAGCTCACCTTAACTAAAGAATCCACTGCTCTCAGCTTTGCTGGACTCCATCTTCTGCAGCAGCTCACCCCACTGCCTCCTCTTTTCTCTGTGGTAACTCACTCTGTCGCTTTCTCCCTTCTTCCAGGAATTGCATGTTCACATCACGCCAGGGCCATCAGACGCCATTGCTCTTGTCTGCCACAACACACTCATGGAGCAAGAGTACCTTGAGACTCCAGTTAGCGTTGTTAGTTGCAACAGACAAACCTCTGGGATACCTCCTCCACAGCACAATGTTTTGCGTGGTGGTATGTGTGTGTGTTGTTGTTGTTGTTGTGGTTTTGTTGTTGTTGTTGTTTGTTTTTTTTTTGTTTTTTTTTTTTTTTTTTTTTTTTTTTTTTCCCCCCAAGTCTCTCCCCCAACACTGCAACCCGTTGGCTTTTATGTTGACGCCCCTCCTCCTGTTGGCTGTGTGCTAATGGAACTCAGCTGGAAACAATTCTAAGTGAATAATAGTCTCTCTAGTTTAGAACACAGGTGTTGGCTTCAATCGTTAGTGCCTTCAATTTTCCTCTGAAATGGGTGCTTATCTACACCACTGGACTCTAGCCCTAGATCAGGCCCTTTTGGCCTGATTTGCAGTGTCTGAAACACACATTTAAGATTAAAATATGCATCAGTCTTCACACATCAGAATTCTCTGCAGTAGAGTGGCCATGGGATGCATTCATGGTGCACAGGACTGCTTATTTAATGTGTGTTAATATTATGGGCAGGCTGTTGGGTTCTACTGTGCTGCACCAAAGAGTAAAAACACAGTAAAAGCATAAGTTACTGGTAAGGATGAAAAATATAAGAGCATGTCTAAGAGGTGATATATCTAACCCAGCTGGCAAAAGAAAGGATGCTGTAGCTTTGCAGTGTAACACATGTTGATATGAAAGAACAAAAAATGAATGCTCAGTAATGCTTATTAGCATCTTCATGCCCAATACCCCTAAGATCAATATTGCAGCAATCTGAAATATGAACAAAGACAGTTTCTTTTTTACACCATTGAATACAAACTTTGTCTTTTATCATCCATATGACAAAACCAAATTAGCTGCTCATGTGAAAGTGAGTGATTCAGAAGCAACTTGTAGTGTTGTGCTGTTTCTCTGCTTGGATTAAAGGCACTTGAGCCTATAAGAGGACAAGGTAGTTCTATCTAGCTGTGAAAAAGGTCTTTGCATGTATTTTTTTTTCCTCTGGGTATATCAGAATTATTGGCGATTAATGAGGGTCATGCTTTCAGGCAATGCCTTTAATAAAGTTATCTATCAGAGAGATCTTAAAGGCGCTGAAAGGAAGAAGCGGAGAATAGTTCATTACAGGCTGTTACATGAGTGTTCTTGGGTAAGGATCTTCCAGCACAAAGGCAGTCGCAGAGTCTCATTGTCAGTTCCAGAGTTTTTGTAGCCTTATCACAGTACCTGTCACCTGTCCTGGTTCCAGCAAGGACAGGGTTGATTTTTACAGTAGCCAGGAGGGAGCATGGCTAGGACCTGGAGGTTGTTCTATACCACCTCACGTCATTGCCACGGGTAAGGGAAGGGAGTCTATTCCAGAGAAAAGGGAGTCTATTCCAGGGAAAATGAGTTCTTTCCTGTCAAGTAAATGTGTTGGAGGGAGCAGTTTGGGTAACCCTTATTTTTAAACACTTGCATGCAAATCACTCACCTCTCTCTTGTACATTTTTTAAATTAATATTGTTGCCAGTACTGTTTATTCTTTTATCTCATTGCTGTTTCCAGTGAATTGTTCTTGTCTCAATCAGTGATCTTTGCCTACTGTGCCTCCAGCTCTCCTTTCCAGACACCCACAGGGGATGGGGCAGTGGGGAGAGGATGGTGAGTGGTTTTCGTGAGAGCACTAAAATAGAGAATACCATTTTCTAAACCACGACACACTAGCATAAACAAGAAACAAGCTTGGGGTTCTGCATAAACTGGAATACATAATGTGATTATTTCCTGTTGGCATAGACGGAGAAAATGGTTATCCACTATTCATTAAACAGTAAAACACCTAAAAATACATCTTGAAGAATAAGATGAATGCCTTGTTTTAGAATAAAGGGCCTTTTACCTTGCTATGTATTCTATGCCTTCCATAAATAAATGTTGTTACTACAAATAATAGGCAACCTTGTTGTCTAATCTGAAATTGAACTGTTTGATGCACTCTGAGTAATTTTCAAAATAGAGTATATTTCTGAATTAAGAGCATCACATTAGCCTTACATATTCAAAATTCAAATCCTAGAATTGCTTAAACCCACACTTTGGAGCCTGAGAGAGATGTTGAAGAACTTGCGTGTCCAGGATGCCACCTAAAGTGGGAGGCAAGTCAGATGGAGTTTCAAAATTGCAGCTGGGGACAAAATGCAGTATGGAAACAAATGGATATATTTCTGGGGACCAGAAATGCGCCAGGTGAAATGCACAGCAGATGCCTCTAGTTTGAAGTCTAAGGAGCTGAATTTTATACTCTGAAGCGTAAGGTCTCCTACAACCATTGGTTAAGACTTCTGGAGAATCTTGGGCTACATTCAGACACTGGGTAGTCAAATACCCATAGAACTCTGCCTTCAGTGGGAATTTCATGCTTGCTCCCAGGGAAAGACTTAGACTTATTATGCAATATGTATTCTGACATTTTAGGCACTTTTCCCCTGTCCAAGTAAGGGGATTCACACATCAAAGAGCAATCCCAGCCCCGGCGTGATTCAGAAGCAAGTCTTCAAGTTCCTTCACTGGTCACCAGAGAGCAATCCACCTCCAAGGAGCAGGTAGATTTAATTTGCTAAAATAAAACCTTACAGAGTCAGATGTGAGTAGAAATGAAGAGGCATTTATTATTGATGCCTTTTGTTAAACATTTATGGGGAGCCATAAATCTGCATGGTATTTTACGTATAGTACTTAGAGATTTATTTCTCTTTCTCCTCTTGGATTACTAATGATGTCCTTTCAGAGGCTTTGAATTAGCTCCACGCCAGCAACAGTTGCATTTCTTCAGAGAAAGCTTTGGGGTGTGATTCAACTGGACATTTGGGTCTTTTTGTAATATGATATTTTTCTGATGGGAGCTAATGAGCTTCTGGATACTGCAGGTATTTCCACCTCGGCTAGGTCCAGGCTTTCTAAATATACAGTTCCCCACATATTCCTTTCCCAAACAAACTTGTCAATAATACCAAGTAACAAAATCCTAGTGCAGGGGAGAGTTTCAAATCTGTGTATGCAATTTCTTTTTTTACACTACCCATTAATTTATACAGCCAGTAAAGTCCCAGAAATCACAGTCTCTGGAGTCTGGGAGACAATCAGCTACCCAGATGTAGATGTCTGCTTTAGGATGAGGTACTCTTGAGTCTCCAGTTGCCTTGATTAGGTTGCCATGGACTGAAATTGGAGCTTAGACAGTTCATACTTAGAAAACACACTCTCTAGGCCAAATTCCTCCCAGAGTGTTCAATGTTACCTTTCAGTACTGGTTTTAGTTGCCCACACACAGGTGTAAAGTGCCATTTGAAATGCTTCTGGTGATACCAACTGGCCTAGGGGCCACAGAGAGGAGATGGACTCTCAGAAGGCCTATGGCATATCACCCAGCCTTTGGTTTTATGTCACTCAGAACCTGCATTGGAATGCCTTAATTCTCCTGTTAAATCCCATATTAATTTTGTTGCTCTAGGAACATAGCACCTTGAGAGAGATGCTCTTCTTCAGTCACACAATACAGAAAACTGTACATTATATTTGCAATCTCTTCATAATAACGACCTTATTACTGATTTTTTAGTTTTTCTTCTGGCTTATTTTTAGTAATGTATTTACTTTGAACACATTCCTACCTTGTGTGTGTGTGTGTGCACGTTTTTCTTTGCTTTATCTACATGACAACTATTTCTTTTGTAACTAATAGCAAAAATATACTTCCAAAATTAGCCATAAGCTATCTTTATTTTTTAATAACTATTTACTTTTGAAATGTGTTTGGGTTTTGTGCCAATGTTATTATAGCTCTTTACTTAGCATGATGCTTTGCATTCCACTAATAACTGTTCTCCTGAAAGATGAGCTAATTTTGCATAACTGAGTGTGCAATTACAGTCTCTTTTCAAAAACTGTGAAAATCCCTTCACTTTCAAATAATATATTAGATGATGTTGATTGTTTACATTTTATGCATAAAATTGAACTGAGTTACATGCATTTATTCCTTCAGGGCATGAGAATGGACAGAAAGCTCTTGCATTTATTCAGCAATGTAAGCTAACATCAGAGTTCATTTCAGTCCTTGTACTGAACTGCTTGGAAGTTTTTTGCATAGCGATAATGAGGTAATTTTGTTAAGCCTGAATTTTATCCAGTGTCTCATGATCTGAATGAGTTTTATGGATTGTCTCAAGATCTGAGAATTAGCTTGCTTGTTATGATTTTGATACATTTGATTATCTTCTGTACATATAAATAATCATTTAGGTGACTGATAAAAGTTTTCTTGATGGGCAAGTATTGGTTGGACTATTTTTGTTAACAAATAAAACAAGCCACTGCCACCATGATGATCAGATTTATGCATTGCCTGTTGATTCACTCACTCTAAAGCTCATACAGAAGTTGCAGTTTTTTCATGGGACCTGAGATATTTTGAAGGACACAAGAGCTGACAGACTGCCTAGTCCATAGATGTGACATTATTAACTTCAGTCACAAGAGGTTTAATCCCCAAATGCAGGAGGCAGAATAGTCTTGTGTTTGTGGATTTTCCTCTGCTTACATGAGTGGAGAAGAGGTGCTAGAGTCATTCCTCAAAGTCCGTAGAATTTTTTTCAGGAACTTCTCCCTTACATTGACTTCAAAAGAATTTCCTTTAAAAAGAACTCCAAGTTGAATAGAAGATATCTCATACTTAAAAATATTGCTACTTCTTTAATGATCTAATTAGTTTTACCTGCCAGGGTCAGCTTCATTGATTTCAATTAAAAAGAAAAAGAAAAGACCTGCCAAGTGACCTACTTTTTAATATATTCAGTAAGATCAAGGTTGGAGAAGCAAAATGTTTTAATGAACACAATCCCTGTTTGCTGAAAGCAAAACTATTACTGATTTCTTATTGATCTGTAAAAGGAAGGTACAAACTAGGTTAGAGGATATTTCAAGTTTTTTTCATTAAAAATCAATGAAAACAAGACTGACCTGCTTTATTTCCCTTGTGTTTACACTTGAAACAGATTAGATCATTAAGGGAACAGTAATGGTCTAATTATTTAGACCATTCTTGATTCAAAGTGTAGAAGTGGATGGAGTTGCCTAACTATAAATAACAAAATGCTTTTACATAAGAGTATCTGGGGAAATGGTGTGCTGGGAGTCAGATTATGGCCACAGAACATTATTATTAATTTATGTCATGACTTCAGAAGTACCATGTAACATTCGGTTGGACAGGAGCATCAGAGTTAAGAAGAAAAAAAGCTTTCAGATCAGACTTTATTACTAAGTGTAAGTAATGAGTCTTCTCTTTGAAGAGGGATAATATTGTGTGATGTGCATTACAGCTTGTAAACTGCTTATCTAAAAGGCCATCTCCAAGGCCTGTAAAACAAGTAACATACATTGTTTAGCCAGATATTGCATTATGGAGTATTATGGTGATGGCTAGGTCTCTACAGTTAAATTAAGATGCCAAAAGAATTGACCCTGAGCACTGTATCCCTGTGTGACTGTTACCTTTCACCCCAGCTCTGCTTTGGACCTCTCCAGCTGGCTCTTTCTAAGACCAAATTTATGTAGGTGTTGACAGTGTGGCTGTGAGCTCGCCACTGCCACTTGGTCTTAGTGCCAGGGATTGCTCCTCAACCTGTTTTTTTAATCTGGCAGTAGGAACAGAGCCAGTTCAACTTCCTTGAAGCTCAGGCCCAGTAACTCTTTCTCAAAAATACCATGTTCTTGCTGCACTGTGGCAGCAATGTCAGTAAATTGCTTTTCTTGGCAGTGACAGCTTTTGTGAATAGGGAGCTTTCATGCTGGGCTTATAGACTGGTCAAGGAGATCAACTCAGCTGTTGTTGGGATCTGTCTGACCTTTCTGGCTTTTTTGACCTAGAGGCTGTTTGTCTCAGTGATCTCAGTGCAATTATGTATATTAGAGAAATTCATGTTCCTCTTTGTTAGTGATTTTCTAGCCTTTAAATGCATTGTTTTCTATTTTCACCTTGAGCTTTTGTGCACAAGTCCCCTAACACAGCACTACCATTAGTCTTTGCAAGGAGACTTGTCTTGTCCTACATTGGAGGGCTTTGAAGGGCTGAGGGACATGGCCCACTATTCTATTTCTTCCTGAAGCATAGTATTTTTCTACTGCGTGTCTGCAACTTAAAACAAGCTTAAACTAATAATGACTCCAGCTGTCTTCTTTAGGCAGACAATCATTCAGGCTTTGAATGACTGTTGTGCAGGTGAAATCTAATCTATTTTTACTGATTCATGCCATCATGTTTTCCACCATTTGTATCCACAAGTGGAAAGTACCCTTTTTAGGCTTTATATGCTGCTTTATATGACCCTAATGCTTTTAAACATTTTATTAAATAAGAATTACCTCTGCCCATTTCAGTTCTGCAGCAAAATCCCCTAGCAACCTTATGAAAAAATATTTCTTCATATAACTTCTTCAGAACCCTATTCAGTCAATAATTTGATTACAAAGCCTTCACACCCTTTTTGTAACATTGCCACAGCCAGGATTAGACTAACAACTTGGTAATCATAAAGCTAAGGTGTTTGGGTCATATATCATTGGATCAGTTTAATGAGCTCAGCTTTGGAGAAGCACAACAAAGTGGTTAATGCAAGAGGACTTTCTTCTGTAATGAATTTTTACACCAAAATTCAAGGGACAAACCATGGCCTGTTGAATTCTTTTTATTACAAGTTCTGTGAAGTTCTTACATACACGACTGCAATGTCAGATACAAAATAGGATAGGCAGATGTCCTGCTCTGTGTATTTTGATACATGAGATGTAGTTAGGTTACTTTCTTAGCAGTCTTTTGGGAAACCAGTGCATCTTTCATGCAGATTCAGGTGTTGTTTAAAAATCCTCAACATCTTTGTTACCTAGCCCTGAGCTTGGCCAGGTTAGGTTTTGATTTGCACTTTAGTTTTTGCCCCCCTTTATTTCCATGTGTTTTTTTAGAAAACATGACATTCAAGCAGATTAAGTTTCATTGATTAAATTAACACAGATTTATTTTTTAAAATAAATTTACCCAAGAATCAGCCTCACCCAAGGTTTTTGATAGTCACAGGGAATTCTGTCTGTAAGTATTTCTATCTATGTTTGAAGGAATAAATTTGGATGAAGGCCTTGCAACATCATGTGCATCAGGGCTTAGATGTGTTTTTCTGTGCTAATGTTTCTCAGGCACATGAGATTACAGGAAAAATGCAAGGTGTAGTCCTTGTCTGGGGAATGCACTATAGCAGGTGTAGCTGAAAGGCAAAATTTAAGGTAAGCATCCTTTTCTGACATGAATATGGGCCTAAATTTTCTTTTTCTTCATCTTTTTATCTTCTTTTTTTTTTTTCAAATTTGACCTCCTTTTTACCTTGTTTTCTCCACCCTTGCACCCCCCTCCCATTAGTAGCTCTTGAGATAAGAGAAAGCTTCAAATTCTCACAGGCCACAATGTCCGAATGTGTAGAGTCACTAACTGCATCCCACTCTAATTATATCTCTAATACTGCCCTACAGACACAAGAATGTCTGAAGTATAGTCTGAAGTCTGTGTTGCAGCCTACCGGAGAGACATTTTTTCATTATGAAATTGAGGATGTGTCTGGCATGATTTGGGGTATTGCATAATGTGAAGTGGAGGTGTTTGAAGGTGAAGAGCTCATTGAGAAGGAGTTGAAGGAGTTTGAAGGAGCCCACACACAGAAGGGCTGTGAGAAGGCTGAGTAATGCCAGAGATAAGGGGTCTCTAATACCTTCATGTCCTCCCTTTGTTTTTCCAGACTCCATTGCCTTCTTTATCTTCCTTCTCCTTCCCACTGCTGCAGACTTCTTGAACACTCAGTCCCTCACAGTACACATTCACTGGTATTATTCAATTACTTCCTTAGAAGAATTGGAGCTCCTTCTGAATTTTCTGCTATGGCCTTTTTTTTTTTTTTTTAAACAGCTCAAAGCCTTTTTCCCAAAGCCCTCACTGGAGAAGATTGCATCAAAACATTTGTCTTTCCTCCTTCAGCATTAAGAGGCTGGGGGTGAATTGATGATAGGAGAATGAGAGGCAGCTACACTGAATGCTGATCTGACTCACATACTACCCAGCTCATATTAAAGACCTCACAGTTAAAAGTTTGGACGACCTTTCATGTTCACAGTGTGCTTGTAAAGTATGATCCCTTTCCCTACTGAGCATTGATGAGAACTGTGCTCTCTTTACCCTCCAGGTGTGCACCCACTGTGCAGCTGATATACTTTGGTGAAAATGAGAACCATGGTGCCACCAAATCAATTAATCCCAGGTGCAATCGAAATGAGTGCAACTTGCCATTTTAAAGAAATTTTTATTTGTTTCTTTTCATTCACTTTTTTGCTATGTATTTCTCCAGATACCTGTTTGTCAAGCTTGCCTTGTTTGAGTACTCCCAAATCTGAAACACTGATGCTAACCACACATCCATATAAATTTTAAAACACTTAGATCAGTTGATGAGGAAGAGTGAGTGCACTTTTAATTCCAGTACAAGTGGCACTCAGTTATAATAATACTCAGGGAATTATTGAAAGCATGCCTTTCTTTTAGTACAAGCATGCTAATCACTTCTCAGTCTGCAACAACTCTAAGCACTATTTTAGTAGCATTTCTCATCAAAATTGCTTCAGCATTTTAATTAAACAGCATTTGTTTAATCTCCAGGTCTTTCTAAATTGGTGAAATACTCCTTAATGAGTTTTTCTGGCTCAGAAGAACCCCACTGGAATTGTTTCAAGGATGCAGACCTGGCAAGCAGAAAGGGAGAAGGCAGGTTACCTCCCAGGTGTTTTGGATCTGCAGTGTCTTACAGCAGGGGCACGTTCTGAACTTGTCAGAGGGAACCACTCTTCACAGCCATGCCAGTAGCTTGCTTTTCTCTCCCTCTTCCCTCTTTGTACTATGATAAATTGTCTTTCCATATATTTTTGTGTTCAACTCTCCCTTACCCTGAATTTCTTTGATATAAACAAAGTCCAAGGAAGATATGAGTGCTTGTGGCAGCATTAACACTCAGACTCCTAACATTGTGGCAAAGTACCTAATTTTACACTGATCAGAGATATATCTGGCCACTCTAAGAACTATTATTCAAACAGAAGGAATGTAGCACTGCTTTTCCTCTGAGGTACAGCCACAAGCAAAGGAAGTGATCCACTTCATAACCTGCTAAGCCCAGACACTCTTTCAGATATGTAAAGTAACGGTGCTGTTGGGAAATGGACATGTTCACATAAAACACATGGTTGTATTCTGTTCTCTTGATTTCTTCCACCTGCAGTGAGAACTGCTATTGGATTGTAACACTGCCTGAAATATATTGGTTACTGATGAGTCATCCCACTGGAAAAGGCCTGCTTGCATCATATTACTCCATTGCTACTCTATTACTCTCTTGCTATCCTGTTGTGCCACGCCTTTGGGAGCAAAGTCTAGAGACGAGATGTGAATGTACTTAATAAAAAAGTCCAGATACCAGAATTAGGTTTTTCATTCTGCATAGTACATGACATTTTTCTAGGGTGTGTATTGAAGGACACTATCACAGGTTTCTTTAATATTTTTCTGTTGTATTGATTTATATTTTTTTGCAAAAGATGGCATAATGGCCTTATTTCTCATTCTTTTAGGAAATGACATTGGATTTCATTTGGCATGGTCTATTGAAAGCTGTATCTGATGGCAGACAGATCTCACGTTCATGAAAGGCCTCTAGGTTTTATAAGTTGACTAAGGTATTCAGTTTTGGAAGATAGATTACACTTAGTGTAATTCCAAAGGCATCAAGGTGAGTCACCTCTTTCTTTTAAATTTCTTGTTTATGTATACTGTACCTTCCTGCTGTCATGCTGAGGTTTATACTCCTGCCAGATTTTGAAAAGGCTTTAAGAAGATACCTCACTATGGTTGCAGTCCAAGTTCTCTGCTATCCCAGTGCTCTGCTTCCAAAGGCAATCTCTTTGTGTTGTGTAACAGGTTTATGGAAACACATTCTCTGCAGGGGCTTTTGTATTTCTTTACAAATAACTCTATCTTGTTTCATAAAATGGGATTTTTAAATAATTCTTTCTATTTCCCAGGAAAATTAGACAGAATCAGATGCAGATGTTATAAAGTTCAAAAGGAAGTGAAACATTACAGAACATGCCACATTCAAACATTTATAGATAGTGTAATGAATAATTTTAGAGTGCAAAAATATGCTTGCTAAATCACTTTAGATAAAAAGAAATAAACTAGGGGCTTTATCTTGAGAATCCTTACCATAATTGCACATTGTTTGGAGGAATCATGTGGAACAAACGTCACCTCTGACTTTTACATTAATAGTATGATTTCCAGAGGGATGTATATCAGTTCATTTCTCTTCTCTCTTGTGGTTTCAAAAAGTGATTTTCCCTGCAAGGAACTTGACAGCTTCCTTCAGGCCTGAGAGAAGCAATTAGCTGGCTAGTTCTAAGATGGACACTTTGCTTAACCACTTAAGAAGATGAACACACTTCTGTGATTCACATTTAAGAAAGAAGAAGGCTGGGAATCTCTTTCTTACTTCTGGCTTCTGCACAGGTAACAGGGGTGTGAGAGACGGTCCGAAGATCCCTCATTTTTGCCTCACGACAGTCGTCAAGGACAAAGACTGAGAACCCTAAAAACCCCGAAAACTTGTGCACAGGGGGCCCTGGCCTGGCTAAGGTGGGATGTCTGCCCACCCACCTGTTGTTGCCTGCAAGGTGTGCTCACTGGACCAAAGGACTGGTATGCATTCCCATGGGAACCAGTGCAAGAACAATGAACAGGTCATGGTGGACTGGTGCTTGCTGCAGAGAGGAATAACCTGTTCTGTACCTGTTCCAACGGACCTCAGAACAATGGCTACAGATTTCCAGCTGCCCCTTGCTCCTGCTGTGTTTGTTGTGAAGCAATGGAAGATTTCCCCACCTTTTCGGCCAGCAGGCCTCCCCCACTTTTGGACTGTAAAAGGACCCCCTAAGTTAACCAAAACTTGAGATCTCCCCATGGAACGAAGACAGATCTATTGGCTGAAGACCACGAGGATTTAGTCTCATCTCAAGAAGACATCTCTATTGGCTGCAGACCACGAGGACCTTGTCTTGTCCATTGGTAGCTATCCCCCGCCTTCTTTCTTCCCCTCTATTCTTTATTTCTCTCTCTCTCCGCTCTGTTGCATTATTGTGTTGTGGGCACTTCATAAAGGTATACTGCTTTGATTGAAATTGAAATCCCTTGTATCTTTTGCACTCTGAGATTGGGTAACGAACCATCAAGAATTTCGCTTCTGTTAGCGGATTGTGACAAGGGGGCCTGTGTGGCCTGGCGGGGCTGGCTGGGCCCGGGCCGGGCCAAGGCCTCTTGATTGGGCCCTGCCGGCTCCACAGTGCTGGGCCTGAATCAGCCGTGCCAGGCGCGGCTGAGATCCTGCCACAGCTGCATCCTGGCCAGGCTGCTGAGATCCTGCAGCCCCTGCCTCCCCTCTCCCCGGGAACAGTCTGCAGCAGCTTTGGCCACTGCCCAGCAGAGATCATGTAACCAAGAGCAGGGCCCAGCAGAGATTACAAGTCTCTCAGTGCACAGATAAAATTTACAGACATCAATCCTCTCTCAAGTAAGAGGAAGAGAAAGGGTGAG
>WEKY01013327.1:20007-83947 GCA_013390045.1 Picathartes gymnocephalus | reverse complement strand
GAGATCTTGATCAATGAGCAGCACAGACTATAAGCAACGTTATCAAACCTACCAGGTATATTAAAGATTGAATAGAACATTCAATTTCATGCTGAAAAGACAAAGTGAAGTTAATCTTCGAAGTGAAGCCCATCGAAGAATGTCACAAGAAACAGCCACAATGCATGTTATCTGCTGGAACAGAAGAACACAGTCACATGGCTCAGAAGTGAGCTGAGAACAGAAGCCAGAGAGACTAAAGAAAAAGACTGAACAGATGTTGCTGCTGAGGTGAGGGAAGCATGTGGACATTTCATTCTGCTGGAATCAAAGACAACTAAAACCATAAGGACCAAAAATGGTCATAAATGGTTGCTGAATTAGTCTTCTGATTGGGAATGGCTAGTTACTTGAAATGATCAAAATAGAGGATCAAAGGAGTATATGGAAACTATACAGATCTGAAGTCAAATTAGGTTTATGGGCAAAATTATGACTCCTAAGACAGCACAACATCTCCTCAACTAGAAGAGGCCATTAGATAGTCTTCAATACATTTTCACGTCAGAGAAAGTGTCCAAGACTCTCCAGGCTGCTCAGGTATCTATGCTATCTATTTCAGTGCAGTTTTACCTTTGAGAGTCTGGGCCTGCAGTCAGAGCAGAACAGTTCACAAAGAAAATCAGCTTGCATGACAAATTTCGTACT
Organism: Picathartes gymnocephalus; assembly: GCA_013390045.1. Lineage (NCBI taxonomy): Eukaryota > Metazoa > Chordata > Aves > Passeriformes > Picathartidae > Picathartes > Picathartes gymnocephalus. Next base: position 83,260 of record WEKY01013327.1, on the reverse strand, counting down.
CTGCCTGAGGAAGACTGCAAAGGTATTCTCTCCTAATTAAAATATGAATGCTGTCATCTGATAATCTTCCTTGTGAGAAATAACAAGCTCACTAATTAAATGTGCAATTTCTTGACATTTAAACAGGTCAATTCTCTTTTCCATGTGTCTGATCATTTATTTGAGGTGCTACTTTCAGGCATGTTTATTATACTAACCAAAATGAATAACCATCATAACAGACTCATCTAAAACAGAAGGGATAGTAACGTAGTTCTGTCCTTTTGCTCAACTGAAGTTATTTTAATATAGAAAATATTTATAATTAAATAGAGGATAGTAGAGATTTCATTTTTATTAAGTCCTCATCATCTCTCTGGGCTTCCTATGTATGTCTTCTGATGTCTGTCTTTCATAAGGTTATGTCGTTATTCCATTTGGCTTTAATGAATAAAATATTATTGTGTAAAACTCAAAGAACATGGCAAGACAGCCCAACTTTAATTCAGTGATATTATTTCTGAAAAGGGTGCTGGGGTAGATAGATTGCTAGTTCTGGTATGGATAGAGGGGAAGACCTGGGGGCACAGAATTTTATTTTCAGGAGCTTATGTGACTTCCACAACTGTAATAACTGAAAACTGGTCTTGATTTTAGTGCAATAGTGAGACTATGATAAATCATATTTTAAGTGTAGGTTTCAACAATTCAGTCTAAAATTAAATTTTCTCTTTCACAGAAAACTCAAATCTTCATGAAGTTCCATTTAGTCTGAATGGGATTGAAGAGTTCAAGTTTTCAAATATTCTGCAAATCAAAATTTTGAAAGCATTCTCTTTTGAAAAAAGCAAACCCAGTCCCTGTGAATTTACCAGGCTGTTAATCACAGAATCACAGCATAAGCTGAGTTGGAAGAGACCCACAAGGATCAAGTTCAACTCCTGGCCCTGCACAGCACCATCCCCAAGAGTCACACCATGTGCCTGAGAGAATTGTCCAAACATTTCTTGAACTCTGTCAGGCTGGTGCTGCGACCACTTCCCTGGGGAGCCTGTTCCATTGCCCATCGACCTTCTGGGTGAAGAACCTTTTTCTCATATCCGACCCAAACCTCCCCTGACACAGCTTCAGGCCATTCCCTCGGGTCCTGCCACCGGTCACCACCGAGAAGAGATCAGTGCCTGCCCCTCCTCTTCCCCTCACGAGGAAGTTGTAACTGCAGTGAGGTCTCCCCTCAGTCTTAATGAAATAAAAACTCCTTATTTCATAAAGTTATTTAGATGTATGAAAATGTTGTATGAGTTACAGATTTAAGTGTTTTGAAGTAAGGAATGGCCTTTCTCACCAAATATCTAAAGACAATCTGGCATTTATTACCATCTGCTTTGTTCTTCAGCGGTATGAACTTAATTTATGTGACCCTTCTGATGAAAAAAAAAAATGCATGCCCTTCATTGCTTTGACTGTCACGGCTTGGATTTTTTTTTTCTCCCCCATAAGTGAGATGTCTGCCAGGGGTTGACTTGTTATCTTTATGCTGCAATTTATGAAGAAGTTACAATAGTCAACTGTTTGTTACCCTACTGCAGGGACACCGAGTAGTTTTCAGACCAGGATGATAATTGCAATTAGCAACAGTTTGAGTTCATATACCAGGTTATTAGCTGAAGCAGTAAGAAACAGATATACTGCCTGCTTAGGACAGGGAACTAGGCAATAACCTCACACACTGCAGCAGTGGAAAATGGCAAAACATGTCAGAGCTCTCAGAAATTATAATTTTCTATGTGTAGCTAAGGTCAACAGTTGAGTTTAGTATAATGAGGAATTAATTACTCAGAATAAAAGTAGTGTTTTATCTTGATTTTTGATCATTCTTATTTTAATGTGTGGTAAGAGACTGAACACTTTAGCACCTGTGATACATTTTATCTTTTTATCTTTTCTGTCTTAAACTTCCAAACCCTAAGTATTCGGCTTTAAACCCTTAGATGTATCTTAAACTTTTAGGATTTGGAAAGGTCTTAATTTCATAGGTTTTCTCCATAAATTGGTGACTCCAGAAAGATTTAATAACAGCCTAAAGCAGATACTCAAATTGGGAAGAACAAACCCAGTACGTAAATGAGCACTGAATTGCACTTAAGCCTCTTTTCAACTAGGCTTCAGTAACAATACTGGCAACCGAATTGACAAATTCAATTGCCAAAACAACAGTGCCATTTGAGATTTCCTAAATATCTGCTCACAAGTGAGATATCTGCCACATGACAGAGGTAAAGACCTAATTTAGGTATCAACATTGAATTGAATCCTTCCCCTGTACTTCTGATGGCTGAATTAAATGTTATAAAAATCTATCTAAAAAAGACAATACAGTCAACTTAACACAGCTCCTAAAGCCACTTGTAATATTCTAGGGTTTCCAAGATACTGCATCAGATTGTCAGGTATGCACAGGTCCTATAGAAGAACAACTCAAATTTTTGGCTGAAAAGCTCAAAAGAAATATTTTGCAAAGTAGTCTTAAACAAAATTTTGAACCACCCGAAACCACTTCAGATGACACTGTCTCTAAACTACCACATTAAAAAAATATAAATATTGGTAGAAAGAGAAATGAAAACTATGTGTTTATAATGCTGCAATTATTAAAATATTAAATTTACTCTACTTGGTTTCAATAAGATATAAACCTAGAAGAACTGAAGATTCAGGAAAGAATCATTTCTTCTTGGATACCATGTGTAGTTTCAAATTTCCCTTTTTGATCTATTTATTTTAGAATAAGGATTTATTGAAATCTCAGCTTTGCTAGATTACAAGTGTTCCTTATGTTATACACTGAAAATCATGACAAGGTTTTGGGTTTCCTCATATCAAAATTCATGTCTTTCAAAGTCCATAAAAGGCAAAATATTTTGCTAATCTATATATATCAATTCACTTTCCTTTAGATCTAGAATATCTTCTTTTGTGCAGGGTAAAAAAATAATGATTTATATATCTCAGAGTTTTACTCTGCTTTCTGGGCCACTCATTCCAGTATTTAATTTAATTTTTTAATGATAAATATTGTTATCTGAAACTTCTCATCATGGAAGAAAATTTACCAGAAAAGGAAGAGGCCTAGAACCTGGCTGAAATATGTGGTTTATTATTAGCTAAGAAGACATATGCTATGGAATAATATGCTATGGAATGCACAGGAGTGCATTCGTCCTGGAGTTTGCTGGCCACACTGCTGCTATGGAGCACAGTCAGTTGACAGGTAATGAACAGAAATGTGGTCTTTAAGATAACTATGATTCAGCACACTGACTATTTGAAAAATAAATTGGATACAGAACTGACACGATTGTAATATACATTGGTCATTTGTTAGAATATGCAAAGGAACTGTATCAAAACCTAAGATAAAAATAGTGTCAAAATTAGAGGTAGATTCTATATGCATAGAATTGTAGAATAGTTTGAGTTGGAAGGGACCTTTTAAAGGTAATCAAGTCCATTTTTATCTAAGATCCATTTTTAATCTTGATTTGTAATTGTCAAATGTTTAAGATTGGGAACAATTAATTTTGTAGGATTAATTTTGAGCCAGGCATTGGTAATAAATAATTAGCTTTTGTGAAAATTAAAAATACACAAACTACATAAACATACCTCCCTAAGTGAATTGTTTTTACTTATAAGTTATGGCCTTTTTTCACCCTGTGACACTTCTTACTTTCTCTGCAGATCAGCAAGGGCATAGTAATGATGAAAGCACATTTCAGTCACAACAATAATACAAAACATTGCTGACAGCTCTGGACCATGCTACATTGCGTGGAAGAGCACATCCAGAGATGCATGAAACAGACAGACTGCACACAAATCCTTCTAGGAAGTTAGCTCAAACTCTTCAGTGATGAAGTGACATTCATCTGTAGCACCTCAAAGAAAAGGGATTCAAATACCTTATTCCCAGAAAAACAGCTACTATCCCAGTTCATTTCTCATTGAATAAAATTGTGGAAAAGTAAGTGAAAGTAATTTAACAATGTGAACAAGATCACACAGCCATTAGGTAATGCCAGATATTGCTTACTAACCAATACCCCAATTTAAATGTCACACTCACCAGAATGCTGATATACAAAAAATATTAGTTATTTGCTAGTTCGGTTGTTTGTGCACTAGAAAGGAGGACAGGAATTGAGCAATGTAAATGAAAGTGTACACAGCTGCAGTGATTCCCATCTCCCAGATGAAAAGAAGTCAGGCAGTGCTGTGCCAGGACTATGATTCCACTAACAGATATCTATTTTTTTATGAGACTAAGCCCCTTCTCTATTTACTCATTATTGTCAGTATTTCAATATTGCTGATACTCACATGCTTTGCTATACATTAAACAGACCCTAGAGCAGTGTTTAGAGGGAGCATCCAACATACAAAAACCCACTGTATATGTGTGTAATTCCTGAGCTCTCTAGCTGGAGGGTTGGAAGGCATTGGGGCAGGGGGTTTCCTTCCCTCAAAGGAATGCATGGGTGCACAGTACTTCCTCCAGTGGGCTGCAGAACTCATCTTGGTGCTAACCTTGCTACTGCTGCTGCTGCTGCTGCACTGAGAAAAGGGGGAAGCATGACTCAGAGAGATTTTCCTTGGTTCCAAAATTCAGTGGGGATGGACCCCCATGCACCTCACAGTCAGAGTTGCCCCTCTGTGCAGCAGTTCTCTAAGTGTGTGTGCATGAACACATAGGTTTGTACAGGCTGGGAAACTGTTCAAAACTGTAAAACACCTTTATGAGGTCTGATGCAACATGCGGATTTGCCAATGGATAAAAGATTTAAAAATAAAACATGTTTGGCAAGTTCCAGTTCCTGCTTGCCAACTTGGAAAGGAGAAGAATGATCAGGGTAAAGTAATTAAACATTTTTAGCCTTCCTTTTCCATGTTATTGTCTTCATTTTATTGCTCAGTGTTAAGCTAGCCTAAATATTGCTCCAAAGCATGAGCTCCGAGGTCCTCCCCTCTTTGCACTCACACTCGGGATTCTCAGCCACTGTCTCTAGTGACCATTTGTGAGTAATCACAGACTGGCACAACTACCATTAAACACAACAGAGCACAAATCTGGTTAGCAGAAAAGACTGGACATTTTAGCCTTTAGCTCACAACAAGATGTTTTTGAGATTCCTCCTTGTACAGTGCATTGTAGTGGGTTGTGTGATTAACAAGCACCACTGCCAATGGAGTTAGACACCAGAGCAAAACATTTCCCTGCTCTTGCCAAGCAACAAATTTAGGGCCCAATTCAGTTTGAGTACAGCCAGTTTCCTTGCTACAGAAGCTGGCCATGATTTTTACTGAAATAAGCCGTTTGCTTTTAGAATGCAGATGAGAATTCAAGACAACATAATTAAAAACACCAATGATTTTTTTTCCATTGCTGTTTGCTTCTGCTTGACATGATTTAATGTCAGATAGCACTGAGCATCAAAGCTTTTCTAGATGTATGGCTGCAGCAAAGGATTCTTCATCCATCCCAAGAACAATGTACCTTCTGCTAGATGACTTTTTTTTTTTTAATTCTGGAAATGTAAATTACTTCTTTCAAGTTCATGTTCCTTTCCTATTAAGCCACTACTTTCTCAAATATTCATGCTGGCTTCCCAGCATAATAATAAAATCACCTCTTAGTCTCTACAAAATATTTTTATAGTCAGCTTGTTTGGGCATCATTAGCCTGGCACAAAACTACACTGCAAGCAAAATATGGGTAACTCATAGGTACAAAGCAATTATTTATTGGCCAGTGCACGTAAAAGACAGCTGGTATTTGGTGAATTATGAGGTTAAGGACGGGTGTGCTCACACTCCAGGACAGCAGCTGGAAAGCCTTCACCAGGCAGGCAGGAGGGGTTGGTGGCCACGGCTCCCAAGAGCCACCATGGGAGCAGAGCCGCTCCTCCCTCGTACTCCGTCAGCTCTGATGGATCAACCCCAACCTGGCAGCTCCTGACTGCCCCTGATGAGACCAGCCTCCAGTTACTTTCACTTCTTTCCTTAAGATCTTAGCATTTCATATCGATGTTTTCTCTGCTGAGCCCTTGGTCTCCTAGCAATTGTGTATCCGCAGTCCTACCGCTCTCTGTAATTTTTAACTTTTCTTATCCCTGTACAGACGGTCTCACAGCTCTGGCTCAGCAATCTGAGTCAAGGTTACACAGCTGGAGTGCATCTAAGCTGGACCCCCTACTCGAGCAGCTAAAACTCAGCAGAGGTGGGCTACAGAGAGAGGGTTACAGTGTGCCATGGCATCATATATGACTCTTTCTTGGACACTCTTTTATTCCCTTCACACCTCATTCCTTATTACTGTCCTGATCCTCCTGACTCCAGTAACTGGTTTTCTCCCCCAGTATGGAATACTGGAAGAAAAACTATAACTACTAGCTTCCTTCAATTACTCTTTATTTTTGTAACACTTGCTATCCAGAGCTGCCACCAACTATTGTGTGTTGGCTGTCCAGTATCAGTTTGCAATATACTATTCATAGAAACAATGTTGGGCACAAGTTTCTCACTGTAGGGTTACAATGCTCTGTCAGTAGGGAAAGGATATAATTCTGGACTTTTTCCCCTATGAGCGAGCAGAATTTTAGCCAAGGAAATATGTTTTCTTCTCCTTTAATGCTCTTCACAGCAAAACTCAAGAGGAACACCCAGAAAGGACACCATATGCTTGAGAATATGCCATCCTATACTTTGTGAGCCCTGTAGTTGCTGCTGCCCTTTAGCCATTAAAACTGCAAACAGCAGTGTTTCTAGGTAGCCAGATCATGTTTATCACAGTACATAAATCCTGTGTGTCCAAACTGATCATGAAGTGCAGCAATCATTTCTCTGGGGCTTCCTGAAACCTTCAGCAAGTCATCAAATTCCTCTTTCCTGGCCAGGGAAAAGGAAAAAAAAAAACCAAAAGTCATTTAAACACAAATGATATATTTAGTTACATGATAAATGGGGATCTGTGCTTGAATCTAGTTGTAGGATAACTTCCAAACTGTGTTGTGTAGTCAGCCAAGATATAACATATATTCAGACAGGGTAATATTGATCTGAACGGTTCACTGTGAATCCAGAAAATTGTGGCTCACTTCCAGCATTTCAAGCATAGAACTATGTAGGAAAAATACAACTTATATTCAGATGCTTAATTCGAGTCTAAAAATTTTCTGGACAGAAAATATATCAAAATCAATCAACTGATTTACTATTCTTCCTCAATTTCACAATATTGTCTCTGTGCAGTCTTTTTACAGAACGTAAAGAGAGCAGCAAAGATTTATACAATGGAAATATTAAACTGAATTTATGCCAAAAATGAATGCATAGTGCATAAACATCAATCCTGATCTGACTGTTTTGCTCATCTAAGCAGAACAAAGCAGTCAGTAACACCTTTCAGGAACAATATCCGTCGAGTAATATAGCACACAGCTTTCCCTGGGGCCTAATCTGAAGGTCATCTCCACCTGACTTCAGACACAAAACCCACATTTTTGTGTCCCACCATTGTGTCCATTCTTTGGACCCACCCTAGAGTGATCCACAATCTGCTTTTCAAAGTCCTTTTAGGATTGAGCCTTCTTTCTCTGTCCCCACTTGTTCTAATCATAGGCAAAGGAGAAAGAAATAAAAGTTTGTAGAAGGCTAGAAATGATGGACCAAGAAATTGCAGAATCACCATTGCTGGATTTTCTGCAGTTACAACTTTCAGTATACGGATGAATTTCATATCCAGCAGGAGGGGCCAATAGACACCACTATGTTGCATTAGGACATTCCACATACTGCTGAATTTGGGCTACAGCCACCTGCTGGGAACTAGACTAAGGTAGGTTTTAGTACCCAAGATCAGCAGTTACAGGCTTAAACATATATTCGTGATTAAACCTAACATTCAATATAGAGGTAACTAGACCCACACAAATAAGTATGGTCTTGTATTGGAGAAGAATTTCTTCTTCTGCAACAAATTCATTTAAACAACCCACTATTTTCTCCCTGAATTACTTGTCAATTTAACCCAAATTTCCCACTTAATTTTAGGTGGAACAAATAAGAAGTTATAACATTCTGGAGGACTGAATGCTGAATGCTCTAACATTATGGTCTTTGTTGGTTCTGTGAGAAGTTCATATCTTGAATAGTAGCAAATAATTTCAGTTTCCTTTTCCAACTGAGGGAATCCAAAACCACAGCTCACACTAGTTATATGAATTCCCTAAATATCAGCTGATTGCTCAGTCATTGATTAGCAGAAAGATGAACCACAAGTTCCTACCTCTTCCTTAAGTGTGCTCACAAGAAAACTATTTACATTATATGGCTTCCTCAGGCACTGAAGGAAAAATTGGTCTTTGAAAAATACCTAAACATTTTTGAGATAGATGGTAAATATTAACCTATGGCCCAGAACTTTGAAAATTCATCTTGAGCTCCAAGTTGCATAAAATAGTTAATTATTTGAGATATGCAGAGAAATCAAGTTCTTGTTTTGAACTGCCCACTAAAAGTTAAGAGTTTAAAGAAGCAGTTCTGCATCATTTGGTTCTGGACATTGTCTGTGTGTATTAATGTCCATCAGAGTGCTAACTTTAGTAATAATTTCAAATATTGATTTCATCATTTCAAAACAAAACATTAAAAATATTCATATTAATTTTGTTTTTAAATAAGAGTTTGAGGTTTTATTGTTAGAATTCCAATAGAAATAAGAGAATTCTTAGGGTTTTAAAATATATATTCTGCCAAAATATTCCATGCATGCATGTATTCTAGGCTAATATATGACAATGAAATAAATCAAAATTTGAGCAGTACTAGTTTATTATTTCATTGCCATGTGAAGAACTGATGAAATTGAACTGTTGTGTACCATGACATTTTGCCTGCATAATGCAATAACTGCTTTATGGAAAATAAGTTGAGAATCTCATTACTTGACCAAGATTTATGATGGAACTTGTAAATGTATTTGCTTTCAATAAATCTGACAGAGATTGACCACCATCCTTGTTAACATTTTGATAGACATCCCCCTTTAATGGCACCTAATTACAAAACAGGCAGTGCAATGTGCTACTAAGATCAAAATTCAGTCTAGAAATAGTAATAACTTCCTGATTTAACTCATACATTTCTTTTATCGAGATCAGAAATAGCCCTTCTCTTTTCTGACATGCATATTAGAAAAGCTACTCAAAAAAGATCTGAACATTTTCTGAGAAATTATAAAATCCATCTCATCAGTTTTTCTGAAGTACCCTTAAAGCATCTACTTCCATTATGCCAGTGTCAAGAGCTCCCCTGCCTGTCTCCAAAGAAAATCATATGCTTCCTGTTACTGGGTGATGCAGGCCGGTGTGGTCTGCAAGCGAGCCATTCCTGCAACAGGCAAAAATAAGCTCAGGTGATATATTACCTGTAATGTAAGATATTGCATTCATTGTATAGTCTGGAGATCAACCTGTTTTACTTCATTTCCTCAAAATCCTTTCCCTCATTTTGTTTCAAAGTATGAAGTCGTTTTTGGAGCATACCCTCATTTCTCATTGTGGTTATTCTCTCTGTTACTGGGATTGGTGCACAAAGATCAAAGCCATGAAAATGCCTTTAGAATTTAACCTTTTTTCCTAGAAAATTCTCAGTTTTATCAATACTGAGGATGCAGACATAGAAAAAATTCCAAACTGGTAAACCAGATAATGCATGTTGCATTATAAATTTATTTTGCGATTGCCCAACAAAACAGTGCTAAGAGAAAGTTAAATACATTTCAGGGTTGTACAAAAGGTTTTTTTAAAAACAGCCTTTAAATTGCACTTCAGTGGCACATGTTTAAAATCCCTTATGCATCAGTTCACAGGGGAAACAGATCACTTCAGTAACTGACAAGTGTTTCTGCAAGGGGAAGTTTAATTCAGATGTTTCAATTTCTTTATTCAAATGCTACAGTCATGTCTACCGTGGCTCACATAGACTGAGTGATTCAGGAGTCATGGAGGTGAATACAGATGTAATAAAATATAAGAAGTTTTAAAATGCAAAAAAAGTATAGAAACAAACAGTCATTTTTGACTGAACAATTTGTTATGACATTTATTTTAAAAAAAAAAAGAAGCTTTCCATATATTCTACTGTTTAGGGGCTGTTTTTACATTAGTCTGAAATTCAACATCTGTGCCATCAAGTTCTACTGAACTGTCTTATCTTTTCATCTTAGTTAAACTATCCCATCCCATGAACAGACATTTTTATGCAAGTTCAAATCTGGTTTTATCAGGACAGATTCAGATTGGTAACTGAGCCATGATTAATCATTAATCTAATTACACTGCATAGCCTTGTGCATAGATGAAGCCTCAGTGTTTTGGGGACTTTGTTCTCATCCCTCATGAGTTACTTTTCTGTCTCCTTTCTGACATCTATTTTCCAGTCTCAGGTTCAAAAAAAAAAAATTCTTTATTATTTCGTGGTGGGTTGACCTTAGCTAGTTGCCAGGCACCCACCAAGCTACTTTATCACTCTTTCTCCTTAACAGGACAGAGGGACAATGAAGAACACGTGGACCAAGGCAAGGGAGATTGCTTACCAGTCGTCATGGGGAAAACAGACTGGACTTGGGAAAATAAATTTAATTTATTGCCAAGCAGAATGAATTAATAAGAAAGAAGAACAAATTAAAAAGTGGTGCAATGAGTTGGGGAAAAGGGTCAATTTCAGTCAGTTCATAACACTCCATCTCTGCTGCTTCTTCCTCCTCACACTCTCCGCTTGCTCCATCATAAGGCTCATCCATTGGAGACAGTCCTTCATGACCTTTTCCAACATAAGTCCTTCCCACAGGCTGACTGGTCCAGCGTGGGTCCTGCTATGGAGTGCTGTCCTTCTTCACAGGGTCACAGGTCTGACAGCAAACGCTCCTGTGTGGCGTTCTCTCCATGGACTGTATTTCCTGGCAGGAGTTCAAGCACAGGCCCTTCATGAGTCACCACTGCTTTTAAGGGCTATTCACCTGTGCTGATGTGAGGTTGTCTACAGGCAGCAGGTGGCTATTTGCTCCACAGTGGATATCCATGGGATGCAAGGAAAAATCTGTCACTGCACACTCTCTGCAGGCTGTAGGAGAATCTCTCGTTCTATCTCTGGACCACCCCCTCCCCCTCTTTCTGCAGTGACCTTAGGGCCTAATGAGTTGTTGGTCTTACATACTCTCACTACTGTATCCCAGCTTCTGATGCACAGCATTTATTCCCTTTCTTAAATATGCTACCACAGAGGAGTTCCTGATGTTTCTGATGGGCTCAGCTTTACCTAGAGGTGGGTCTGTCTTGGAGCCAGCTGAATCTCTCTCTGACATAAGGGCAGCTCCTGATGTCTTCTCACAAAGGCTGCTGACACAGCCCCCAGCTACCAAAACTTTGCCACATAGACCCAATTTGGTTTTTTAGTTTGTTTCACCTTACATAATGAAGCTGTAGAATGAAAAAAAAAGAACTGTCTAAAATGCACATATTCATTGATGGCAATACCAGACAGTACTATTTTTTTTTTCATACCGTCTGATTACTAGTAAAAATGGTTATTTAATTTCATCCTTTGCTGTGAAAACTCACACCTAGTTCATTACCTAAAATTGATCTGTTTGCAACTCAAACTTACCAGCTTTTTCATTAGTCACTGTGTTTAACCATACTGAATTATTCACTGTGACTTCTGACAGCAGCCAGAGTTCTCAGATTCCTCTGCAGCATTAGGAACACTTCCCGTCTTGACAGATCTGAAGCTCTGCTGTAGCTGCCCTGCAAACTGTGGACAAGATTCATCTCACTTAACTTCAGCTGACTAGTCTAGTTCAGGACAGAGATAGGAGATTTCAGGAAGGGGTTTATCTGTCTTAGATGCCATGGGCTTCAGATACCTCTCCTTATCTTATGAAATAGTCTAGGAGAATAAAATTACTGAGATTAAATCCATACTGTGGATGGGGAAAGGCATTCCTTAGAGGTAAGTGAACACTAGGAAATCAGTGGTCCATAAAACAAATTAATTTCAATCTCTCAAAAAATAGAATATTACAAATGTATAGACTTTAATGTGTTATCATACCAGACTTCACATCAATGTCCTGTGGTGCAGGTAGAAATATTTTTAGCACATAGGTGTAATTTGCAAGTAGTCTACTGACAGTGTAAGAGCACTATGTGGTATCGCAGCAGATACATACAGCATACAGTCTGTGAACTACACAGGGATAGTACTGCCCAGGAACACCACTGGAGTTACTGTTGACTATTAAAAAATGGGCTTTTTCAGTCAACATTTTTACATTGTAGAAGTTTAAACATAAACCAGTAGGACTGCAGGTCTGTAGGACCCTGGATATTTATTATGTGTTTTTTAGATGTGCTAGACCTAATGTCAGCATGGATATACTCTGTGTTTGATCACTAAAACCCCTTAAGAGTATTAGACATAATTCCAAAATTCATCTAATCTTGCTGGAGTTTAATGTAAAGCCTGTTATGTTCAAAATATCCATCTTTTTGCAGTGCTTTGCACATTAGGATGACTAATTTTAAAGTTAGGACTTCCATCTAACATGCAGGATAAGTAAGAAAGTTGAAATATGAAAATGCACAGGTCATTTACAAATTGTTTATACTAGACTATACTAACTGGTAGGAAAGACAGAAACCTACTTTCTGACACTCTACTCTTATTATGTCCACAGACACTACAAAGATTTCCTTGGTATTTTTACCATTTAGGTTAAAGGTTAAATACTAAAATCAACAAAACGATTTAGATGGCTAAACAAGCAGAAGTTATGTGCTAAAGGGGTACTCATATTTAAATATCTTGTAGATGAGACTATGCCCACAAATACAACAGAAAACAATTTCCCTTAATCCCTGAAGCTGAGAGTTGCTTTCAGAAAATGCAATTTTTATTCCTCCTTTCAGATATTCTATCTGCCTATTGAGAGGGCTATTAACTATGTCAAGACAGTCCCATTCTCCTTAGCCCTCATTATCATTTCCCATCTTCTTCTCTGTAGAATTAAAGCAGCCAAAACAACGCACACAACAAAATACTGTAGAGGCAAGCTGCTTCTAATGCTTTTAATGGTTGCTCCCTGTGCTTGCCACTTTGCTGTGCAAGCCGGCATGGTAAGTGCTCCTGAAGCTGCCTGATGTGGGGGGTCTCTGCAGGGCTTGAGCTCTTTCAGTACTGAACAGTCCCACATAAGACTCTCACAAATTATTGCTGAAAACAGTAGACTTTTCAAACAGAGAATTCTCTTCTTTTCAAGGAAACAACAGTAAACAAGACTATTTAGCCAAGACACCTTCAGTACCCCATGAGAGGCTATAATATTGGGTTTGTCATCCAGCACTCAGAGTATGGAAAGGTGTTCTTGAAAGTACTAGGGAAAAAAGAGAAAGTATCAGTTCACAAATGCACTTGTGTCCATTTTTAATGGTTTTCCCAGAATCTTTTTTTTTTTTTTCATTTAGGTAAGAGGAATTTAAATTAACTTATTTTTCACGCAGCTAATCTTCAGCTAGGAAAAAAAAAGAAAAATATTTTGAAAATATTTTGTTTGAAAGTAAGTTAACATTGGAATTCCTCGGTCTATTTAAACTTGTCATCTTCAATTGTTCATAGTGACAGATTTCCTAATGCTCACCAGGCACTCACGCATTTTATGTTTGTTGGAGTGTGCATCTTGTAATGTTCACAGCTTCACTGATTCAATCACTCCTATTTTTGCTACTGATTCGAAAAGACTCACAGTATGCGGGAGAACAACAGGAGTGAATTGGTGATGCTGATTTCATCCAAGCATTTTTTCAGGATTCATAAATATACAGAAAGCTTAATCTCACCATTTTCTTGAAAGTGATTTAATTTTATTCATTCTCTTGTCTTGTAGATTTTTTCACTATTGTAGAGTGTTGATTCAAAAAAAAAAAAAAGACAAAAAGAAAAAGAAATAAAAAGAATACAACAGCCTCTAAGCTCTAGATAAGCTGTTCAAGCTGTTCAATTTTGTCTAAATAGTTTCATACCTATATTTTGCAGAGATTTCAGACACCCTTTGCCCTGCCCATTCAGTGAATGCATAATCCCTCCTATGAAGCGAAACAATTTCATCCAAAAAGCACATGATCTTCCAAACAGCATGAGAACTACATAACCATTGAGTATGACTAACCCAAATTTCTAGTCCAGAATTTTTCTGTCCTTTCCAGTTTGTTTACCTGCATAAATTTCCCAAAGGAGATGTGGATCCTTTCAGAAATGTCATGTCTGTAGACTTCTGCATATGGGAAGTTGTCTTTTTACTTGCTGTTTTGGAAACCACAGGGGTCTACACAGCAAAGGCTGAAAATCACTGTTCTGGTCTAAATCAGGCATAGCAGAGATGTGAATCTGCACTTACCCATTTACACACTAGGGTCTTCCTCATCAAATGTTCACACAGGAGATGGCTTCTGAGGATAAGATTTTGAATCAAATGCAGAATGGGCAGGGAGGAACCTGTGGCTTATGCATCAAACAGGAGGCAAGCTCCCTGCACTTTTATTTTCATAAAAAAATTCCAAAGGCTGTAATTTCATATGATTCATGATAGGAAAATTTTAACATGTTGATAGAATTCTATTTTTCATTCAGATCTAGTTACGACCTTATCACACGATTTGTTGAGAACTTAGAAAATCTAAGATCTCCAGGGACAAGGAATGCATGGGCCATATTGTGGTCACAATATAATTTAAAATATTTCTGGAATTTTTTAGAACTCTCCTCCATTTTTAAAAAAATTTTTTAGTTATTCTACTTACAGAATTTGGGTTTTGGGGAAAAAGGACTGAAATGCAGATTAGGTTAGGAGCTGCATACAACAGTGATGGTGACTTCTAAAAAAAATGCAACTCAATAAAGACATCCAAGCCTCATCAGTACATTTTATCGTGCATTTTCCAGGTCCTTTAAATTAAATTTAAACTTTAAACTTTAGATTAAAACAAATTGAGACTTTTTCACTTAAGATGCTTATACCTATCCTTCTTCCAGTTGAAAACATCTGATTTCTTTCTTTACTTTACTGCACACTACACATAGACATATGGGCCATATTTTGGAATGGACCTACGAAGAAAATATTTTGCTGCTATTAGCACAAATCTCAAAGAAGAGTATAGTTACAAGTGTGTCTGTATCACCTATCCAGAGGGCTCTCTGAAGTCTTTATTTTTCACCATGGCACACTTAGGTCCTTTCAGAATTCAGGTGAAATATAAGATTATAGAGCTGTCTAACATGCAGTCACAAATCACGGAAGGTATTTTTATCTAAGTGCCTAATACAAGAGTAAGTTTCTTTCATACACATGAAACAGCACTAACAGAGCCTACTAGTTGTACAAAATTCAATAGAAATAAATCTGATCAGGTGCTCACATAGCTCAAAACCCCAAATATGCTCACAGTACCAAAACAAAAAATCAACAAAAGGCTGGTAAATAATGCTAGTAACGTACAATGGAAGGTCAAATGATCATAAGGCAATACCTGTCACATGCAAAATGCAGTGTAAATATACATACTAAATAATTTTAAAATGAAAACCAATAGACTGTGTTCTCTTATTTAAGAAAGTTTAAGTGAAAGGGCAAAAATATATCTTAAATTAAAGCAGGGTGTTTAAAAAGTAGGCAGAGTATTTCCAGGAAGCTCAAACAATATCTTTTTTCCCCCTATATTCTTTTAGAGCATAAATCATTAGGAGAGTTAAATGTAAAACAGCCTTTAAGGGAGCAGGACTCAGTCAATGAGTTAAAGGCAAGTAGCTTGCAAACGGGAGAGCAGTTAAAAGTAAAGATCCATCAGGGATCTTACCTAATGAAGACAGAAAAGACCTTGGAGTACCTGGAGTAGCAGCTATTTGAGGTTTTCAAGGACAGGCTAGTTAGTGTCAGCATTTGTCAACAATAACTGAGGTACAAATTATTCTGCCTTCTGTATGAAGCTTTCATTAGTTTGTCTCCCATAGATCCTTCCAGACCTCTTTTTATAGGAATGCATGAATTTGGATAGGAAAATGACCTAAGGGTTTTCATGTCATAACAAATGCTGAAAACTGTGGTTTTTCTGCATCTGCATCTGCATCTGTTCCTGTATCGAACAAAGTATTGGAGCACTTGAGAGCTTGACTTCTCAGCCACATCCCAGCAGATCTCAAGAGAAAATGTCAGGAAACCAGTTGCAGTTCTCTGATCCCATACCACCACCAATGTACAAGATAGGACTGAGTTTCTATATTCAAGTTACAGGTTGACCTTGAGAGAGCATGCAAAAATAGCATCACAGGTTGGAAAGTCTCCTCTGTGGTGGTCCTTGCACAAGATATTGCCCCTGGCATTCTCTGTCCCTGGCACGGGGAGGAAAGAGGTAGGAGAAGTAAGCTACATTACCCACTATTTGAATCTTTCCTATGAATCTCTATTTCTTAATGTTTGTTTTAATTTATATTTACTTCAGAACTACTTCGTCATTTCTAGCCTCATTTTTCCCAGGTATTTGAATATTTATGAAGCTATACAAACAAGAATATATGGAGATTGAATATTCCTTTATACAAATGCAGTGGCAGGATTGACAGAATATTTGTACTTTTCAGTGACTGATGTTGAAAATTGAAAATATAATTTTCCCAGAAGGCCCATGTGGCTCCTGAAAAACCTACCAGTTTTATACTTTACATTTAAGGGAGGGAGGGAGGCAGGCAGGCAGGCAGGAAGGCAGGAAGGAAGGCAGGAAGGCAGGAAGGCAGGCAGGCAGGCAGGAAGGAAGGCAGGAAGGATGCACTAGGTACTTTGTGAGGCTGCAGTTAGTACTTGCCCTTTCCCAAGCACTTCTCCTGCTGCTGTTTGAGAGGCAGAGCCTGCACTGCGTAATGAGTCACAGTGTACACAGTTACAACAATTGTCATCAGTGTCAGGCTTTTTAAGATGACAGCCTCACACATCTTTTCATGCCATCTTTGTTAGGAATAATCCGGTGGTACAGCACTGCATGGAACAGCTATGTGCATGGCAACACTATGGTTTAATTTCTTTTTTTCCTTTGCGTCACACTCTTAAATATCTACAGCTTCCCTGCAACTTACCTTCCAGTTCTCTATAGCAGAGAGGTAAAGAGTTCTGCTGACATTAAATTCTCAGAGTTGCTGCTGGTAGAAATTGAAGGACACAAATCATGCTCACTCTTGAGCTGCTAATTCAGTGCTGTTACAATGCTAACGACAGGGTAAGTTCCCCTGTAGTTAGGACTCAGGAATTTTTGCACTGTGCTACCACTTAGTCTTTTCCTAATAACAGTGCTGAAAATTTGGCATGAGATTTGTTCATGCAGATGCAGCCACAGAGACCTTGCTTTTGTGCTTCATTATTGCTGTTTTCCTTAATTCAAAAATAATTCATTCTAGATTGAACATAAATGTTTTATTCTTTGACTGTGGAAACAATAAGATGACAATCCAAGACTAATCACATTGTCAGTAACAATAACTGAAATGGTTTACTCAGCATGCATACATTTTAAAAGACAGTGCCGTAAGTGCATTTTACTAGAGGGCAGTAAAACCTTCTGCTTCGCTGAGCAAATCCTGCGTCCAAATCTGCATTTACATCCCTGTGTGGGCTGTTACATTGCAAACTTGGATCTGAGTGCATTTTCCTCCCACCTTCTTCTTGCAGCCATTAAAGTTTATTTGAAGAATAACACTAGATCTACATTAAGCTAGCAGCACTATTGCTACTTGTGGGCATCTTCTGCTTTCTTGCAGTCTTAGTTAATCTATGTACATGAATGCATTTATTTTTTTCTTTTGGTGGATTTTGGATTTTTTTTGGTTCTGAGCATCTTTGCATTGAAACACCATTCAAACAAGTTCAATTTATTTATGAAAGCAAAAATATCTGTGAGCCTGCTCTAAATACATATTATGGACAGGCATCAGTTCTTTTTTTCTGCACCATATGATGTAGTTAAAGAAACGGGGAAGTCCCTTTTCACACAGGCATCCTACTTCTATTTGCATTTTGCTACTAAACTGCTGGGCAGTTGTATTCAAATACAGATTTTCAGATTAAGTGACTTGTAATACACTCCCCACATGAATGAGACGTCTTCAGTTATGCATGACAATCTTCTATTGTTAGGGTATTTTTCCCATTACGCAATACCAATGTTCAAATTCCAATGTAGGTATATTAATTAGCAGAAAAACAAACCAGTTTTATTATCAAGAAAGATGTGTTTTGGAAGCAGTTGGTTACTTAGCAACAGCTTCAGGTATTAAAACTTCTTTTACTAACAAGCAAAAAAAAAAAATGGATACTGCTTACTACAGTACATTAGATCAGCATGCTTTGTGTAAAGGATTTTAACAGTCAAGAGATGTGACTGTGTTTAAGATTCCTTTTTCCAGTCACTAGTTCATTGTCAGCAGCAGCTACAGAGCAGCTTTATGTGCATTCAGAGACAGCCAGGAAATTAGTTCTGCATGACTGACTCAGCACTGTAGCACTGAGAACCACTCTCACCCATTTCCTTAAACAATTGTTTATTTCTTGGTATGATAACTATGTTAAATATCACAATTCTAGATGAAAAAGCTCAGATGCTTCATTTGCATTAAAGGTAAAAAAGTATTAGCACTAGTAAAGTGAAGTTCTAGCTTATTTCTGGCCTTACTTTTTCTGCAATTATTATTGAAAGTTCAGAATATTCCTGGTTGCTTGTTTAGTGTTTTCTTTGATGCTAAATGGAACTGAGATGCAAAATGCTAGCAAACTAAAATCAAATGAAAGTAACAGTGCCTTTTCAAAGTGAGAAATCTAAAATTAAATATTATCTTCGAATCAAGAAAAAGATCTATTAGACTTTTCACGACAGAAAAACAAGTCAGATCTTTTTAAGGCCTATATGCATTGAGAATTCAGATGATTCAAGATAAAGCAAAGACTTAGGGTTCAGATGATAGATATTCAATTGTTTCTTTTTGAGTTGCCTTGTGCTCAAGCATCTTGGGATTCCGCAACCCTGGGCATTTAGACATCTGCCCAAAGGTAAGCACTGAAAGTCCCAAGCAAGAGTTTGGCAAATTTGAACAGGCTCTGGGAAGGGATTTTGCTGCCCTCCAAATGCAATATGAAACAGACTGGTCTCTAAGAAAACACTGAGAACCGAGTACAACCGGCACACTGCCTCTCTACCCAGAGGAATTTATGAAGACACACAATGTACTCAGCATCCATAGCATTGAAGCCTTCCCTGAAAATATGAACTATAACCTTGATCCTTGAGCACTCTCAGGGCTCACACATTTCTTACAAAACACATCGAGAAGAAACTTCTCATTTACCACTACCAGGATAGTAGAGGCTTGCAAAGTTTATGAAATTCCAGAACTAAGTAGCAACTGAGTGGTTTCTCTGCAACACCATTTTGGATTTAGGCAATGCATTCTCTCTGAGGCCTGCTGAAAGGGTGTGAACCCTTTCATTGGATCCTAATAATTTCTGTTTTCTTTCTAGGTATGAAGTTAATCTGAAAATACTGTTTGTCAGTGTTTAGTGTTGCTCTTGTCTTACAATGGAGAGCTCTTCAACCAGAGGTTTGCTTTCTATTATAAGTTTCCACAATGTGTTAGTGGATAGGGCTAAAGGACCACTAAAAGCAGTGTGTTATCCAGTAACTCTCATTATTGCTAACACAGTTTGGCTTCAGCCACACGCAGAATATTTTTCAATTTGTTTCTTGGCTAAAGCAAAAAGTCAGCTCTTATTTATGGATTTATCTATTCAGTTGGGTACACTTGTTTCCTGTAGCAACGTGCACTGTTTATCATTAGAAAATGAAAGAATATTGCTTTCTGTTGTGATAATTTTGCATTTTCTTTGATGTCTGATAAGAGATTTTTTTCTTATTAACCTCTGGGACAGCAAGACAATTTCACGCTGTCAGTAAAATACTGACAAGATTGGGCTCAGCATTTCCTTTCTTCCTGTTTAAAAAAAAAAAAGAAAAATAGAATAAATCTCTGATCCATAAATATAGATTCCATGAAATATAGAAAACATTTCATATTGGTTATATGCAGAGAAGAAGGATAATGGCACATTAGTTTGGTTTTTTTTAATATATTTTCCTAGTATAAGTAGCTGAGTAACTTCAGTTTTCAGTCTTGAATGGCTTAGTAAGGAATTCCCAAGTGATGGAATAAGAGTGATATGTGAAGGATAAAGAAATGTTTTAATGTAAGAAAGATGTGTTATGTGACAGGAGTGAAGATATCAGTTTGAAATTTATATCATTCTGTCCAATCCAAAACATCTCCTCTGAAATGTATCTGCAATGTGCCTTCGTTCAGCAAGGAAGAAATGGCATTACAACCATGGTGACCACCCTCACAGTTACTGCAGGTAAATGTACCTATCCTGGAACATGTTAATAAAAAGCCAGATGGAGTAATAAAAACTTTGTGAGATCATCATATTAAACATTAAAGCTAAAACCTGTGGATCATGCATGGTTCATTAAGATCATGCATGCTATATAATTTCCCTGATGCTGACACATCCTTGAAAAGCTTAAAAACAAAACAAAAATACCCCCGAGATAAAATACAGCTGATTGTAAAAAGTAATGCATACATCACAGAGCCCTCATTTCAATTTGGAAGAAAAATAAAAGTTTTTCATGAGTTTTATCACCAATCACTAAGACACCATATTAAAATAAATTCTTAACTAAGCATCCCAGTGTAAAAACAAATTAATGAGTAAGTAATGTGCTCTGAAGGAAGAAAGGTCAACAGTATCCTCAGCTGCATTAGGAAGAAGATTGTCAGCAATCCTTTACCTCTGCTCAGCACCTCACTCACATCTGGAGTAATGGGTCCAGTTCTGAACTCCTGGTACAACAAAGATACGTACAAAATAAAGCAAATCTAGTGAGGGGTCATGGAGATGATCAAGGATTAGAACACCTGATGTATGAGTGAATACTCAAGGAGCTGGGACTGTTCAGCCTTCAGAAGAGAAGTCTTAAAGGGGATCTCATCAAATAAATACTTGATTGGGAAGAAGAGAAGATGAGAGAAACAGAATCTCTTCTGTGGTACCCAGTGACACAACAAGGGGCACTGGGCACAAACTGAGACACAAGAAATTAATCTCAATTTTTTTTTTCAGAAGGTGGTTGAATTGTAAAATAGGTTTCCCAGAGAGGTTGCAGGGTCACCACCCTTGGAGATACTCAGACCAACTGAATACAAACAGAACAATCTTGCTCTAGCTGACCCTGTCTGTAAGTGGAGGGGTTGGACTAGGTGATTTACCTCTTACTTGATGAGGGTGTTCACCTCACAAACAGGGACACAGACAAGGCAGAGGTGTTTAATGCTGTCTTTACTTCACTCTTCATCACCATTGATGGGCTATGAGGGTCCCAGAAACCTGAGTTGGGGAACCATGGCTGTGAGAATGATAAAATCCCTGAGAATCCTGAACTTTTTCAGGAACTACTACTCTAGGTGTATCCCTATGAGTCTATGGCGCCCGATGAGATTCATCTGAGAAGACTCAAAACTCTGGCTTATGCCATCACAAGGCCTCTCTTCAATGATTTTTGAACAGTCTTGGGAATCTGAAGAGGTCCTAGTAGACCGAAAGCTGGCTAACATTGCCCCAGTTTTCAAGAAGGGGATGAAGGATGACCTTGGACAGTATAGACCTGCCAGTCTCACTTCAGTGACTGGTAAAATTAGGAAGATTATTCTGAGAGATATTGAAAAACACCTGAAGACACTGGTCAAAGCCCTCACAGCTTCATGAGGGATAAGTCCTGCTTGTCAAACCTGATTTCCTTTTATGACAAGGTAAACCACTGAGCTGATGAAGGGAAGGCGGTTAATGTAATCATTTTGGATTTCAGAAAAGATTTTCCTACCATCTCTCACAATGTCCGTCTGGACAAAATGTCCAGTACACAGCTCGATAAACAGATCATGTGATGGGTGAGCAGCTGGCTCATGGGTTGGATGCAAAGGGTTATAGTGAATGAGGTTACATCAGACTAGTGACCTGTGGGGGTTCCACAGGGCTCCATCCTCAGCCCTCTGCCCTTCAACATCTTCCTAAATGACTTGGATGCAGAATTCGAAGGAATACTAAGGAAGTTTGTTGATGATATTAAACTGGGAGGAGCTTTTGACTCCCTTGAAGGCAGAGAGGCCATGGAGAGAGACCCTAATAAATTAGCGGGCTGGGCAATCAACAACCATATGAAGTTCAACAAGGGAAAAGTGCCAGATTCTGCACCTCAGATGGGCAACCCTTGATGTATGACAAGAGGGGAAGTACAACAGACTGGGGAACGGGATGCTGGAAAGCAGTGCCATGGAAAGTGACCTGGGAGTCCTGGTCAATGGCAAGTTTAACATGAGCCAGCAGTGCCCTGGCAGCCAGGAGGGGCCAACCCTGTCCTGGGGGGCATCAGGCACAGCATCGCCAGCCGGACAAGGGAGGGGATTGTCCTGCTCTGCTCTGCACTGGGGCAGCCTCACAGCCTCACCTCCAGTGCTGGGGGCAGTTTTGAATGCCACAATGTAAGAGACATTAAACTATTAGAGAGTGTCCAAAGAAGGGCAACAAAGACAATGAAGGGCCTTGAGAGGAAGCCATGTGAGGAGCAGTTGAGGGCACTTGGTCTGTTCAGCCTGGGGAAGAGGAAACTGAGAAGAAACCTCATAGCAGTTACTACCTCCTTGTCAGAAGAAGGAGAGAGATAGATGAGAAGATCAATAGGTCCTGAAAGCCTCAGACAGACATCATCCCTTGAAGAGGCAACCCCCTTAGGTAAAAGGGCAAGCTCTGCGGTTATGGTGAGAAGAATGAGCCTCTCCCATGGGCCTTTGCACTGTTATGCTAATGTACCTCTGTTTGGTTCCCCTGATTGGTTCGTGGTCTCCCTGCCCCTTTTCTCCCTTACATGGACTACTCCTGGAAAGTTCTCCTTCCCTTGATCCCCCATTGGCCCTTATCCCTAGCCACTCCTTCCTTCCCCTCCCATAGGTTGGTGTACCCTTGCCCCTCCTAGGTACTGCCCCTTGGCCCTCACCGAATTGGACCTGGTGCTCTCTGTGCCCCTTTCTCTCTCCCTTAAAACCCTGATGCACTCCCTGTTTGGGCCTTTGGTCCCTGGATCCCTTGGCATGTGGACGGATTAAACCTCCCTTGTGGAACTCTATACCAAGGCCCCTCTCTCATCCTTTGCTGTCTGCGTCTACAATTGCTATCCGGCGGTGCAAGGAAGATTCCAGCGTGGGTGGTGGTTGTATCCCTGGAGCGGCTCAGTCCCAGGGGACGCTTCCAGAAGGTTGCAGCCTCGGACCCCTCCACCGGTCAGTAACCCCACAGCCCACAACAGACAGACACTGATCTCTTCTCTGTGGTGACCAATGACAGGACCCGAGGGAATGGCCTGAACTTGTGTCAGGGAAGGTTTAGGTTAAATGTTAGGAAAAGATCCTTCACCCAGAGGCTGGGCACTGGAACAGGCTCCCCAGGAAAATAGCCATGGCATCAAACCTGCCTGAGTTCAAGAAGTGTTTAGACAATATTTAGTCACATGGTGTGATTCTTGGGGCTGTCCTGTGCAGACCCCAGAGTTGGAGTTGATGATCCTTGTGGATCCTTTCCAACTCAGGAGATTCTATGATTCTATGATCTCCAGAGATGCTGCAGGGTTCTTTGGAGACAGGCTTTTTGTCAGGGAGTGTTGCAATAAGACAAAGGATAATGGTTCTAAACAGGATAGATTCAGACTAGATAGAAGGAAGGATTTCTTACGATGAGGGTGGTGTAACACTAGAACAAGTTGATCAGGAAGGTGGTAGATGACCCATTCCCAGAAATCCAAAATTGGGTTTGGACGGGAATCTGAGCAACCTGATGTAGTTGAAGATGTCCCTGATCATTTCAAGATCATTGGACTGGAGGGCCTTTAAAAGTTCTTTCCAAACCAAACCATGTTATGATTTTACGATTCTATAGCTCTGTGATTCTATGAAAAGAGAATGTCAGTTTAGGGTTGTACCTAGAATTCATCATCAATTTGAAAGTTAAGAACTGATACAAACACATGCGAATTATATGACTGACGTCACTGAAGTACTAATAGTACTAATCCAAGGAGTTCTTCTATACAGGAATTATGGGAATTTATTGTCTGGCTGACATTTAAACCTTAGTCTTCCTGCTTTAATTGATATTAATAGAATAATTAATAAAATATTTTCTATTTTATATTCATATAAATACAGAGTGATTATACTTTTTAGTTCTACTTAGTTCTGAACTGATGTTGCAAAATTCAGGGTGATCTGAGGTTGCATTTGTATATATCATTATATAAATGTGTAATAATTCTTAGCATTATTCTCAGTGCTTAAAAGCATTATTTAAATATCAGTGCTTATTTTGCAGTGTGCAGGGGATGCAAGTTGCCTCTTCCTATTTGGAAATAGGAAGTTTTCTGAAGGCATACAGAGTAAAACCTCAGGCAGAGGAAGGTATCCCTGTAGGATGCTTGACCTAGAGAGGGTGAGCAAGAGAAGCCTTCCAGAAAGCAAGAAGAAAATCAAAGAGCTGGACAAGTTAGCAGAATTCCATGTTTGTGTCCAGTTCATCCAGCTGTGCAGTAAGGGATGATACAGTGCAGTAATGTGATTCAAAGCCTCAGTCCAGACCACAATTCAACCTGTAAGTATACAAGCCCGTACAAAGGTATATAGATATTTGGCAGTATGAAAATTTACGGGAAGACACAAGTTACTCAAAGACTAATACTCAGACCACTTATGAGGTATAATTGATATCTAACAATCCAAAACTCAAGCTTACCAGCTATCACAAGAACAACTTCTGTGGGAATCATTTGTCAAGCAACAATAGTAGATCAAATGGGAGGAAAAAGGATTTCTAGTAACTTAGAGTGTGGGCCAGATGGGAAGCTGAATGAATTTAAGTCTAGCAGCTTGACTACACCACAAATAATGGTAGACAATGGTCTGGAAATGTTTTTGAAGCATAAAATGCTTTGGGTTGCAAGGGATCTCTCTAAGTCATTTTGTCTACATGCTTCTTAAAGCAGGATCATGAACAAAGTTAGGTCAGGCAGTTCAGGGCCCTGTCGAGTCAAGCTTTGAATATCTCCAAGGATGGAGTTCTCACAGCCTCTCTGTGAAAACTGCTCTAAGGCTTAATCACCCTCACTATGATTTTTGACTTTTTTTCTTTAGGTATCCTGCTGGAAAGTCTTTTGCTGCAATTTGTGTCTGTTGCCTCTTGTTCTTTCACTGTGAATGGTTGTCAGAACCATTCTGGTTATGACTTTTCTATAAACCCCTTTAACTTTTAGTAGACTGCAATTAGATTTCCTTGATCTTCTCTTCTCCAACCTGAAAAACTCCTATTCAGTTTTCTTCACCTCCTGCATCTATGCTCCATTTCCTAATTATCTTCTTAACCAAATATTGGACTTTCTGAAGCTTGTCAATCTCTCTTTTGTACAGGAAGAAATGATACTGGGCAGAGTATCACATATATGACCTGCAAGTGTCAAAGAGAAAGGAGTAATTGACTCACTGACTGCACTGCTATTAACACAGTATGCAGCTAGCTTTCATTGATGCAGGTGTTTTGTCCACCACGGCCACAAAATCCTTTTCTGCAGTGCATCTTCCTGGCTGGCAGGCTGTAATGTTCCATGAGTTTATTCCATCAGAGATAGCAGGACTTTTTGTCTTTCCTGAATTATTGAGTTTCTGTTGGACTCCATCTCTAGCATATTAAGGTTTCTGTGAAAGGAAACCCTGCCATCCAGTGTATCAAGCAGTCCTCCCAGTCTGATGTCTCACATCAAACAAATGAAGAAATATTCTGTCCCCTAAGCAGACTGGATTAAGATGTTAAGTAGCATCAACTTCACTATTACCCAAGAAACACCATTCACAATTGGTTGCCAGTTAGGTTTCAAACCATTAACCTTAATAGTACAGCAAATTTTTTCCTACTTATAATTTGCCCATCTAGTACATATCTCCCCACTTTGGATACAAGGAAGCTATGGACGCCATTGTCAAAGCCTAGACATTGCTACAGCAAATGTCATTAACTGATCTCCCTAGTGCCAGCCATCTGCTCAGAGAGGGAATGATCATTGGTTCAGGAGTGTGCCCTTACTAGACCAATGCTAATTGTTCCAGACCACTTTCTTGACCTTTATGTGTCTTGAACTGGCTTCTAAGATAATTTGCTTCATAACGTCCCAGGGACTGAGGGTAGAAGAAGACACCAAGGACTTCAGACTCTTCTGTGTCCTTCATTAGTGAAAAACCACTCCATCCAACATGCCAAATTTTTTCTTTGGTTCTCCTCTTGTTTCTGATGTAGCTTTAAGAGCCTTACATATTCTCCTTCAGAACTTATTTTCCTTCCTATCTCCATTTGTAACTCCATCTGAATTTTTATCTTTCAGTTCCATTTCAGCATGTCACAGCATCATTGTGTATCCCAACCGTACCTCCATTCTCCATACCTACTTCCAGCTCCTGTGTACATAGGCAAGTATATCCTGTGGTTGACAATAATCTTTCAGACTAGCCTTAGGACAGCAAGATCTCTGATTATCGATCTTCTTTATAGTAGTCATGAGAAGTATGATGTCTTGCCTATCTCTCACTGTACTCATGATTCTAGGTTGCTTTTGTAACAGTAAGTCTCTGAAGAACTTCCAAACAAATGGAACAGAACATATAATTCTCTCTCAAAACACATTTACAGCTAGGCTGAAGAATCTAACTTTACCTGCAGTCACTGTAAAATTAAAAGAACAATCAGATCTTTCTCCTGGCAATTCTGACATAACATCCTTTTTAACTTTGTAACAGATGTGCTTTAAACATATCACAGGAAAAAAGAAACAAAATTTCCCAGATGAAGTTTCATTTTCCTTCAACCTCACTGAGAAACAGCTGGAATGCAAATAATGTACACTCCTCTAGTTTCCTATACACACTCATTATGGTAAATGACCTACCCAGTACAATTTTTAACTTCATCTATACTTTGCACATATCTAACCATGTCTTCATCTTCTTAGCATTTCCTAAAATATCTTCTGTATTTTTCACTTGCAAAAAAATCTTTATCTGGTCAAATAAATATCACTTTGGAAAAACAGTCCTGTTTAGTTCCATTCTGATAAAAACTATTTAAGTTAAAGAAGTAAGGATATTTCAATACAAGGAAGTTGAAGCTTATATATACAAGACAATTTAAATAACCTGTTTTCTTCACATCATTAGTCTCACCTTGATATTGCTGTCAGAGAACAATGATTCAAAGGGTAAGGAACAGAATCGTGAGATGCATATTGAAATAGTGATGCTGGCCCAGACATAAGGCAGAGAGACCTTCAGGTTCATGATGTTTCCAATTTACAGATTTTTGAATAAACATGACCATTAATTCTATGGAATAAAATTTTTCTGATTCCCTTCCAGCTCCATTGAGACAATTTATAGCTGCAGGGAGTACTGAAGAAAAAATTCAGTGAACTGTCCAAATGCATAATTGAAACTGCATAACCATAAGATTTTGTACAGCATCAAAATGGTAGTGAGATATTTTACCCCTTGGCTCTTAAGTGCTTCACTGGCTTAGATTTTATAGAATGCAAATGTTGAAAAAATGGCAAATAGAGGGAGTTACTATTACTGTTAAAGGAAGTTCAATGTTTTGACAAGGATCCAGAGGTGGCAAACTGGATGTATGTAAAGGCAAAACCAAGAAAATTGAGATTGATATATCAGAAAGCAGATCAGGAAGTAATATAGAGGTCAAGAAAAGTCGTTTAATCTTATACCCAGAAAGACTTTATCCTGAAAGACCAAATAGGAAAGTGACATGCAGTCAAACAATGAAAATGAATGAGGTACATTCCTGTGAAAATGGAAGAACAGACTAATTAGAATTGAGTGTAATGATGTTTGACTTCCATACAGACTGGTTGTTCTCTGTCATAAACCAGCCAAGACTGAAATGAGCAAATAAAGATGTTTTACTGTAAGAAGGATTGGGGGTTAGTGTAGTTTAGAAAATCTGAAAATTACCATTGAATTTGAAAATAACAATAATAAAAAAAATCAACATAAAATGAAAAGTCAAAGTTGGAAATTAAGTGTTGTCATCTTTTTAAAATACACAAATAGGTAAGATTAGCCTTAAATCTGAGCATTCTAACCAAATCAAGCATTCTGAATATCTGTCCAACAAAACCATATGATTTATGTTTTATGAAAATTCAGTAGTCACATTCAAAATAGCCCAGAAGATCATCCCAAAGATCATATGAAGACAAGGAATAGCATTATCTCTAATGAGTCAATAAACTTGCTTGAAAAGGCTAGTTGAACAGTTGGATAATCTCAGCCAAAAAACTGTGAAGATTAAAATTGTTTGTTCAGAAGGAATTTGAATGAAGCTAATGGATAACTAGGTATCTGTGATTCTTGTGAATACCCAAAGTAAAAAAAGTAAAATTAGGTGGAGACCAAACTATTAAGTATGTTATTCAAAAGGGAATCAGTGATTCACTAAATAAGATTCAGAGACCAGATGTGTAAGTGTCTGAAGGATCAGACAGACACAATGAATGGTTAGCAGAAGGAAAGCTTAATTACAGGGAATGTTCATTAAAAGAAAGAATATAGACTATGAGAAACTGATGAATTTTTGTATCAATTTACTGTCAGCTGAGCGTTTTAACCATACACATCCCACACACTTTTCAATCATTTTACTCACATGCCAAAATTGCCTTTTTATGATAATACTGATGTATTCCACAGGAGTACTGAATATAAACGTAAATTGAATGTTTTCCCTTGGAAAAATAATTAAACTTCTTATTCAAATTAGAGCATATCATGGCGCATTTTAATTTGGAAAGAAAAAAGGATAACACCAAATTACACTAATAACCAAAGTAGTGCTAATAATTTTGAAATGAAAAAGATAAGAGTTCATTGATTGTGAGCAATTAGTCTATAACAGCAGGTAGCATGAGATTTCATTTCACTGAAGAATTTCTAATTTTTGCCTTCAAAGGATTTAGTTTTTATGTTGAAATGAATTTTAAAAGAATCCTGAAGTGCCATAACACGTACACAAATAATGTTACAGTAAACCTTTGCCCTTTCCCCCATCTAGACTCCACTTCCTCTGTGACCTTGACAGCATACAGCATTTAGCTCGTATGGTTTCCAGGGAAGCCAGTTTATTCTTTCTGAAAGAATTCATGCTCACTCACACCCAGGTATATTCTTGGATGTGAACTCCAGGATACACCAGCCTGGAGCTGCCAAAATCACGTGTGAATACCTACAGTGGGTGGTGAGTTGTGGTTTGACCTTGGGTGATTGCAGACCTCCACCATCTTCTCTGTCAATCACTCCCCTCCTCAGCCAGAGAGTGGGGAGGAAGTCAGGTGGAAAGTTCATGGGTTGAGATAAGGACAGGGAGATCACTCACCAATTGCCATCACAGGAAAAACAGACTCAGTTTGGGGAAAACTAATTTAATTTCTTGCCTATTACAAAAGAGTAGGATAATGAAAAACAAAGACAAAAACGAAACCATCTTCTCCTCACCCCCACCTCCTCCTCATTCTCTTACTTTGGCATTCGCTCTGCTGTCTCTCACGTTTTCTGTTTCTTCCCCCTCCTTCTGTGAAGTTTTCACCTCTTTCCTTACCACCTTTGCCCCAAGGTGCCCTCAGCAGTGAGCCCTCAGCAGTGGGCTCAGCTCAGCAGTGAGATCTGCCTGGAACAAGCTATGTCCAGCACAGGGAAGCCCTGGCTTCTATTCACAGACACCCCACTGTTAGCACCAGGACATCTGTACCCTCTACAGCTCTAACCCAGCTGAAATGTACCTAGTTTTTGCTCCAGGATTTCTGAGGTCCTAATGGAGAGCAGGGGCTTCCAAGCACTTCTCTGTCTGACAACAGTAGGCTTTGGTTAGTCCGCATTTGCACTCAGGCAGTGGTCACACACTCGTTGCCAGATGTTTCTGCAGCACAAGACAGAGATCCTGTATGGGTCTGGCTGAGGAGGAGTTCACTTTCTCCACAGCAGCCCTCACAGTGCTGTACTTTGAATTGGTAGCTAGAAAGGTGTTGATAACACAGTTCTCCCTCAGCATCAGCACTGCCCAGCATTCCTCCCCTTCATCAGTAAGCTGGGGTCAGGCAAGATGTTGGGAAGGGACACAACTAAGAGAGCTGACACAATCTGACTAAAGGGATATTCCATACCGTAGGACATCGGCTTAGATAAAAAGGCTAAGAGAAGGAGGAGGAAGGGGAGGCATTCATTATTTATGATGCTTACTTTCTGGAGCAACTGCTACACGTGCTGAAGCCCTGCTTACCAGGAAGCGCGTAAACATGGCTTGCTGATGGGAAGTAGAGAATAAAAGTTTGGGGTTTTTTTCCTCTGCATATGCATGTTAAACCTTTCACTTTTGCTTTAGTAAATTGCCTTGTTTCAACCTATGAGTTGTTTTCCATGTTATTTTCTCTCTGCTGTTGAGCTGAGAATGGGAGGATGAGAGAGTGGTTTGCTGGGCAGCTGTGTAGTGGGTTGGTGCTGGCTGAATGCCAGGCACTCACCAAAGCCTCCCTATCACTCCCTTTTACAACTGGACAAGGAAGAGAAAATACAATGAAAGGTTCATGAGTTGAGATAAGGACCAGGAGAGATCACTCACCAAATACCATCACAGGCAAAACAGACTCAATTCAGGGATATTAATCCAATTTATTAGTAAAAAAAAATCAAATCAGGACAATGAGAAGTATAAGCAAATCTTAAAACCACCTTCCCCCCATCCTTCTCTCCTTTCCAGCTCTGCTTTCTCCCCCACAACAGTGCAGGTAGACAGGGAAAGGAGGTTACAGTCAGTTGTTCCTGCCACTGTTCAGGGAGAGAAATACTGCCCTTGCACCATGGTGGGGTCCCTCCCACAGGAGACCAGTCCTGCACAAACTCCTCAATCATGAGTCTATCCCACAGGCAACAGTCCTCTAAGAACTGCTGTAATTTGGGTCACTATTCCATGGGGTGAAGTCCTTCAGGCACAGCCAGGCCAGAGTGGGTCCACCACAGGGTCACAGGTTCTACCAAGAAACCTCCTTCAGCATGGGCTTTCCCATCCATAGGTGTGCTGGTCCCTGCCAGTAGTCTGCTCCAGCATGGGCTTCCCATTGGTTCACAGCCTGCTCTCAGTCATTCATCTGCTCCAGCATGAGTCTCCCCTGTGGGTTGCAGGTGGATCTCTGCATCTCCCATGGTTCTCCACAGGTTGCAGGGGCACAGCTGCCTCACCATGGGCTGCACCAAGGGATGCAGGGGAATCTCTGCTCTGGCACCTGGAGCACCTCCTGCCCCTCCTTCTGCACTGACCTTGGGGTCTGCAGAGCTGTTCCCCTCATATATTCTCACTCTGCTCTTCTCTGGCCACAATTAAATCTGTGCAATAACTTTTTTCCTTCTTAAAAATATTATGACAGAGATATTACTGTCATCCTGATTGGCTCAGCCTTGGCCAGAGCAGGGTCTATCCTGGACCTGGCTGGCATTGGATCTGCTGGACATGAGGAGAATCTTCTGGCAGCTTCTCACAGAAGACACCTCTGCAGTCCCCACACTGAAAACCTGGCTGTGCAAACCCTGTGCAACCCATCAAGGTCAACCTATAACCGACGCACCAGCAAAGACTGTGAAGCTGCTTTAGAATTCTGTAATTTTAATTATCCAGTCACTTTGTGAGCTGTTTTGACAAAACATATTTGTTTTTCCTAAGGCTTCCTACATCAGTACTTTTAGCCTGTTCACCTGTGACATTCCGAGCTCTGCATACTGCTCTCTTTGGCTCCAGCACACACCAAACTGCAGGAACAGCAAAACTGACGTGCTCTCTTGCTATGTATGGTTTGGTAGCTATTTTAGCAGGATGTAGGAAAATTCTGACAAAGACACAGACTATCTCTGTGGTATTTTCTGCTTCCAGATCATTAAAAAGGATTCATTCATGCTTGCAGTAAGAACATGCCATGACTCCCCATATGAAACACGAAAGCTGCACCAATGAGCAAGATCACATTGTTGTAACCACTGCATGTGGTCACTTACGCTAGAGGGGCATTTATTTGATACCCAACTCTATCAAGTTCCTCAAGATATTTTAATGTCTGATGATTTCAAATGCCTCTTCCTGATCCTTGTTCCTTGCAGAACTTGCAAATATAAATAAAATTCCACTGCATCCTTCTGTGTGGCAAGGCATCAAATAGTTTCTTGGCTCATCTCAGCAGCCCAAATGATGGCTGTATTTTCTCTACGAGTTGGAGAGAAAAAAAAGTCCTCCTTAATGCAAAATCATTCTTCTTTCCGTATCTTCACCAGTTGTAATACTCTGTCGATATACAGTTGAGTCTGGAGTCAAAGCACATACACATCGGATATAAAGATTTTACATGGAGGCAGTTAGGAGGAAGAAAAGAATAAAACACAGGTTACAGCTGAATTATAAGGTTTAAGGAGATATATGCCTGAGCATGACAACACTGTGTCAATAGTGAGGAGAATTACAGATGTACTGCAGTGGCTGGGAAAGAAAATTAGCTTCCTCAGGATCTAATTTGAATACACTTGTTTGCTTTACCAAAGCTGTGTTAAAAATATATTCTGAAGAGTGCCAATCACTTGTAAAGCAATCTCAGAATGATATGCATTCAATTACAAAGCAATGTCCTGGTGTGAAATCTGGAAGACTTTTCTTAAGTCATTTTAAACTGGACTATATAAATACCTAAGATAGCACTTTGTAGAAAGAATCATACCCTGGGAAATGCATTACCTTAACGACCCCATAGATGTTCTGATTTTCTAATTTGTATGGCAGTCATCTGATAAGTGTACATAACTAGAGGGCTGTAACAAATACATGCATTTTACTTACTATATTTAGTAACAGCCTCTCGGAAACCTGCAAATATTAATTTCCTTATTCTTTTGTGCTTATGAAATGTTTTTCACAGTATTTCAAGGGCTGTATTTACAAATTAAATATCTAGATGTAATCTACATTATTCCAGTGAGAAATTAATTTTTTTTTCTTTTTTTTTACTAGCAGCAGCATTCAAACATTTATAGGACTGTTACACTTGAACCAGTGATCATGGTCCCTAATCTTTTATAGTAAAACTAAGAAACACAGACCTGTGGTTCGGGCAATCCAGGTACTGGGGCTACGGCTGCACTAACAAAAAATTTGCTTCCTCCTTTTGCACAGCAACATGGCTGGCAACTTCTTCAGACTTGCATACTTTTCTCTTGTTACAATAGCCATCTGTTGGATGACAGTCCACTGCTTTTATGACTAGCAAGCAGTGGTACACAGTTGGTAGAGAAAACAGCTGGGGCTGTGGACCTGATATTGATGAAATACATGTTGCAGAAATTATTACTCTAAAACTGCTTTGGTCCCATGGATCAGATACTTCTAAGCAGCCAGGGTGCCTGAGATAGGCACACCCGGAGGCCTAACCTAACACAGTCAGCTTAATTTCATCACTTCTGTGCAGGGCACCTGCTCTGTGACCAACACGTGCCTCTATGACACCAACGATATGGGGAGCTAACTGCAAGATTGATCTCAAAAATTCTTGTCCGATCTTAATTAAAATCCTGATGTGAACATATCCTGTCAGAAACTCCTCACACAGCATTTCAGACTTCTTTTTGGTTTTATGTGACAATATCATATGGTCACCACTGCCGTCTATATTTAGTTTCTCAGAAACATAAAGATAGTAAAGGAACAACAAGATTCTTTGTAGAGAAGAACTTCTAAAATTACTTTGTTATAAGAGCTTGCTAGACTGTAAAAATTTTAGAAATAAAGCAATAAAAAACTAATATTAGGTGAGGTCAAGTCCATACATATCTAAGTTTAGCACAAAAAAATTATTCATGGCCCTATGTCAAAACCTGCAGTGCAAATGCTACTGAAACTCAGAGACTGCAATAGTGTCAGCAACTGCTTGAGGAAAGTACTAACAAGTGGATTCTGCCTATAACACTCCTTCAAAGACCTGTTGTGAAGGAATTTTCTGTGAGATTGTGAAGTTGATCTGAAAGGGGCAAGGAGATGAGCCATTATAACCTTAATAACACTTAAACTACAATTCTAGGTTGGTGAGTGTTTCCATTTGAAAATGAAGGGTAAAATTTGCCTCCGAAGTAATAAAATATTATGGAAAGTTACTTCAGTATGTCAAAGGCTAGATAATGAAAGCAAAGAAGAGAACAACAGAGGGGAGGTGGGTTGGTTTGTTTATTTGTTTACATTCTATATAAAGAGAAAAGAAGGATTTTTCATATTCTCTGCAGCCAACACTTGGTAAAGCTTACAAATATTATCCAAATCAAGAATTTCCACAGGAATTATCAGCTCAGTGTCTGCATATTTTTCAGATTGAAAGTAAAAGCAATAGGATTTCCTTGCCCAAATCAACAAATATAAAGAAATATATGGAAAGTAAAAAGTGTCTTAAAATTCAAGATATTAAGATACCTTTGACCTATTGGTATCCTATACTACTGTATATGTGGATATACATACCTGTTAAAATACACAATCAAGTACTACAGTATTATATAATATTTTGTTCCTGTATTACAGCTTGACTGTAAGATGGGCCCATTCAAAAATATTTTGGAGTTCAAAAGTTTCAAATCCATTCTACTATCCTCCAGAATCTCTCTCTTTCGTATGTAATTCTGGTTCAGCTCTAAATCAATACAGGAATGACTTAGGGGAACAAGACCTTTCTTTGTCTTTGGTAAAGACCCAGGTAGACCTGTAATAAACACTTAACCTCCACCAGAGATGGTGTGAGACAGTGCCGTGCTTGAAAGATGCTGCATAATTCTGCTCTCCCATTAACCACAATCCCTATGTTTCCCATGTCACACAATAAAACTCTTTGCTAAAAATGAAAACCTCTAGTACTTGTCCAGCATAGAATTTTTGTTTTCCATTATTAATTGCCAATTTTAAAGATAATTTTAAGATTCTAAATGTGCCATTTACCCAGTAAACAGTAGGAGTTGCAGTATGCGCATAAGTTCTTTCATGTTTGTGGCTCTTTATCTGGCTTAGCCATTTAGCTTAAGGGATATGGTTAATTTTGAAAAGGAATTAGTTAGCAGTGGGTTGAGAAGCTGTCAGTATTTTGTCTACATGTTTTTTATATAGGAAAAAATTGCCAAAAAGGAAGTATAATATACAAGCATCTTTCTTTTTACATGTAGATGCAAGATTTCATTCTTAATGGCACAGTGTGTTAACTATGACTCCTTTCTATTCTTATACAATAATGAAGAGTAATAAAAAAGAGAGTTCTATGAAATATTTTAATTTATGCACATTTTAGAAACCAATTTTGTAAATGAGAAACATCTAACAACTCCAGGGCAAGTCTGATGCTGCTTATCCTTACCATTACAATTTAACACTTACTCTCTCCAACTTTCTCCATATTTTACTGCTTTGTGTATGTACATAATCTAAGTAGGTCTTGCCTTTCTTTCCCACTGATGTTATTAGTCATGGCAATGAACTTATCCATGACAATAACTCCATAACATTTTCAACCCTGTTACTGTAATTCCAACTGCATCTGGGTGGAAAGAATTAGAAATAATAATAACAACAGTGCTGAAAAGTTTAACAGCTTATTTAAAAATATTTAGAAAGAGAGAATGCAGGGAAAACATGAAGAATGATTTTTCAGCACAGAAGTCAATGAGGAATGTACATTTCAGGGTCTGCCATTCAAGGCATAAATTCCAGGAAAATATATTTAAGATAAATTGTCTTAAAAGAGGAAGAAATATTTTTTTAAAACTTGTTTAAGGAGTTGGAGAGCATGAGAGACAAAAAATTTGAAGAATTGTGCTCCTTATCTGCAACAAGACTGAGAAGATGCAAAGATAATTTGGATCATCCCAAAAAATGTCTTCACCTACAAATCACACAGAAGACCAAAGGTGAAATCAGTTTTTTAATACTTTGCTCAGCTTTTGTTTCGTAAAAATTCAAAGACTGAAGTTCATTTAATCATCATCTAAGATAATTGGAAAACAGAAAATGCAGACAAAAAATAGTAAACACTGCGACAGTCTGTCTTCTAATTTTATGCATGCTGTTATTTTAGATTTGTCTTGCAGATAGGAAACACGTACATTTTCCATTAGACATTTTTTATTACAAGAATTAAATAATAAGTATTAATCTCATCTGATGGAAGGTGTTCTCCTGTACAGGTGTATTGGAATGAGATGATCTTTAAGGTCTTCTCCAACCCAAACCATTCTGATTCTGTGATCTTTCAATGCCTAGATCCTCGAAAATGTTCATCTACATTTCAGGTCTCAGTTAATGAAATAATAAGAAAGGGCAACCCCTCCAAAATTGCATAGGATTGTACTCACTTTTAAAGGCAATGAATTTGATTTGAAAAAAATTCATTACATTAAATTTACATTGCAATTGAAAAAAAAAACCTATTTGTAGGATGACACTATTAATCCTTTCTCTAATATATTATATATGCCCTTTTGTCCATCTTAGATTGCCACATAGTAGTCCAACAATAACTCCAGTAGATTTTGCAGTAACAGAAGTTTCAGCCAGTTGCCAGTTAAACAAAAAATATTAAATTGTGCCACTGACTGTAATGTGCTAAAAATTACCATAGTTAATTTTTTTCATTTACAACCTTTATTAATGTTTATAGGTAGTTCTTAATAGGTGGCTTCTATGGCACCAAAAATATGCAGAGTGTTTCCCAGTCAAGTAGCAATTGCTAATTCATCTTGCTATGATGTATCACTATACACATTAAAATACGTTGGCAGAATTATGAAAGAATAGATACGAACACCCATGTACAACTGTATTGTTTCTACAAAATGCTTTTTAAATATATATTTTATGCCATTTGTCTACCCTTTAAAATAATCAAGAATTATTGAGATTTTTTTTTAAAAGAAAACCTCAAGGGCTTGTTTCTTATTTGAGTAAATGTTTAACAGTATGTTTTTTCTTAATCAAGCCAAACTTCTAATTATTACTATGCAGATTAATGATGAAAGAAGACAACACTGACATAATACCATCACAAAATGAGTTATACAAACTGCAGTTCCTACCAGGTCATTTGAAAAATAGAATAGTTCTACAATTATATTTGCAGCTTGTTTAAAATAGCATTAAAGGACTGTTAAATTGTATTCTTTATATATGCTCTCTTTCACTATGGATTTACAGTGTGGGGGATGGAACTGCTGTGACTCTAGTCACATCTTAAATTCATTAAAGACTTGATTGAAGAAAAATGATACACCACTGTGCAGAATATTATTATTTAGTTTTTGTTTGTTTTCATCTTCCAATGAAGAGGTGATTTATCAATTATTACTACTAATGCCATATTATCCTGCATACCATTATTAATAGTATTTGGTCAAAGGTGTATGACACAAGGGATCATATTACACATATTCACATATTACACTGCTTCAACTCACTTCAGAAATTATTTTTCAGTTCGTGTTCTTTTTAGAACACATCATATATTTTTCATCAACTCAGTAAAATCTTTTGGATGCTATGGTAAATGGACATCTGTAACAAAACACTGACAAATGTGAGGTCCTTCCATAAATCTCCTGATTTCCATGACATGTAAAAACATGAGAAAATCAGTGGTTCAGAGAAAAGGGTCCTTTTTGTGTCCATTTAGCCTGGACTGCCAATCACCAAAGTTGTTTTCAGGGAACCAATGATCCTGCAAATCCTGCTTCTTTTGAAAAATCAGCAATCATCCTGGATATTTTTCTGTGTATAGTTTTCCTTCTTTGTGCAATAATGCACTAACACTTCTTAAATGGTCACCTCCTTCTTCTGCCTGTCCTTCTAATGAAAGGAACAAGACTTTGGCTTCAGACAGTGGTGGCCTCTAGTGCCCACAGTACAGTTTTAAAACCTCAGCTGAGACATAGCGTGCAACTTCAAAGCTGGTCCTGAAATGGCACAGAATCACCAAATCATTTAGGTTGAAGAGACCTCTGAGATCATCACATCCAACCTTTGACTGATCACCAACTTGCCAACCATGCCATGAGAAAATGCTATGTCCAGTTTTTTCCTGAACACCTCCAGGAATGGTGACTTCACCACCTCCCTGGGCAGTCCATTCCAATGTTTAACAAGCCTTTCCGTGAAGAAATTCATCCAGCCTGGACCTTCCCTGGCTCAGCTTGAGGCTATGTACTGTCATTTATTGAAAGATACTAACCCCCTCCCCAGCTGCACCCTCCTTTTAGGCAAGTGTAGAGGACAATAAGGTCCCATATAATCCTCCTTTCCTCCTGGATAAACAACCCCAGCTCCCTCAGTCACTCCTCATAGGACTTACCCTCCAGACAATTCTCCAGCTCTGCTGCCCTTCTCTGGACTTGCTCCAACCCCTCAATGTCTTTTGTGCAGTGAGGGGCTCGGAACTGGACACAGGATTGGAGGTGTGGTGTCACCAGTGCCTAGTACAGGGGGACAATCACAGCTGTGAATCACTATTGCTGAAACAGGTATCTTCAGATAGCTATGGATAGCCTATGTAAACATATAAAGAAGCAGTCAGATCAGTTTTGGTTCAGATGAAGGGGTCTTACACAATGATCTGTCTAATAGAATTTATGTACTTCTGAGGAGCACCATAAAGCGTCATGTCAACAATTGAAGGTCTAGCTGCAGTGCTGTAATATGACCAAAAAGACAAATACATGCAAATAAATGTGTTTCAAGTGAAAAAAGGGGCAAGAGCATTGTACTCTAACAGTAGTCTTATCAACATATTGTGACAGAAAAGAGAAAAAGCTTCTAGAAACATACCTTGGCCAGTAACTAGAAAAAAAGTGCAAAGTTCATTTACTTTTCCCTCAATTAAGGAAACAGAGTACATAAATATTGAGATCCAGGAATACAGATGAATCTTGCATAGTCTTAAGCTTTCCTGAAATTAAAAAAAAAAAAAAAAGGAAGAAAAAATAAAAGAGACAAATAGTAAAGGTCAAAGGTGGAGGTATTAGAGTCAGTTAAACTTACATTGCAATAGGAAAACCAGAATTTCCTCAAGTGGCATAAAGCCGACAGAAATAATAAAAATACTGCCTTTATCAGCCATCTGATGCTTTCCTTTATAGAAAGAGATAAGGACAGCAGAGATGTTTGCTGCTTCCAATACTTCATTGATTTCAGGTCACAAAGTATGCGTGTACCAGAGGTACAAGATGTTGCTGACCTCATCCTGCAACTGCAACTTAAACTGGAGTCAAGCAATGGGTGTCTGTGGACTTCTTTAATGCATTTCCACTGAAAGTAATTTTTCATTCAAATAATAGAATGTATAGAGATATGAGCAACTTCACAACCGCATTTTTCTCTCAGACACATACAGGCAACCAACAAAGTACCACTATCATCTCAACAAAGCACATTTTCCTTCCTTTCTCCGAAAATTACAGTCATTCATAATCACATAGCTGGTAAGTTCAAAATATAAAAGAACTATTACATTATTTAAACTATCCTTCTCCCAGTGGTAGACAGTGATTTTTTTCCTTTTTTGTTTCAATGTTTCAAATTTTGTTTTAATGTTTCAAGTCTAATTGATGTTACCATGAGAAAACTATTTGTCTTTCAGTCTAAATTTTCATTTTCTTAATTTCACACTTTTATATTAATTTATAATTTCTGTTGTTATTTTTTAAACTACGTTTTTCTATGAATTTACAACTAGCAGACAGATAAACAGTCTTTCTTCACAGCTGTCTTAAAAAAAAATCTTCAGTTTTTTCCTCAAAAAAAAAAAAAATCAGTTTTGTAACAAACTATTATTTGGTAAAGCTGTTAAATAGCAATGGACTTAAAACCATACAAAGGACTAGTTCTTCAGAGTCAAGGTCTGACTGCTACAAGGCTTAATTTTCACTTTTCTTTGGTTACAAATCAAAAATTATTGTACTTCTCTGCAAAGACTGTGTGGTTTGTAGCAAATGGAGGCTTTATCAATGCATTATAAATGATATATGTCATGATTTTTCCATGAACCCAGAACCTTCTTTTTAAAAAAACTTGGTAAAAAAAGGATGATTTTATTTGATCAGAACATAGCTTGTATATGAACTATTGATCCATCACATTCTTTCATGCTCTGCAAGGCAAGGTAGTCTCTTTATCATCTGCATTTGCCATGGCAAATTTCTTAAAAAGAACACACTTTGACAAAAGGTAAGGGAATCTCACATAAAATCGTGTCCTTGTGATATCATCTGAAACAGGCAGATCTGGAACCAATTTATTGAGTGTAAATTACTGCCAATTTTGCTTTGAACAACAAAATGCTCCAGAGATTTCTGAGATATGTAGCTATTGGGAGCTGTCTGACAATTTTTACACATGAGGATTTTTCTATGTTTCTTTAACGCATCTTTCAACTTAATCAGATACAAAATGCGCACAACCTAGCATTCAGGGAAATTATGTGGATTTGTCACACTGCCTGGAGGACTTTGGGAGCCATGAACCAATGAATGGATCACACTGAACCGTGAATGCAATTTGTTCATCCGTAACAGAAAAAATATGGATATCTGCCATACAGATGTTTCAAAATCCCAGAACAATAAATAATTCTAACAGAATTTAGTTTAAACTATTCACTAAAATTTATTAATATTCTCTTTATTTTCCACAACAGACTAAGATAGCATGAGCTGTGTGTATATGAATAGGACTGTAACAGGCAGAACTGGTAAGCAGTACTGCTGAATTATTATGCATCTCCTAATTGTAACAATTCAAAATCTCAGGTGAAATATAAAGGCAAAAGCTTTAACACATTTTATGTGTTAAAAGGCCTGGTAAAAAATACACCGATGGACCTCTTTCATCCCTGTAGTCCATACTTGGTATTGTTTATCACTGATGTAATACCAAATATAATCATATGCTGGTAAAAAAAACAACCTAATTCAGCAGTACACATCTTTTGAAAAAAAAATATTGTGAACTTTTTTTAAAATAGGTTTTAATTGTGAGGCTTTGTATGCACTGATTTTAACAAACATAGGAGGCAAGGCAAGGAAAGGAAAGGAGACATTTAGAACCAAAATAACAACAAGAAAGTATGTAAGATCAGTC
Source organism: Picathartes gymnocephalus (assembly GCA_013390045.1). Classification (NCBI taxonomy): domain Eukaryota; kingdom Metazoa; phylum Chordata; class Aves; order Passeriformes; family Picathartidae; genus Picathartes; species Picathartes gymnocephalus. The sequence goes on along the minus strand of WEKY01013327.1, from coordinate 41,745 downwards.
CTCAGATGCTGCAAAAAAGTAAACCTTGCTAAATAATTATCTGAATCACTAATTTGTTGAAAAAATATAGCTCTTTTCAACTTGTCGGTGAATACAGCATCATCTCCCTTGGGCAGCCATCAGGTCTTAGCAGGTTAAAACTACATCATGCAATGAATGAGAAACCAGCCAAAATTTTGTAAAGCATACCAGATTCACTTGCTTATTTAGTCAAAGTTAACAGTCCATGTATCAGGATTGCATTAAGAAAGATGTTTTGAAGGACTTATGTTAAAAGTTAACACATAATACACTGAATTGTATCCAATCTATCCTATTTTAAAAGCACAAGAGACTGAAATGACCTCAAGGACTTAAAATTGTTGTTCCTGGTAACTACAACATGAGACCTAGTTTCTTTAAGGAACCCTCCTGCCTACTGAAAATACAATTATATTGTTTGTTTTAACTTCTTCACCTCTATGTGAAAGTCAAAGTATTGACTGTCTCTGGGCAGTGAACACCGAGTAGCATCAGGTGAGCAGATCAAGATCTGTGGCAACGACAAAGAAACTGGAGGAGACCAGGAGTAACCTCCTCAGAGATGAGCTGCTGAGATTGTCAGAGCCCCAGCTAAAATCAGAGCTCTAATGAAACAGACACAGAGGAATCCCAGCCACTGTAAAAATGGGGATGGGGAGGTGACAGGGTGGAAGGGATTAACTGACCTAGATTTGTTTCTGAAATCACACATTTCAAAAAGTAGGATGCTTTGTGAATATGGGGTCAAGTCACTAAAACACTGAAATACAAAAACGTGTTTTTTATGAAACCTTATATTAATATTAGAGTTTTATCATACTCTTTTGTCTTTTCACCTGGAAGAATAACAAGTTCAGGAATTTTCATCCGGCTGCCACCAGAAGGAAGAAATAATTAAAACTACAGAACTGAAAAACACATTGCGTCTGTCAGTTTGTGTGGAGTTTAGAACTCAACAGGTGCCTGGACCCAGAAGCTCTGCCTCTTACACGAGCGTGTCGTTTCTGTAAGAGTAAGAAATTCATCGCCTTCAGCTACCAATTACTTCAGCACTTATAAGCCTCATGCTTCCCTCTTAGACAGGATTTTACCTACATGAAAGCAGATGTCTTGGCTCTCAGCTCCTCCTGACTGCATTGGTAGCCAATTCTTGCTGAGTTTGGAGCCACACCTGCCTTTCTTTTTTTTAACTTCAAGCCTGGAAGATAATTCACAATTTGATTAAACTAGGCCAAAATTACTTTTACAAAGTAACTATACCATGACACTATTCCTTCCTTGATTTATGATACTGAAGTACAGAGGATGGACTATGCAGTCTTAGATAGCCTGTTGTTAATCTTAATTGTGTAAACAATGTCATCCAGGCAGTAAGTAGGGGGCCTCACTCCTGCTCTTACACCTTTGTGCATTTGTAATGATAATGTAGCCATCAGGACACCCTAAAAATAGTGTTCACCTCCTCAAAAGTGGTTAGGCAACCCTAGTCCTGTCTCCACTCTAAAACAATTAAAATAAGAGCAAGGGAAAAAGGGAAAGAGATTTATTTTCACCTGTGATCTGTAAATATTTCCTTAATCATGTGTTTTACCTGTGTATTTAATTTAGAAGCTATATATTTTTATTTTGAGCTGGGCTGTGGGGGAAAGACAGGGCTTAAAACTGTCCCAGCTAATTAGAGATCCAGAAAACACTTTGTGTGTTGATCACAACACTTGCAATAGTTTGGGGAGAGGCTACAGATTTTTATTACAGCAGTTGAGTAGCAGTTAACCATTGATCCAACACAGAGAAGGCTGCTGCTTAAGGAAGTGTTAAAACATTTGCTGGCAGAATTCCTGTATTTTTTGGAGAGGACAGAGATGATGATTTACTTTTCAAGTTCTCATATAGGCAGATGACATACAGCATGTAAAAGCAAGAGTTGTTTTTAAAGGCTGAATCACATCCTTAAAAATCTGACAAGTGTGCTTGTGTATGTGTTCATAAACATACATACACACACACACCTGTGGGCTGAAGTCTATGTTTTAAGTCAATACAAACATTATATGTAGACAGGTACAAAAACAGAGTGGAGTGGATAAAACACTGTGGAAAGAGAACTGATGGACTTTAGGCATGGTTTATCTCACCTAATTTCAGCCATCTAAAACATAGATCCAAACTAGTTCACCATAGGCTGCCGCTATGGTGAATGGCAAAAGAAAAAAAAAAAAAGCCCAAGGAAGGGAGACATCCTTGCTAGGACTTGTATGTAAGGGAAACATGGTGAACAAAGTAACATGGGTAGGTGACACCAGACACCCCATTTTGCCTGGAGTCCTTCAGGGTGTGGTTCCCACCCTCCATATTGCTAGCATCATTTATTATCTAGGTTTCGTTTACATGTTTTCTGAACACATTAAATATTTACCAGTTTATTAAAATTTGCCTTGAAAACTATTATCAGCCATTTATCAGGATTTTACCTATACAGCATCACACCGATACTTTTGCAGGACATTCCCAAATGCTGAAACACTGAACAATGCCTGTGCTACAACAGTAGGTTAAGCTGGCATGCAAGAAGAAAAAATTTTAGTTGTTTCATGAAGATTGCCTTAGCAGCTCCCTGTCTCATTGCACACACCTTTAGCCTCTCTACCAGAATGTGCTGCTCTCGGAATGGATGAAGGCCTCCATCTTTCGGCTCTCAGAGTGTTCTCCCTTTATCTTCCTGTCAGCTTGTCTCCCTAAGCAGTTTTTAACAACTGACCTTCAATTTCCTAGAAATCAAAACATATAAGGGTATTTGCTAACTGTTGTATCGCTTCGAACACTACCTCTGTCAAACCAAAGTTTGCACCTTGTCAAAACCAGAACCGCTGACACTAAAAAACTGCAATACTGTCCTTCACTTAATGTCTTGGGAATGCTGACAGGGATGGATTGTGCACTTTGTTTACTTATTTATTTATTTTTGCTTATTTTGCACATAGCCTCCTATTAAGTTAATCAGCCTAATACTACAGGGACTGTTCATAATTCACCACAGATATAGAGGAACGGGATTTCAGTGACCAAGGCAAGAATAATATGAAATGTCAACAAAAATGCAATGTCCAAGAAATTTTGATGAGTATTTTAGATTAAACATTAATGCATACCAACTTCATATCTGTCACAACTTTCAGCGTACTTCTAAGTCACTCATAAAAAGTGAGCTTATAAAAATCCCACTTAACCTCCTCAAAAATCCAATTTTGCATATCTTTCATTATTATAGATGTTTATTAATAGGGTAACCTGATAGAAAAAATGCTGAGTGACTTCTGCTGGTCCTTATCCCTTCAAGTACTACTAATACCCTCAAATACTGCTACATTGTGTGTCCTACAAAAATCCCTTCTACATCTCACCGGGGGTCATAACAGAGATTCAAAATTATGCAAACTTATATACAAAATTAATCATAATCAGCATTTTGAACTTGCTTGTTAATTTAGGTTTTTATGTTAATTTAGCTGTGTATTAATTTTGTCATGTAATATTTTCATGGGCTTTTTTAATAACCATGTACCAGATGGTGTTCCCTTAAAACTACCCATTTTAAACCACTTACATTTAATCTTTTCAAAGGTAAATTTAGTTATATCAAATTTTACCTTGAAAAATGGCTTGCAAAATATATTAAAGTTGTATAAATAGCCAAATTAACAAAAAGACATGAGTGAGAGCTCTGTAAAAAAGCTGAGGATTTGTGTACTTAAACTAAAACCTACCCTTTATGTAGAAGGCAGCCAAAGCTTTGATGTCTTATTTGTTTTAACTGTATGCTCTAACTTTCCCATATTCATAGATTTTCACAGTGCATTTTATTTTTCATCTCACTCACTGTTTTCATCTGTTTCAGATCAAATTGCAATCAACTAGTACAGAAGACAAGGACTAGCTGTCCCCTTATCTTATAAGAGTTCCTTATGAAGGGCAGCCAATAACAAAACAAAACAAAACAAAACCAAAAACAAAGCAAAAAATTACAATCAAATATCAGGAGTACGGGCTGAGAAAGAAAACAGAAAACAACTCTGATAACGTCAGTATTATCCACAACGCACTTAAATCTGTGCTTAACTTTATGTACCAAATGAATAACTTTATTGAGTTGAGAGAAATTAATCCCATGAATAAAATTTAATGTGCATAAGGTATAAAGAGGTCAGGGTATTCATTCCCTTTCTATTACAGATAATCTTAATTTTCTTGAATGTCATCTATGAACACATCCCAGCTTTTCTGCATCCATTGTAATAGTTCTGCACTAAAAGCACCACAGGTTGCCAATGAAGAATAGAGTAAGAAAAAGGTTCTCTGTTCTCATTTTTATCATTGTTCTTTCCTTAGTTAACTTGGCAAAGTGATTTAACAACTTTGTATCTGTGGAATGTAGTTACTGGGGCATCTTTTGAAGCACTTCAAATCTACAGTTGAAAAAGGTGTGTTCTATTCAGGCCTCCATGATCATACCACCATGTCCCAGGCACATCCTGAGCACAGAAAACAAGGCATCTTCAGACATTATACCTCTCCCATAAGCTCTGACAGCATGCCTGTGAAAACCTGCTCTGGGATATATCTGACAGATCTACCCTGTATCACTGCATGGGAGACGCTGTTTAATTTTATATAAGCATCGTTGAAGCTATTTGGAAACAGAGGAAGAAACCTGGGCTGGTGAGTTTTGCCTCTTCCTTCCCACTGCCTTCCAAAGGCCTGATGGTGGTGATGTCTGAAACTGAAGATATGCTTTATCTATAGACTGTAGATTCATCTCACCTGAGCTCTTGAACACAGTAGCTCAGCCTCCACTCTCCCACCTTTGATGACCAAGACACACCAAAGTGTCCTGTGGTTACCCTCATCACTGTCTCTTTTGAATAAAGACTAGAAGGCTTCTCAATTTACAGATACCCAGAGACACATCACAGACCATGCAGAGCAAAGTATGAGGAGGCAGAAAGTCCTTTTCTGGGCTGGTCATGAGACTGAAGTGTGTGTGCATATATGGTTCTAGATATGTAGGAAGCAAAAGATTTAAATGAAGGCATTCTTTCATGTCGTCAGTTTAGTAGACAGTACTGTGTACATTCTACTTTTTTCTTCGAGGGATTTGAAATATAGTACAGGGAAATACCTTCACTGTGACTCATGGAGCTCTTGGCCAAAAAACTGACAAAGAGCTACTGGGACGTAGTGTTTCAGCTTCTCAGTGCCCTGTGGTTCTTCACAGCAGCTGCTCACAGCATCATGCAGAGGACTCCACCGACTCATCCAGCTTCAGCTCTGGAGTGAGCACTGACTGCTAAGTCAGCAGGGAAGATGAAGATCAGAAGAAAGTCAACATAATCAAGAGACAGGTTTCTTGACAGAAATCTCTTGAATTAATTTGTAGAACTAGTATATGGCCTTAAGCTTATAAAGAATCAACCAAAGGATGTCATAATTAATCTGCTCCTCAAGGTAATGCTGCAAATCAAGACAGGATTTGTCCATTCAAGTTTTTACACAAAAAGAAAACTTCACAGGGCTTCCTACTTTCTTTAAGGAAAAAAAACCCACAAGCAAACAATAAAAGTCCTTCCCCTGTGCTTAAAGTTCTTTTATTGCACTTGTGTTTTTTTACCTCATAGTATGTCCTGTAGCTCAGCTCCTCACCCATTATAGGGCTAGCCCTCTCAAAAGTTCACTTTGACATTGGTCCAAGAAAAATCTGCAAAAGTGCATACCTGATATGTGTACCTGAGGCAGAATGCGATCCACATCCAGCTTGGTTACCTACTGACTAAGCAATACAGGGTGTTGCAGACTAACTGTGACATTCTTCTGTCCAAAGACATATCTTGTCAATTCCCATTCCTTAGAGTCATTTTACATGGAAGACACATAAAGCTAAGGCAAAGTCAAGAATACTTTGGTTTTTCCCTCCATGCTTTAGAAACATAAACAATGGAAACATCCAGGGTGGAAAAGTCTAGAACAAGAACCTGGCTGTTGTCCTGGAGGATGGCCTGGTTAAGTTGTTGAGTGGGAAGGGAAAGAGGGGCCAATAGCCAAAATCCTGGTGCTGCAGAGTTTTTAATAGGTCCTCTTTTTCCTGTACATAGTCCCTACATAGGTATCTTTGGCACTGCATTCAAAAATACTAAAGAGAGGAACATTGTAATTAAGACAAGACATCTGAAGCTGTAGGGAATACTTAAGAAGTCAAACATCACTGTGATCAGAGTAGGGTAAATATTTAGTAGTTGCCAAGACAGCTAATCCAGTGCTTTCCAGATAATTTAATTGTATGTAAGTATACTAAATTCTTTAAAAATGTTTGTGTGTTTATTGGTGCATTATAAACTGTTACTACAAAATACACTAGAACAATTTCCTTTACTTTTATGACTGACTAAAGACACCTGTGCTGTTTAGCCTTGTATATCTTTCACTACAGGAACTCCATTAATCCAATGGTCAACAATTTGTTTGTCCATTGCCATAGCTTAGTCAAGCAGCAACTGTCAAGTTGAACAGTGAAGGACAATAATTAGAATTTTGTGTCATGGGCTGAATATGCAATGTTGTCAATGGCAAAATGCTGTTGTAAGAAAAATAATTCTGACTCACCTATTTAGGTGAAATATTTTTGAACTACTTCATTTCCCTTCTCATTTCAGGCAATCATGCCCGTTTCCCTCTTTACTTATTTCTCCATCTGATTTGCCAGGAAACATAAAAACTGTATGTTTCACAGTCATCTCATTATTCCAAACTCTCAGATTTTACATTTATGTTCACCTTATTACCAACCAGCTGGAATAAAAAGCAAGTGAGCAAGTGTTTTAACTTAAAAAACAATAAGTTAAGATAAAAATGGGGAAAATGCTTTCCTTAAAATGAAAAAGAAAGTCGTTAACCTGTTGGAAAAACTCCATAGGAGAGATGCTAAGTTGATGACAGGACTGGAACACCATTCCTGTAAGGAAAGGTTGAGAGAGTTGGGGTTGTTCAGCATGGAGAAGAAAAGGTTCTGGGGAGACCTCATTACAGCTTACCAGTACCTTGAGGGGACTTGAAAAGGAGGGAGAGTGACTTTTGATGCAGCAAATAGTGACATGACAAGGACAATGGTTCTAAACTGAAAGAGGCCAGGCTTAGATTAGATGTTAGGAAGAAATTCTTTACTCAGAGGGTGGTGAGGCTAGAACTGGTTTGCTAGAGAAGTTTTGGACTCCCCATCCCTGGAAGTGTTCAAGGCTGGGCTAAATGGGGCTCAGAGTAACCTGGTCTGGTGGGAGCTTCCCCTAATAGTAGAAGAATTAGCGATTTTATTGTTAAAAAATGCATATGATTAATAACTGAGCTTTACAACTATTTTCATTTTGAGCCTATAGAAACAGTTCAGATTTCTTATGTATTAAACTCACCTCTATTCCTCTTTCTTTGCACCAACTACAATTTTAGAGTCCTAACTAACATCCTGTGTCCAAAAATACAACAGGAAGAAAAATCCACATGAACATTTAAAAAAAATATATTTTCATAAGAGACACAGTTTCTATATTAAAACCACAGAGGTAATAGGACTTTAGTGCAAAAGTTCATAATTAATGCCAGTTGGTAACTCACAAGACATTCCACCTACATCCTTATTTCTAAGTGCTCAGTAACAGTTACTATATTAAAGTTAATTGATTAATGGAGTTTTGCATAACAAAGATCAGATTGAAGAAAACATGCATATTCAGAATCATAAAGAGTTAATTAATCAATAAGCAATTTAGACAAGTACTCATTATTGTATCACAAAACAAACCTTTTAAACACCAACAAAGAATTTATGGTGAAGTTCTATCAGTTACATTTAAAGTGTGAAGATTATTACTAATTATGGAATATATAGCTAGCAAGTTCGACCTTTGCAGACTGTGCCCCTTGTCCTGCTCTCAAGCGGACATTTCCAACTGTGGCCATGTATGTGAGTGCAGAGTTTTATTATATCTCATGTCTATATTTAAATTTTATTGTAGCATGGTAAAAATTGCTTCTACACCACTTCTTAAGTTTTAACAAGTCATGTCCCTGGCCCCAAAGGGTTCATAGCTTTAAAAAACTTGTTAAGATATGTTGGAAGACAATAACTCAAGAAAGGAGACAAAGGCAGAAGAGCACTGCATTAATGAAGACAAGCAGAGAGAAGGAGAACCCAGAATATCATCTCTGTTTTTAACAGACCTGCAGTAAAAAAAAAAAACGACATTGACTGCTGCAAGTTCTTCTACACCAACAGTTGGTAAGGTAGGTATCAGAACCCTTCACAGGGACTGATGAATTCCTGACTTTAAGTGTGCCACATACCTCCTGAATTCAGTAATGTTTGTGAAGACTCACCTTAAATCATAAGAACTCCCCCAAGCATGGGGTTGTCCATACTTTTGATTTTTGGTAATTTACAAGCAGGGCTGTAGTGGCAGATTGTTTCCAGGCACGGAGGATCCCAGAGCACAGACTGGACTTGCCTATACTGTTCCAAGCCTGTGGCTGACAGCAGCTAGGTACAGGAACGGGGTGGTGGTTTCCAGCCACGTACCATTGCCAGGCTGGAGGAGGGGGGCTGCAAGCATTGCAGCAACACAGATCCTGCCTGAGCCTCAGCACTCCCCTGGGTTTCTGCCAGGCATGAAGCTGGCATGCAGCCCCCTGTCTGCATCTGTCTGCTTCCTGGGGACAGGAGGAGTCAGAACACAGTCTGCCCTCAGACATGCAAACAGCACCTTGCAGGAGGGCACGAGGGTGTGACCCTGCTGCAGTCATGCCCCGTCCAACTTGGTGTGGGGCCACTGAAAACACCAAGAGATACAGGGTGGAAAGTGAAGATGGAAACAGGGTCAGAAAACTATACTGCTAAAAGGAAAAGACATGGAGACAGATGTGGACATTCTTAGGATTGCTTAGTAGGACTTGGGAGGGTATGTCCTCACCCCCAGACTGAAGGGACTGGATCTTGCCTCAGAAACCTTCCTCGATGGGTTTAAAGGCACAACTTAAGCATGACTTGTTACAAATGGCAGGTCTCTAGCAGAGATATTTCATAAAAGGTCTGACTTCCATTCAAATTAGACACAAAAACAGATTTAGGGAAGGGGATACCCAAAGAAAGAGGGAAGTCAAATGGAGAATTAATTTTACCAGCCCACTACAGGAGATGCAGAAATAAGGTTTATTGCACAAAACCTCAAAAATTTGCATCAGAAGAGGGGAAAGAACAACTATCAGCATGTGAATCATCTAACTTACTTCTAACATGCACAGCAAGATTTAATGAAAAACATTATAGAATCACCTGTTTCTATCTGTTGAGTATACCAGGGGAATAAGCTTAGCCCAGATATCTACATTTAAGATGCCATCCATCTGTCTCCATTTTAGCAGTCTGTCCAAAATTGGGTAGATGGATTCCAATGCATAACCTATATGCCATTGACGGGACAGCTTTCTAACAAATGGTAGGGAGAAACGAACTGAGAAATACTTCCATCTTGTAGGAACAGTCAAGGAACGAACCTTGTTCTTCATTGTCAGATGTTTTCAGTAACTTAAGAAAGTTGCTGTTTAAATAAACAATATCCTTGAACTTTTATCTGTATTTCCAGTAGCTGAAACAACACTGTGGGAATGGAATTTAAAGAGAAATAATAGATTATAAAATTAGAATATGGAAAATATTTCAACAATATAGATGCTTATAGGAAGCCAGTAGCACAGGAATAAGAGAAATATGAGAAGAAATATTGAATACATACAAGAGAAGAAAGACATGGGAATACATGGTTGAGAGTGAAAAATGAGTGCAAGAACTATATAAGAAAAAAGATTGCCTATAAGGTTGTGTAAATGGGATGAAAGTATTATATTAAATACACGAAGAGAGAAGAAGCTAGAGGAGGCATATAAAATACAGGAAGAGATTAGAACAGCTTCTTGTCAATATATTTGAATATCATGTTTTATTAGTCTCATCATTAAATATTTCTCAGTCTCTTTCTCTCACATATTTAAAACGGGTATAAAACAGAAATATATTCATATCTAAGCATTTTACTGAAAACAGGCTACTGATTTTTTTTAACCCTGTGTCACTTTTGAACATGCAGCACAGTGTAGTGTTTGAAACTATCTCCATTTTTTGGCGTCCCTTCTGCAAGGTAACCTACTTATTTTTAAAATCCTGGTATTTAATACACAAAATATAAAGCACAAACAAAATTCTAATACTAATAAACAAAAATAAAGTTATTCATAAACTTATAATCACATTATAAATACCTTTACCAAGACCAAACACATTTTGAAGCTGAGCTGCTCCGTGTGAAGGTAATACCCTCTAAAATTAATGAAATGTACAGTTAAGCCAGTTTGAGGAACTTATACTGAACCATCCATTCAGGATTTGTTTCAAGCACACAAACGACTCTATCAATTATGACTCTCAGGACCAGAATCCATATTGATTAATTCAGCATAGATCTGCTGACTTCAGTGACACTGCTTACTGTGATAACACTCAGCAATGTTCATCAAGAACAGAATGATAAATCATTCAGCAGAAATTTTTTAGTTATACAACTTTAATAAAAGGTCTAGGATTCACTGATAAGCTACGGTAAAATAACAGATGAAAGTGTGCATACAGGAAGGAAGGAAGGCAAAAGAGAGAAAGAAAGGGAGAAATAGAGGGGGGGAATATTTCAGTGCAATCAGACACTACTGGAAGGAGAGGACCAAGAACATTGCCAAAATTTATGAAAGACAAAAACCTAGAGGACCAAGAACATTGCCAGAATTTATGAAAGACAAAAACCTATGTCTCTTAGCAGTAGGTCTAACACATTTGGTGAAGATGCTCTATACTGTGTTGGGGTTACTTCCCTTTATTTATTGGCCTTTTTTGATTCAGTGGTACACAGCTACATACATTAATACAGCTCTGTAATTTCCTTCCACTCACTCACAGATGAAAGTTATTCATCTTTAAAACAACAATAAAAACTCACCCTCCAAATATTCTTTTCTTGTGCCTAACAATTTGGGAACTACTTTTCTTGCAATCTCTCATATTTTGTATAGTGTATTCAAAATGTGTCTCTTCAGAACGATGACAGCCACCTTCAGCTCTTAACAGTGATGCCCCACATTTTCACAGAATATTTTGCCCTTCGATAATATAAATGTGTTTCTCTCCTCTCAGTCTTCATTCTGAGCCCAGAGTACATATCAAGAGCATGATTCCATTCTCACATATGTTTTACACTGATACAATGCCACTGATATGAGCTGAGCTACTGCCAACATCCAACTAGCTCAGGTTTTACACTCCTTTAGAATATTAAGTAAACTCAGCTATTTCTCTAAAACTCCGTGCCAGAAGACTAATACAATGATCTGAAACACATTTAAACACATCCAAAAAGCTGCATTTCTTCAGATTTGAATGATACATTCACATCTGTTTTCCCCAAGCAGTTGAGCTTCACGTCACCCTCTTGCAGAACTGTGGACCATGAACCCCTTATTGACGGTCAGATGAGAAGTCCTTGCCATGTCAGTAAGCAGCATTTGACATTCATGCCTTCAGCTATTACTGTGTGGTGTTTCCTCTACTTCAGATACTTTAATAATTTTTACAATATGATGTCAAAAGTGTGTCTGACATAAACTTTTAAAAAAACTGCTTAAATGAAACAATTTACTGCCCACCATGCAGCCAAGGAAATGATTTGGTTAAGAGACCATATTTTTTTTCTTCTCCCAAGTACTCTCTTCTAAAACTATAAAGTATGTAGGTTATTCCCAATTTGTTTAGCTTAAGATAAGCCTTGCCCATTCAATCAAATTTTAGACATTGGACAATTTTAGAATAGGACATAACTTCTTCCTCCTTTAAAATGTGGAGAATTGCAGATAATGATAAGTATATGTTGTGTTTAAAAAACTAGTGGTGTTTAGATAGAGAAAAAAGACCTTGAGAATTTCCTCCCTGGGTCTCAGCTTGATGTGAATCTGGACTATATCCTCAAATCTTCAAATGTGAGCACTCACTTAAGGCAATTATGGGCACTCAGCCAATGTTTAAAACTGAAATAGTTGTCCTGACAATAATGTTCGGTGCTTGCTTCCAAATTTCAACCAATTCCAGGCTCTGCACCTCTGAAAATCTACCTCTCCGTAACTATTAAAATATACAAAAAGAGTGAAGATTAAAATTAGGTCGTATTAGCCTAAAGTTTTATCCAGACCCACATTCTGTTTCAGAACTGACTATAAATGCTGAAGGAGGCTCAAGATTCTCCCCTAATACATTCCCAACCTCTGATTTTCTTCAGCAAAGGGGAATTCCTGCAGTGGATATGATTTTGCACACTTATTGACAACCCCCTCACCACCACATCACTGGATTTCTCTTTCATGTGCTTGTCCAGTTTGCCCCTGAGGGCATGAAAATTTGTATTTTACTTATTTTTTATTATCTACAACATCTTTTGGCAAGGACTTTCAAAGGTCAGTTACTTGTTGCATGAGCAACTCTTCTGTTTTGAGCACGACTCCTTCCAGCTTTTTATGATACCTGCTGTTCTTTTGCTAGACAGTAAATTATCAATCCCCAGCCTGTCTTTCCTTGCTCATCTTGACTCTGTAGTACCATAGTCTCATAACATGTCCCTTTTTCTTTCCCAAGGTGAAGCTTCCTGCTTGACTCAGATAATCCTTGAATGGCCTTTCCATGGAAATACTGGATATTTGGGAAAATACCATCTGTAAAAACTCATCATATTGATTTCTTTTTTCTAAAAATGTATGCATCTGCATCAAACAAGCATGCAGGGGAGGACTTTGCTGAGACTTCAACTCCTGTTCCTTAGCATGGAATTTGGAAGCCTGAGCTAGGATGCAGCTTTTTGTTACACTAAGTTTCTTGGGAAGAGCTATGTGCCTCAGAAAGACATTCTTAGTGAGGGGCAGCTTAAAGCCCCAGATAACTGGGGATGCTGCTACAAAGGATAGGCTTGAAACCTCCCAAAAATTCATTTCAAGCTATCATTTCCTCATGCTCGGGATAGTCAATTCTGAATCCTCCCATCAAATCAAGCCCACAGAAACTTTATTTTAAAGAGACAGGCAGGACATACTTTGCCAGCAGCAGTAAAGCAGTAATTCTGCCCCCCTATCATTTGTACTTTCCCTCACTAGGACCAAAGACATAAGAGAATAAAGAGTCACTTGGATTCTGATCCTGGTTTAGAAAATTCCTTCTGTGTTTCATGTTGAATAGACATTGTGGACTGGGTCTCCCTGAATGAGGCCTAAGAGGAATAACTAAAACTGCTCTTAGCCTTAAACAAATGCTGCTGTCCTTTTTGCTGGCTTAGAAAGTTATAACAAGGAAAAAGTTCAGGTTTCAAACCCTCAAAAAATGAATTTGAACTCAAGTATTCCACTAAGAACATTTTTAAACAAGACCCTGTAAGGGTATCTTGATCAACATCTTAGATCACAACTGAACTTGGTAGGGGACAAGCAGCATAATTTGTGCATTTCCATGCTAATTCTTGTTGGGGTAGAGTTAATTTTCTGCATAGTAGTAAAGTGTTCATCTGTGTTTTGGATTTGTGCTTTAAACGGTGTTGGTAACACAGGGATGTTTTCATTATTGATGGGCAGCGCTTGTACACAGCCAAGGCCTTTTCTGCTCCTCACCCCACTCCGTGAGAGAGGAGGCTGGGGGTGCTCAAGGAGCTGAGGGGACACTGCTAGGACAGCTGACCCCAGCTGACCAAAGGGACAATCCATACCATATGGTGTCATGCTCAGTAAATAAAGCTGGGGGAAGTAGAAGAAAGGGGAGAACGTATGAAGTGATGGCGTTTATCTTTCCAAGGAACCGTTGCGCCTAATGGAGCCCGGCTTTGCTGGGTGTGGCTGAACACCTGCCTGCCCATGGCAAGTAGTGAATGCATTCCTGGGTCTGCTTTCCTTGCGTGTGCAGACTTTGCTTTATCTATTGTTATTGCAATCCATGAACTTTCTCACTTTTACTATGCCAATGCTTTCCCCAACACGACTGAGGCCTGAGTGAGCGAGTGGTTATGGGGAGCTTAGTTGCCAGGTGGGGCTAAACTACCATTTTAAACACTAAACTCTTAGAGCAGCAAGTTAAACTCTAGCCAGGTTTAGCAGTCCTTCATTTTCATTAATTCAACGGAAAAATTCAACACAAGACATCATCTTTTAACACTGCCCTTTGTGATTAGTGATGTTAATGACACACAAAGTACATAAAATCACTCTTCTCTAGCCTACATAAGCAAAATGAAGGGCACTAAAGATGGATTCAGTATTAACTCTGAATTTTGTTCCTTTTAGTAGAACAAGCCAAAACGATGCAGGGTTTGTGGGTTTTTCTGTATTTATCACAGTTCAATTTGATTAATGACTAGGCAATACATTAGATTACATTAATATCCCCAGAGATGAAAGCGCATTTTTAAAATATTTGTACTCCTCCCAGTATAAAGAGGATTTCAGTGCATTTAGGTAATTAACAGGAAAACGGTGGCCTTATTTTCATTTTGATCATTGCATAAATATTCTCCAATTAATTTTTTAAGTTTATTATATAGCCCACTTGAAGGGACTGCAATGAGGTTCTCATAACTTTACAGTCATACACCAGTACAACCAGTTAGAATCTCACCACCAGACTATGTGCATATGTGAAATAGCAACAAGTTTGTTACTGAAGGACAGTAATTATATATGCCAGACATAAAGTAATGAAAATATTGATTTCATAGATTGAAAAGCTAGAAATTTTTTTTCCAAACACCTAATAAACAGAGGCAAATAACACCAAGTCATCTACAAGTGTTACTGGTAATACAAATACTTCTGAGTATCCATTTAAAATGCAACCAAAGAAGCACAAATCCAGGAAACGTGCCATAGAATGACATCTGGTAAAAATAAAGAATTTCAAATATTTATGCAAAATTACAAATTAAAAGCAAAATACATGAACTAGAAGGCTTTCCAATAGAACAAGGCTTTATACTATTGTCACAATGGAAGTGTAGTAACATAAGAAAATTACGGGATAAATATTTAAATAAATAATTTTTAAAGAAACCTACAATGCCTTGTAAACTGCCCCAGAATAACACAATGAACCAATTCTGCAAGGAATTTTGCTTTGTACATAAAAGATTCTATAAATTCCAGTGTGAAAAAACCTTCTAAGTGAAGAGGGCTGTACGTGAGAATGGAAGCCCAGGGCAAAGAAGGACACATGTTGAAATACACAAGACAAAACTAAGATACTAAGGGTGCAGCACAGAAAAAGAAAAAAAGCAAGAATATGTTACAAAACAGGATAATAATAAATTTTATACAACCCAACTAGAAACAAATCAGATGTGTAAATGGCAAAGATTAAAAATATAGTTTCTCAGATCTATAGGAAGTTAGTTCTTGAAACAGCTACACAAATGAAAGAAAATATTCTGAGAAATGACTGTCACCTTGGAAGACATAAGACGGCCTTAAATCAACGAGCTCAGCTTGATACACTGGACACTGTTATTAAAACAGAGTTTAGACATATTTTTAGACTTCAATCGCAATAAGCAGAAAGAAGTCAAGGATTAAGGATACCCAAACTAATATGTTAAGTGGTCATAAAATAATGAGGTTAAATGCATCTAGCAAGATACAAGATATAAGATAGACAAAAAATGTCACAACATTAACCTTTGGACAGGGGCCTTCAATAGAATGCATTTTATTAAAAATGTGGCATTTATGTTCCTTCCAAAACCAAGAATATTTCCACTGATAAATGCACATACAGGGGAGAGGAGGAGATAAACAAGGAAGGTAAGTTGCAAACCAGTGGAGTGAAATGAAGGGATTTGAGATGCTACTTGAGCTAAGCAGGGAATTGTCATAATCTGAAAAGGCAGCTTTCAGGAAATGAGGGAAATGATCACAAAATATAACAGCAAAGAGGTAAAAATGAAGAAAGTGGACAGCAAAGGTAACTCATAAAAAGCATACAGCTAAAAAGACAGAAACAAACTAAAAGAGCCCCCTTAAATATATCAAAAGCAAGAAACTCTTCTGGGAACTTCAGAGAATATAGACAGCAATTAGGTAGGAGAAGGACCTTGCTAGGAGCACAGAAGATTTATTTGCATCAGTCTTCACAACAGAGGATGTTTGGGAGATATCTACTCTTGCGTAATAAAAATTAGGTACTATCAGATGAAGAGGTGCTGGAACAAATCAATCATTTGAATAGCAGGAAGCCACCAAGACTGAAAATCCTAAACAAGTAGTTGAGCTGTGCAATCTCTAATTGAAAAACAACTCCTTTACTGGAAGGTTAGAGAATAGCGAATGTTTCACGATTCAGGGAATCAAAGATTCATAAATCTTACATCTGTACCTAACAAATTAAACAAAATAGAAAACTCACAAGACTGTAAGATGATAGATCTGTGCAAAGGAAGACGATACCTCACTCATCTGCTAGAATGTTTTCAACACATCACTAAACTA
The DNA here is from genome assembly GCA_013390045.1 of Picathartes gymnocephalus. Lineage (NCBI taxonomy): Eukaryota > Metazoa > Chordata > Aves > Passeriformes > Picathartidae > Picathartes > Picathartes gymnocephalus. The sequence continues at coordinate 25,083 of WEKY01013327.1, read as the reverse complement.
CTGAAGTGGTCAAAGGAGAGCCACTAGACATAATTTATTCAAACTTGCTTGACAAAGTTTCTCACAGCAGACTGATAAAAAGAACAGACATGGACAGCAAGCTGAAGACCTCTGTTCAGTTTAGCAGCTCTCCGAAGAAGCAAGATATTAAAATGAATCAAGAAGAGATGATAAACAATGTTATAAAAATCAGAGCTGTAGCCTGATCGAACTGCTATGTGCAGTGGTGATTTATACATCTTAGAAAGATATCAGAAAACTAGGGGGTGTTTAAGAGAAAAGTGACAAGAATTATAGAAGCAGGGTTTTGTGGAAACAGAGTGGAATACTTTAAAAGGGTATTAAATAGAGGCATGGCAAAAATATGACATAACTCCTAGAAGTAATCCAGAATCTCACTTCTCCCTGCCTTAGTTCAAGAATATGATGACACATAATTAAATAAAAAGGTCGCACATTTAACAAAACATCAGTTTTCACACAGTTTTTATGATTATGTTGAGATAGAAGAGAAAAAAAGATTGAAACAATTAGGTGCTTATGTGGAAAACAAGAATGTATGGGTTAAACTAGCTAAATGAGTATTTCAGGGGAACTTAAACTTATTTGGAGATTTAAATAGAGCTCTGCATACTGGAGACCAGGCGTGGTTTTTTTACAGTCAGATTGTCAAAAACAGTTGTGTTCTGGGGTTTCTGCACCTTCCTCAGGAGCCTTCAAGAGCCACCATCTGTGGTAGGATGCTGTACAAGCCTTACATGTGATTCAGACCCCTTCTGCCCATACTTAGCGTCACCTATTGCATTAATTTCACTGCTTCTAGCCCAACTATTGAATTTACTGAATTGAATGACAACATCAAAATACTTAAAGCTAGTAGCAGAATTTAAAATTACTTGTGAAAACCTTTGTTGAAGAAGCCATACAAAGAATGAAAACAAACAAGCAAGTAAATTACTGACTTTTTCAACCAGAAAATTGTCAACCAACCAAAGGTTTGATTGAATTTGGAAGGTGACATCATTGATGAAAAATCAGCTTCCCAGAAGTAAATTAGTATTTTTGCAGAAATTTTTCAATTTCAAAATAGAATATTTTATTCACCCATGCCTCCAGTTAGGCTATATATTCTTGAGCACCATCTACTGGTGCTGCATTATTAATTAGCTATTTATGAATATATAAATCACTTCTCTAATAAAATTCATTAGAATCATATAATCTTTCCAAATATATTTAAAATTGAGAAGGCAGAACATAGTCTATTATTTATTAAATTAATCTTTCCTCTTAATAAGAGAGAAAACTAATGCCAGTGAAATTCACTTAGAATCTGAAATTAATAGAGAAATATGCCATTTCTTAATGGTTTGTAACATATTGGATCAGAAAATATGTGCAAATCCATGAGATTTTTTCCAATTTGCATTTTTACTCAATCTGTTGAAGCAACAAAATATTTTTCTTCTCTTCTTATTTAGGTATTGAGTGAATTTTATAATACCTGTAAATGGCCAGCATCTTATCTTCCATTTTATTTCTTTGCTTCACACCAAATTACATAACATTTCTCTTGAAATGGTCACACCAGCTTTGGATTTAACATTTTGCCTGACTTGGAGCTGGGAAATACGGTTTGGTGTTCTGCTGAAGAATACTTAATGCAGACTAGAAAGTCTATTCTTGCCAAAGGGGATTTTGAAGGGCCTTGCATATCTGTGAAAAGTGGGATGTGGGAAACAGACCAATGGCACTTCTACATAAACCAAGAGGCTCAGTGAAACTATCCCTCAACTCTTACCAATTGAGTCTATAACAACAGTTTCCTTTCTTGAGTACATAGCAGGACATATCTAAGTGTAACTCTGGAGTCAGTTAAACATGATGATGATGATGATGATGATGATGATAATAATAATAATGAATAAAGTCTTTGTTGAAAATAATTTTAAGATTTTTTTTTAAATGTGTGCCTTCAATATTGGAGATAGACTGTCTTATTTGCTCAAAGGAGTGACACTGCAGGCTGCAACAGTGACCTTTACTTGACAAGAGTCCCCCTAAAGGTGATGGGTGATTAAGTAAGAGAACAGTCCATTCTCCAAAGCCACTTGCTTTCAGCTGTGGCCTTCCTTTTCAGATTTGCACCAAAATTGTCACTGATAATTTCAATTCCAACTGTGCTGAATTTTGTGCTACGTTCACTAAAATCTGGACTGAAATTATCTAGCTGCTGTCACCAAGATACCAAAGATCTCAAAGTGCTTCTGCAGATTTGGGGGAAAAAACCCAACTAAACAAGCCCTTTAATTTATTCCATCCAACATATTAAATTGGGTAAGCCTCATTTTTCTCATTAATAAAGAAATCACTTTAAAACATTACTTTCCTCCCTCTTCCCTAGTTTGGATCAAGCCCAGCCTTGCTGAAACAATTGCATTGAGTCTAGAAAGCAGCACTATAAATTTAGCATTCACTATGTTGTGCCTATCCCTACAACACTACTACTGAGCGACATAACACTTCTTTCAGTGCCTCGATACTCTCTTTGTAGTACAGATGGCACCACGTGTACCAGGCAGGGCTGACAGCCCTCCCATGAAACAGTGTGGGATTGCATTAATGCATTATTCCTAGGTTTTAACAGAGGTACTCAAACAAGATTGATCTACTCAATATTTCCAAATTATGTGCATAGGTTCACTCTACATCTGCCCTTCAGATTGTAGCTTAGGAATAAATGTACACACAAAATAGGACCATTCCAAACACAAGTGATCTGCATGCCCAAATTAAACATATTGCCACATTTCTACTTATTTATATTTTGCAAACTTAAACACATCCTGACTCTCAGTTCTAGACTATCAAAATACCAGTTTTTCTTTTATCTCAAACGCTGCATGGCACCTGGCAAGCGAAATTATGTCTCAAATTGGCCTCAATTCAAATAAAAAAATACCTGCAAGTAGATTGCAGATATTTGTGTACTCAGAAAAATGATATAGCTTATTTTAGTTCCAGTCATTAAAACCTGTATTGTTCAAGTCTAACTGCATAAATCTTGTAAAGAAATCTTCAGAGTGCTCTGTGCTGCCATCCCATCCCACCCTGTCCCATCGCTTCCCACCCCTCTGCTCCTCAGCTGTCATAGTTAACCTAAGCATGACTTGTGCAACTTCCACCCTTTCCTTCACTTTTTAGACAAGAGGTTAAGGAGTCTTCCCTCCTAGATTCCTCTTCAGCATTGTCATGTCTTCATGTAATTTAAAAGGTCAAGTTAATCTCTGGGTTACAATACTTAGGAGACGTCTAAAGACAATTGCTTACCCTACACTGTACATTCATTATTTTTTCCACTCACGATTAAAGGAGCTACAACTTGCCAGTGCCCTACAAAACAAGTTAAAAGAATTAATTCAAGTTGTTCTCTTTCATTACTTACATTACAGTTCTTCATTTAATGTAAAGGAGATGAAGAAGTTATTTAAATACTGCATTGTATGTACACCTTTGATTTGTTCTGCTCACATTACCCTGTCAATGAATGGAACTTCCCTTTAAGTACTTTAAGCAACATGATGATCACCCACAGATAGCATGGAATATCAGCAAATGCTAGAGAATATGATTATCTCTAAGCCAGTAACAGTTCAGTTTTCATTGCATTGCATTTCCTGGGCATAGACCCTGCACATCTCTCACATTTTCCTTCCTTTGGGTAGATATTTTTTGTTTTATTTTGACAACAAGGTTATAAAGTATTTATGAGTGTAAAAGCTAGCAAGGATGTGCTTTACAGCTTATACCTATGGAAAATACAGTAAAAAGCTATAACCGTGTTTTGGTTTACTTTCATCAAAAGTGGTTTGTGACCAGCAATACCTCTGATCAGAATTTGTGCAGCGTGTAATTGTAATCATAAAAGCTCAGTGTTACTGGAATTCAAGCCTTGCAGGGGCTAGAACAGGACTATAGAGGAGAAAACCATTTGCTTTAAGGACTGATGGGTTTGGATGTTGTCCAGAAATGCAAACTTTCGTTTTATCGGGGTCGTGTTCAAAACCACACAGCCATGTTTCATATGAACTTTGAAGGCGTGGAGGGGCTGTAACGCCCCACGACCTCAGCAGGGCCTTGTGCTCTGCAGAATGGCAGCGGTGGGAGCGCACGGCAGCCAAGCTGAGAGCTGCTGACTGACAGCAGCATTTATTACAATGTCATCTCCTAATTTTCACGCCGGATATCTGCTGTCGCGCAGACTGCCCCGATATCTCACGCCAGCGGGAAGAGCCAGAGGACAACCCAACCTGCCCTGGGGAGCAGGAGGGGCACAGCAGGAGGGGACGGGGGAAAAAAAGCGTACCCAACCATACCCAGATGTAGCAAAATTTAAAACAAAAACGGAAGAAAAAGGGGGGTGCCTTGCTTGTGGCACAGCTTTTTTCATGTACCTCCCCCACCCCACCCGCCGCTGACGGTGCCACTTCAGCCGCTGTCGCCTCGCAAACTCCGCTCTCGGCCGGGGCAGCGTCGCTCCCGCACTGGGCACCGCGCCGGACGAGCGACGCCGGCTCTCCATCCGTCCCCGCGCGAAGAGGGCGGCCGGCGGCAGCCGAGGGAATGGATGCAGCTGCGATCGGGCACAGCCTTATCTCTGGCAGGGAACAAACACGGCGTTAATTGCAGCCGCGCTGAGAAAATGGCTATTGTTTCTAGTCAGAGGCGGGCGGCAATTGGAGAGGGTTTATCCCGAGAGCCCTGTATCAGTTAATCTGCATCGCGGGGCCGAGCCGGCAGCTCCTGGGGCTGCGGCGAGGGGGAGGTTGTGCTTTAGAAGAAAAAACAAGAGGAAGGAGATCAAGTGAGAGCTTCCCGCCCCGGCGTCCCCGTTTCTCTCGCTCCCGCCCGCGGGTTTTTCTGACGGCGGAGCGCAGCCGGCCCCAGCGCTGGGAAGGGCGGCCAGGAAAAGCCCTCGGGCGCAGCGAGCGGCGATTCTGGGACGCGCTGGGCGCCGAGCGGCAGTGACGCGCGCACCTCGCCGCGGGCCCGGCTGCCGGGGCCGGGGGCCGCCCC
>WEKY01013327.1:0-17916 GCA_013390045.1 Picathartes gymnocephalus | reverse complement strand
TTTTTTTTTTTTTTAAACCTCTGCTGTAAAGAGGGTTAGAATTGGTGCTGCTTTTTGCCCATTTCAGGATTCAGAGTTTGCATTTTAATCTAGGAGATACAAAAATCTCTTCAAGGGAGCTTAATCCGGTGACTTGCTGTGTGTTACGCAATGGGAAACCGAAGATGCCTTGCTGTTTGGTGAGGACATGAAAAGCTAGGGAAAGACACACATCAAAAGTCAGTAACGGTGCCTGTGTGTGTGCCTGCCTCTGCTAACAGAGCAACAGTGGAAGAGACTGCTATCTAGAGAGTTTTGACATTAGGTTGGTATCACTTCTTTCTGCTTGCATTTAAGAGCAGAAGGTGAAAAACCACTCGTTTGTAAGAGATAAGCAACTTTTCAAAGGTTAATGCTGAAAGTCTTCAATCTGCAATTTTTGGATATCATTACAGAAGTAGATGTAACTCAGGTTTGTTGTATGAACCTAGGCCACTGTTAAAAGAGCAGAGCATGTGGAGGCTTTGAGGGTTGGCAGGTGCAGTAAAACAGCTTTATTTGGAGATACTAACAGAGAAAATGAATTATTTTCTTTCACTGTTCAAGTGCACCGCTGCAAAACACAGGAGCTAATCAGACAATACAAGATATTCGTAATAAGAGGGCAAGCGCAGTTCAATAGGTGCAGAGATCCTGCTGTAGGACGACCAGTTACACAGAGCTACTGATTGTAATACTAATACTGTGATCCATTTTATATATCCTTAGAGGCTGAAGCACATTGAAATTATTATCTTAAAATGCTGGCATTTAGTGGTTGTGTCAGACCAGCAGTAGTTATATCCATCTGTCTTTGTTTCTTTCTTCAATAGTGTCAAAATTTTATTAATACATTAATCTCAGTATTTGCTGCCTTTTTAGAGACCTCTATGTATACCAGGCAGCCAGAGTGAAGACATGTAGGCATATGGGAGATAATGTTCCATCTGTAACAAATAGTAATTGGTGCATTTTTAAATTACAGCTGTAATAGTTCAGCTACTTTCCAGATGTAAGAGAAATAATAGATAACAACAAATTATACAAGCTTTCTTGTTCTATTCTGGTGAAATTCTGCGTGTGCATATTGTATATGCACATACATAACTACAGCAGATTGGTTATTTACTTTTTTAATAAATAAATAAATAAATAAATTTCTCTTCTCTTGGTCTGTCAGGTAAGGCATCTACGTTTTTACTTAAGTTGAGCAGTTCTAGTCCACGCCATGATGACTAAATCTTACAGAGGAAAGGACATTCCTATTAATAATCTAATAGATGTTGAGTTTTAATTTGTCTGTGGAAGACGTGTCTGTGGGGATGGCCACGTGATGGCGCTGTGCACACAGCGGCAACCCCGGCCCTTGCGTTATAAAATAAAAATTACCTGCCCTTCTTTCTGAAAGGGGCTCTAACTGCAAGCTTGAAAACAGCTGGCTCGAATATTGGAAGGAGTTTGGTTTTCTATGCGTGAAGAATTCTACTTGCATTTTTATTTCATTTCATCTCCTGCAGGCCAAATGACATAGGATGAAGGCTGTTCGTAATTTGCTGATTTATATATTTTCCACCTATCTACTGGTTATGTTTGGATTTAATGCTGCCCAAGACTTCTGGTGTTCCACGTTGGTGAAGGGGGTCATTTATGGATCGTATTCTGTAAGTGAAATGTTTCCTAAAAACTTCACAAACTGCACTTGGACGCTGGAAAATCCTGATCCAACCAAATATAGTATTTACCTGAAATTTTCCAAAAAGGACTTCAGCTGCTCCAACTTTTCCCTCTTGGCTTATCAGTTTGATCATTTTTCTCATGAAAAAATAAAGGATCTTTTAAAAAATAACCATTCTATAATGCAGCTCTGCAACTCCAAGAATGCTTTTGTATTTCTGCAGTATGATAAGAATTTTATTCAGATACGTCGTGTCTATCCTATCAACTTCCCAGGATTACACAAAAAAGAAGAAGACCAAAAATCCTTCTTTGAATTTTTGGTGTTGAACAAGGTGAGCCCAAGCCAATTTGGGTGCCATGTGTTATGCACTTGGTTGGAGAGCTGCTTGAAATCTGAAAATGGGAGAACCGAGTCCTGTGGGATGATGTATACAAAATGCACCTGCCCTCAGCATTTGGGAGAATGGGGAATAGACGACCAGTCCCTGGTGTTGCTCAATAACGTGGTGCTGCCCCTCAACGAGCAGACGGAGGGCTGCCTGACCCAGGAGCTGCAAACCACCCAGGTCTGCAATCTCACCAGAGAAGCCAAGCGGCCGCCAAAAGAAGGTAGGTGCTTCTTGGAGGGGGGGCTGAATGCCGTGCCAGTGTGTAAGTCCTGCTGCCAGCTCTCCTTAATACTCACATTCGTTTGAGTTGCTCTCCACTCTGTCTCTCCTCTAGATGAGGTGAAAGGGCTGGAGAAGATCCACACTCCCTTAAAGGCAGGAAAGGCTGCATTTTCATTTCTAAACTGGCCTAACCTACAGCATATAGTTCTGCTGAGCACTGCTGAAACTCCTCACAAATATGATCCATCTGTTTTAAGGCCCCACTTACAGTAATGCCCACAGGTGGTGAGCCAGAAATCACTCTCCCCCTCACCACCTCTCTACAGCAATCACCCAATCACCTTGGCCTTCTTGATATGATCCCTCGACTTTGCAAGGAAAACATTTCCAAAGGCATGCAGGCAACCTGACCAAAAGACCAAGAGATTTACAGCGTTCAGGACACCTGGTTCCTGGGCCAGACCTCAGTAACCTACAAACAAACCAAGTGCAAATGCACTTCCTTAGGGTGAGCCCTCTGCTTGAGGTGCCTGGAGAGGCGAGGCACTGCGCAGGCAGGACATGCTGGTTTAACCTCCTGGAGCTCTGTGAAGGGGCCAGTGGCTGCTGCTGCACCCACTCTCCAGGCAGTCTCCGCTCCCGCAGATGAAGGCTCAGAATCTCACTGCAGTATTAGCGAGGAGGGGGTTGATGTGTCATTCCCAGCAGCTGCTCCAGTCCCAGCAGCTGGAAAAAGGGGAGGGGGGTGTTGTGGAAGGATGGGAAGACAAGGGTCCAGCAGTTAGCATGGCAGCCCTCCACCTAGTTCCTTTGCTGCGTACCTCCTGTTTCAGCCTGACATTTTGGGGAGGTTGGGGCGGGGGGCGATTTTTTTTTGGGGGGGGATTGTGAGGTGGGTTCAACATAGATGCGGGCTCTGGATGTGAGGGGGTCCTTCAGAGCTGCTATGGGGGGAGGGGGAGGATAAATCATCGAGCCTGGGGTCTTGCATTTTAATGCAGGAAATGTTCCCTCTCTCCTTGTTTTTTTGCATAGCCACAAAGCTCTCAGTCTGTGGCGAGGCAGTGCCAAGCTCCCAGCCCCCCTAATAGAAGTTGCTTTGTGGAGGAATGTAACATTGACACGTTGTTAGGAGAGGATTTTCTTTAAGGGCAGCCAAGCCCCAGTGCTGTGGGAGAAGAAGAGCTGAACTTGCTCCAGCTGCCACGGTGCCAGCGGCCAAGGGCAGGGCCGGGGGAGGGGAAGGCTGGCGAGTGGGACACTCGGAGCGTCCTGCGGCTCCGCGCTCCCCCGCCACCCAGGATCAGAGCGGTTCTAGCGGACGGAGGAGGCTCCGCTGCCTGTCAGGGGCAGGGGTGGTATTTAACATCGTTTACAGCTAATTAGTGCCCAGGGGGGCGGAGGCAGCCCCGGCCGCAGCAGGCGGAGCCGGGCGGGAGCCCCGGGCTCTGCGTGGGTGCGCGGGGCTCGCACCGCCCGTCCGCGGCCGCAGCGCTGGGTGGGAGGCGCCGCCTGCGCGCCTTCGGCCTCCGCCGTGCGAGCCACGGGAGTCAGGGGGAGCCGCGGCCCCAGCTGGGGGGCACAAAGACCGCAGAGCGGAAGGCGCGCAGGAAGCGCGGCCGCGGTGCGCGGCTCCGGCGGGAGCCTGCGGAGGGCGGGCGGCGCGTCCCCCTCGGCCCCAGGTGGGGCGCATCCATCCTTCGCCCCCGCCTCTGGTTCCCGTCCCTTGGCACCGACTGCCTCGTGGGGCCGGGGGCGAGGGAGCGCGAGCACAGGGGGTCCTCAACATCTTTCCCCAAAATACACTGAATTCCGAGGGGATGCGTGTATCCAGGATAAAGCATCTGTTTCAGAAATGTACTTAGTTGAAAGGACAGAGGAAGCTCAGGGCAAGCATTTATTTGTTTTTTTTTTTTTCTTATTTTAATTTTTGTAAAACGTTTCCAGCATATTTTGCTTCCAATTTCATACATATTTTAATTCTTGCCCCTACTTAGAGGTTTTCCTTTATATGAGCTTGAGAAGTGGTATTGTTAAGAGAGGGTGGAAATTTCGTTTGGTAGGTGGAAGGTTTGAATTGCTTGTTTTTCACTCTTACTTAGTGGGGCCAGTTTTGTATTGATGAAAAATTTTACAGCATTCGAATTATTTCAATATTTAATTGCTTTAATGCACTTTGAAATTGTTCATCAGATTTTTACTCAAAAGTTAAAATCAGTTTGCAAATTAAGCCTCACAGTATTTCTCAGTTAGCAGTAAGCTTTCGGTTTGCCACACTCATAGTATAAAGCATTTTTTTCCATTTCCTCAGAAGGCTAGAAATCTGCAAGAGAGGCGTCTTGAGTCTTTGTTTTTTGTAGATACAGTTGCATTCATTAAGCACATCAGTCAGGTGTATCTGTATGTAAAAAGCTGGTTTGTGGTTCAGATCAAGGCCTTACTGAGGGATCAAAACGTAGAATATTCTTGCTACAAACATGGTGCAGTTCATTCACTTCTGTCAGCAAACATTAGGGCAAGAAATACAAATTTTGTTTTCACAGACAATCTAGTTCAAGTTGGATTGGCACAGGTAGCACAAATAAGGTAGAACAATAACTAAGAAATGGTTGTTAGGGTTCATGGTGACAACTGAAAGTACAGTTTTGCCAGTGTAAGTTGAGTTTTAAGGGAAATGGAGTTTACTGTTGAGAGAGTGCTCTAGATTTGGTAAGACCATGTTTTATGAATTTTTGTATCATTTTGAGATTTTGTAGTGACATTGCCTAGAACTGACTTTTGGAAAGGAATTGCAAAGACCTGACAGCTTTCTAAGTATTATGCAAACCTTCCCATCCATCAGATTTGCTTTCATCCAGCTTGACTGTATGAAGTGCAAAATCTTTTCCCAAAACTATTTCCAGTCACATTTTAGAACCCTTATGTAAATAGAGAGCATTTAGATTAAAGCCAATTGTTTCTGTTTTGAACCTCTGAAGATTTTTACAATTTTGAATATGATAAATGGCTTAGGACAATGGATGAAAGTCAGTATTTTTCCTTTTTAAGAACTATTGCATTTTAAAAAAGACGTGACAAGTATACAATGGATCATTGTTTCTAAATGTGCTGAAATGTTGAACAATGAAAGGAACTAGGTCAAAAAAGAAGAAGCTGTAACTATTGCTTTTTAATAAAATGGTTTGGAAATATGTAGTTTATTCAGCATTTCTCCTGTAGGAAGATAATCTTTGGTGTCATTGATTAAAGCAATATTGAAAATCGCTACCGTTTCACTTAGACCCAGTGTCCTTGTATTTAGATCCATTTCTGTGGCCTTACATTTGAGATGCTTACCCTGGATCAAAGCACTGGCAGGCAGATCTCAGTGAATATTTTGGCAGGGTCTTAAATTTAAGGGCTGTGGGGAATTTGTCATCTTGATCTTCAGTGCTGTGACTGAAGTATGTCATGAAGTTTCTGTCAGTAACACAGAGCTCAGTTCCAAATCTAGAAGACATGTAAAGACTTTGTATGTAGGCAATTTAAGAGAGAATCCAAAAATCTTTTTTCTTATTGTGGCCATAATATTATTGTGGGGTTTTGTAAAAGCTACTTAGACAGAAACTATAGAGAGTTTCCTATTGCATTTACTGCCAAATCTGATAGGGTTCCTCCTAAAATAATGGAAATAATTCTTTGTCCTGTTATTTACATCCAAGAGAAGAAGAGAAGGGATGTTCACATTAATTAAATCTCAACATTTGGAGTTCCAGGCTTAATCTTGTATCTCAGTGTTCAGATGGTCTAAAATAATTTTCGTAGGGATACTTTATTATGCTAGAAATGTAGCATTGCTCTACTTTGTCAGAAATTCTAAGAGTTCACTGTGTACCAGCATCTCAGTCTTCAGCAATTGATTTTTTTTTCCTGATTTAAAATCTGACAAAAATACAGCCATCTTAACAGAGGATTTATGGTAATATGTGTCTTTAAAATAATAATTTATGTCACACTGTTGAATAATAGTAAGATGTAGGATGTAGACAGTTTTGTAGAACTTACATGACACCTTTGCATTTATTTATGTGCCATTCCATGAATGCATGTAATTCCCACTTCCTGTTGGACACATTTGATATGAATTCATAATATTCATCACATACCCAGAAGTCACTAGCTCGATGAGTAGGCTGGACATCCCTAGTCAGAAAGTCATAGTCAGTAATACCATGTCATATCATGGCTCCATCACAGGATTAAAACTGTTAAATCAGTGAAGGATTTGTTTAGTAAGATCAAAAATTACAAAATGGCGTCTAACAACCATATACTTCTATTGGAATATTTAGTATCTAGTGTGCAACAACTATTTGAGACTAAAGTAAAATTTAGAAAATCAAGAATAAGTAAAACAGTTGTCCAAAATATTGAATGAGTACAATAACATATTTGGAAGAGGCTTAATAATTTTTATATCATTCTGTTTGCAGTGGCCCTTTTATGCATGAGTTCAAGGGGACAAAGTAGGATGAGCTCTAAGGAAAAAACACACTTTTGAATTTTGTGTGAAGAGTATTTTTCATTATGTTTTACAAAATATTGTTTAAAAACTTAAAACTGATATGCTGAAGTAAGTGGTTACCATGCAGGTTACGAGCAGTTTTAAGCAGTTTTGTTATTACACTGTAATGAGCAGTTTGATCTCAGTGAAAATCTAGACTGTAAAGAAAAGTAATTTCACTTTAAATATTATTTTTTTTACATAGTTATTGTTCCTGCTTAAATGCTCATGGACAGAAAACATCATAGAAGCATTCACAGATTCAGTTAAAGAGATCACATTTGTGAGTTTGGTTCCCAGTGGAAAGAAATGTTTTAAAATCTCCTGTGGATTCCCATGTGCTACATAATATACCCCATTTTGACTTACTTTGCTGGAAGAAAATGGTCACCCTAAAAACTTACACTTTTAGTACATATTTGAGTCATTCTGAACCACTCATAATAGGGTGCTTTATCATAGTCATGTGAGTTTGATTTCAAATTCTTTTTGAAGCAGTGCACTGTAGAAAAGGCATTGATGATCAGCACCTCCTTTAATCAATAATCCTTACCTTTGTTTTAAATTATTATATGTGATTATCGCTAATGACTGTACTTTAGTTTGTGCTGTATTGATTATTTTCACCTGATTTACTTCAGTAAACTATGAAGATTCTTGTTTTGACTTAAAGTTTAGAAGTTTGTGTACAAGAGTAATCAGCACTTCATGTATGTGTATGGGATTCAGTGGAATTTGGATCAATCCGTAAGTGAATTGTCTGATGCTTTAAGAAAGGAAAATACCCAGACCATTTCCTCTACCATACAAAAAAGCCTGTAGAAATGGCTTTGCTTCCAATTATTTAAATACTTTATTAGCAAATTTACTTCTCTCTCACTCGGTGGTAATTTCTTTGGTATCACAGATTCTATCAGTATTGTATTCAGCTTTTCTCTCGCACTAATGAGATGCCATATTATTTTTTGGGAAAAGTCAGCCAGCTTCAGTCTGATGTTTGCCTTAGGAGGGATCACAGGTGTCCTGTATAGGATTTGAATACCAGTTTTTCATCGGCTCACTGCTTGTTTAAAACATTCAGTTGAATCGTATATTATATCCCAGATTATAGGTAATCGTATATTATATCCCAGGATTTTAGTTTCTCAACGTGTTGTTTTTGCTTGAATGAAACCTCTGTGTACATTATTGCATTCTGACATTGGAAGACATGCTTTCAACTGGGCATAAATCTTGCTAGAAACCTCCGCTCTAAGAAATGTGGGACATAAATAGAAACCAGTGATAAAGAATGGGCAAGGTATAGAAAAAAATTAAGTGTTCAGAATGAATTCAGAGCAAGTATCCAAATAAGGACCAGAATTCAAACGGTCTTGCTGCTGCCTCTGGTGAACAAGTGCTTGATAGTACTGAGTACTGTGCCATCAGGTATTTCAGACCAGCCATGCCTTCTTTGCTGGCCTTTCTCGTACCAGTAAGCTGTGCCTTTTGTCTTCAAATTCTACTAATTAACCTTTGTCTGAGTGGAAAAGGTCCACAGTATGTTTACTGTGTTTTGGACCTCACCCTCTGATTTTCTTGTGCTTTTGACAAATGTGGAAGTGGTCCGGTATAGAACAGCCATTAGCAGAAGTTGATGTAGATTCTGCTTACATAGTGGGATTTCAGTTGTTAAGTCTTAGTGACATTACATGGAATTATATTATGACGTAACGCAGGTATTGCATTTTTTATTATTATGCGGTCGTTGATACCTATGTATTTCTATTTTATGTGTTTATATAATACAGTGATTATATGATGTTTTATGTTCAATCTCTTCTCCTGTGCTCTTTTTAAAGTAATTTATCCTCTTCTGTTCAAATCTATCCATATTGCTGTTTTGTTTAGTTTTCTGCTGGCAAAAGCATGGAAAAATATGTTTTTTGTGTGGGTATACACAGAGGAATTTTCAGAGGAGACCTTCTTTTTCTCTTCTTAGGGAATTAATTTTATGAAGTTTACTCAGTTGTGTTTTATCAAAGGATTCCAACTCAAAGTTGTTGTAGCTCTCAAATTGGAGTTTAGTTGTTCATTTATAAATATGCAGTAATTGTAATAAAACAAAGGTCACTTCAGAATTCCATTGAGCATTATTTGCATTCGCTGTTAACAAGAAATATAAAATGCTCTTTAGGACAGAGAAAGTTGTACATGATATAAAATACAAATTATGCATCACTGATTTATGAATATTTCAGAGTTTGAGCCCTTTCTGATGTTAGTTTAATCTCAAGAGGAAGATGGTCAGATTTTTCAAAGTCATTCTCGGTTTTGTTAATCTTTTAGATGAGTTATAAATAAAGTTTTTGTAAAATTACTGACGCAGTTTTCTGATGAACTAGCTGCCATCAGAATTAATAAAAACAATCAATAATAGGGTACGAGATCCATGTTGTTACTTTGCTTTGCAAATGCCAAGTTATTGTCTTTACTCAAGACAAATTCACCATTCTATCAGTATAATTTGGTCTAAAGGCAGATTAGATTAGACCCCACAAAAGTGGTGTGAAACAGTAATAACATGTTTGTACTACCGAAAGCAAATTATTTAATAGTTTTTATTTAGAAATTCTTTTTTTTCCCCCTGTACTTTTACTTTTGAAACCATCCTTGACATTTGGTGGAGCAGATGTACTTTCAAGAAAATTCAGTTATGTAACTTCTTGCTGCATTTCTTTCAATTTTAGCTGGTTAGTTTTCTCTGTGCTTTATTTCAGTTTATTTTTCATTATCTGGAGGGGAAAAAAGTAGTATGATGCATTGAAACTACTATATCGTTGATGGTGTTGAAAATGCATGCAGCTGAAATTTGGAAGCAAGCTATTTTCAGTAATTAAGTCCAAATTTTGTTTATATCGCCTAGAAATGGCAGAAACCACAACAAAAATACAAAATTTGAATAGCATCCATTTTTTGGTAGCTCGATAGAAAATTGGTGAAAATAGGGGGAACATGTCACCCACTTTCGGGCAATTTTCGCTAATTTGCTCTCTCTAATTCTTCAGGAGGTGTAAAACATTTTGGAAGCTGACTGGTACCTGTTCTTCAGGTACTGCTAGCTCATTCATCGGTTATGTAGGGATACACCTACATAATTGTTATTATAATTATTATGTAGGGATACACATACATTCCTTATGTTCAGCAGGAGTTTGTTAACCATTGTCACCAACTGAGGTATGCTGTAACAAGTTGCTTGTGAGAATCTGAGGCCCCACTGTGGCTTTACTCCTTTCCCTTTGCTGAGTTATGTCAGTACACCAGCCAAGTGGAAAACTGTTCACCTTAGGTTTTTTAGATGTATGATCTTGATGTTGGGCAAGTGTGCTATAATGGCCCAGCTAAGCCTCCACTGGAACCTAAAAGTGGCACAAGAAAGAGCTGGGGAAACAACAATGCTGGTTCAGCACAGTTTCACTTTGCTTAGGTAAGAGTCTATCAAAAAGTGGTCAATGCATGTTACCCTTGTCTGGTCTTTTGAACAGCTTGGCAAGCCAATTACATAATACTGTGTTTCTAGGCAGTTGCACCATGTTTGATTACAGTATTACTGACAGATCCTTTAAAATAGAGTCCAAGAAACATGTTTATCCAGGGCTTCCCACTGACCATTAAAGGGTGGTGCAGATCGCTGTCAAAGTGTGCACAGAGTGCTTGGGGATAAGTCAGCAAAGCCTTTGTGGCTTGTTCCAGTAGAAAGAGTTTAAATTACAGATTAGAAAATCAGAGAATCTAATTCCTGCTGTTTATTGGTTATGAGAAATAATATTGCTTCGTGCAAGAATACTTTTTCCTGAAAGGCTTTAAGAAAATCTGAAGTCTGAATATTTCATGTGAAATATTTCTTTGAATCCTAAATGGTTCACTTTTGGTTTTTTTATAGTGTTTGCTTCTCTATCCTATTCTTTTCATTCCCTTCTGTGCTGTACACATTGAAGATTTTATTTGTCTGCAAAGCTGGGCACTTCAGCTTGAACTGTAACAAGTTGTGTTTTTATCCTTTGAAGTGTTTTGTGTGTTCTGTGGCATTGGCCAATATCTGCAGTAACTGGCAAACATAGAGATGCTCGGTACTGGTGTGTTTGAAGGTTGATAGATGTGCTTCACACTGACAAAGGAGAAGAGGGAAAGTGTTCAGCACTGCAGGTGTAATGTGAGTACACAGCCTTGTCCAGCTGGTCTGTCTGCATCAAATGTCTAGGAATTCACTAATAATACAGAGAGTATCATAAAGTTTCAGTCTCCTTGGAAGGGAGGAAGCTTCCAAGGCTGGGGTATTAGCCAGTCCCAGCAACTGATGAAGTTGGGAGAGTTATGTATGAGGCCGTAGGGCTTCAGTGAATTATGCTATTATTTAGGTTCATAAATGCAACAGATATTGGTTATACCTCTTGAAGCGGAATTATACTCAGAAAAGTTTGATGGTTATTGTCCTAGGAGAATTTAGTGTACCTAAAAATAATTGGAGCCTGCTCTGGAACCAGTATTTTCCTGGCTCGTAAAGGAATGTTCAAATTATTATGTACTCACTGAATTTTTAATATTTTCACAAAAATTGGAGCAGCTTCATAACTGGAAAAAATCAACAGTATTCCTATTCCTTGACCAGACAGAACTTTCTGAGAAGCAGAGCCACTGACTCCAGATTGGTCCAAGTGCTGCAATTGTTTACAGGACATTCAGGTCTGGGTTGGCAGTTTATACACAGAAGATTATCAAAGGAGGGTGCCCCTATAAAAGGAGCATGCCATCTCTGGTTGTGTCTCGTGCAAAGCTTGGTTAAGCTGGTATGATGCAAGACCACCTTTTGGAATCACTCTGCTCAGGCGTTTGCTGCTTCTCTCAGTGAGGCGACACCCAGACCCTTGCGTGCGCCTTGCTCGTGTTGCCTCAAGGCTCCGTAACACCAGCAGGTGTGGGCTGCCCTGGGATGAACACTTTGGAGTTCCCCATTTTGAATATGGGTCTTGAAAGTGATGGTGAGGCATGTAAACTTACTTGATTTCTTTTGTAAATGCTTTTTGATGCTTCTGTGCGTCCTTTCCCTGCAGTGTTGTTATAATACTATGGCCTTGCCTCCTGGTAATCTTATCAGGATAGGTACGTCAAAGTTTTGCTTGGCAATCAGTGTCACACAGTTACTTAGTGCATATAGATAATGCCACTGCTGCTAAACCTGAAAGTATTTTTTCCCCTCATAGTTCTGATGAAAATCAAATCCATGTTCTCCCTGAATATTTTCTGGTGGTTGAAGTGAATGTGAGAGTTTATTGGTTGCTTTTCAGGTGAAATAAGTTAAGGGAATGAAGGACTTCGACACTTACCTACTATTTCATGTTTTTAAACTTTTGGATAATGGATTTTTGTCCATGTGAAATCTGAATTGTTGCAAAAAATGGGTTTTCATCTGGTAATATTATATGTACAGTAACTTTACAATAACTGAATTTCTGGAATAAATAAGACATGACAGAGTATCCAAGCATGCCAGGATGTAGCATCTAAATGTTTTTCAGACATTACTAAATTCCTGCTTTTGTGTTCACTTGTACATAAATAGACTCATTGAATCAACATCATTATTCATGTAAATGGGATTTAATTAAAAGCAGGTTTGCTGGTAAATGCTTTCAATTGAAGATGTGGGTTCCTGAAATACATCTAATCAATATTAGAACAGGAAACCATTATTTTATTATTAAAAATATTTTCTCTAAATATTATTAAAATTAATCTTATCAACAGTATTAAATTGCAATCAAACAGATCAATATCAATAAGTATCAATAATAAAAATTAATTTACTATACATGGACTGCCTTACATAAGTCCAGTACATATTCTTTGCTGTTGTTTTATCCTGGAACCCGGTTTTGTCTAGTTCACAGATTTGCACTGCTTTAGGCGCAATACACAATCAGTGTATTATTCATTAGCTCTGGATCCCCAAAGCCATCTTTGCCTTTCACTGGCCCTTCCAGACCTGTGCTCCCCTGCACTGTATGGTTATGCTGGGGTAAAACAGGTACCTCATTCTGTACAGAACAACCGTTTGTTGCTACCCTGCATAAAAAGAGAATATGGTTCTACAAAGATAAGCAAAAGTTAAACAAATCAGGCAATAGCTGTCTGGTCATTAAACAAGCTGAACAAAGCTTCAGGAAGAACAAAACAAGTTCAGACAATACTTGACATGTCCTGAGGCCTTTTAGTGGCAATTGCAGTGCTGTATGTATTGTGATACAGGGCTAAACTAAAATACATTTAGAATAATGAAGAATGGCTGTGGTTATCGTCATTGTACTTTTTTTCCCCTTTCTGTTGTATGTGTCCAGAAACTGCCATGGAATTTGCTGCAAAATTTTAACATTCTAAAGCTTGCATCGTTTTTTTTGCTAGATGAAAAAAAAGAAGTAGTGTTACATTATTGATTTATATTTGATAAATGGTATCACACTAGACACATCTGGATATAAACAAGAATTTCTTTAGGAGCAGTTGGCTGATGTTTGGCTATGGCTGACACAACTGTTGCAGAAATAGATGCTTTTTATTTCTTGTTTTTGTGTAAATTTGGAGTTGTATTTATCTCTAGGATATGTGTTTGAACACAAAGTTGACAGTCATTTGAGATGACAGCCACTGTCAGGGAGTCCTTCCTAAGAAGAAGGCATTAAATTGAAAGATAATACTTATTACAGTGTGAACTGTGGAAGAATATATGCTCCTAAAGGATGCCAGGATACATAGTAAAGGTTAACAGAAAATAGATCATCTTAACAACAGAATTTAGAATTTACTCAGATGTCATCAGGTGAGAACTGCAAAACAAGCACACAGGATGTTTTGGTGATCTACAGAAACAATTATTAGGTTTCAGAGGTTAGTAACTGCCATTTAAAAAAATCTTAACTGAATATCTTGCAGTAATGCTGTAGCATAATTTCAAATGATTTTTTACATATCTAAGCTTTGTTTTCTATTGCTTGTATATTTCAACCCCAGTATTTCACTTCAAACAGATGGGTATAGAAAATCAGAGAAAATAATTTTAGATTAAAATCAATGTGTATATTTTCAATGATCTGGTTCCTATTATTCTGGCTAAGGCTGATCTCAAAAAATGCAAGTTACTTTGCTAGCAGTACAGAATGTTGTGAATTGCATAGCTCTATTAACATAGATCTTTGTTACATGTCTGATAACAACCAAGGATTTAGAAGTCTTGTCCAGTCTTCATCACAGTTCAGTTATCATTACAAGTCCTGAGCTTATGTGTCATGACTGCTTACAGTCTTCATACATTTTAAAGGCAAATACTGTTAATGAAAGGTGATCTTTTTTTGGAGAATTAAGGAGAATCACTCTTGTATTCTGAAGTCTATGCAGATATTCATATGGAGAAAATCAGATTTCAAATTAACTGAAATAATGAAAATTTAGAAGGTATTTTTTGTTTTATGTAGGTTAATTCAAAATGCTTAAGTAAATGAAACAATGGCAAATAGACAGAGGTTACACTGGAAATTTCTTTAGTAAAAAATACTGGAGATGCTAAATCTCTTCTGTTGAAAGACACTATTGCGATATGACACCAAGATAGTGTCTGGCACTGTGATATAGTTGGGAATTCTGCCATTTCAGGACAGGGATCCTTTTGGCATGCAGTTAAAAAGACTCCTGGTATTCTTCTTTGTTCCTTTGGCAGACACACATTGCTCATGGTAGCAGTGATGTGCTGGCGAAGACACAAAGTGCTGTGTTGATCAGAGAATACATTATGTGCATGCTAACTTGAAGGATGATCACACACTGTTCCTCTCATAAGACAGACCCTCAGGCCACAAAGTCCATTTCAGCATATTTTGGTATTTGTAACTTGTAGTTCTCTGTTAGACATTGTCACATTTCCCCGGTGGAGTTAAATAGTGAGCATGCTTCTTGGTTTGCAGCTCCTAACATGAGGTTTATACATACTTAAGCTTCCCTTGAAATTATACTGGCTCTAAGCATGGGTTTTGATTTTTTTCCCTTTGGTCTCCCTGTGCTTTGTCTTGTGTCTAGGTTGTTAGCTCTTTACATTACTCTTTGAGCTAAACCCTCAGATTTCCCAGAAGCTTGCACTTTCACAGAGCTTTAGTCTTATTAGTACTCTAAGCTTACAGTTTATCACATCTGGAGCATAAAACAGGTGAAGTAAACAAACACAGAAGCTTCGAAGAATTACAAATGAATAAACTCTGAAAACAAAACAAAAATCTGTCTTATTTCATCTAGCCTGCGAAGTGCACAGGCTTAGACAAAGTAATGGAATCCCTATATTTAATCCCCTGATTTTTTCCTCATCACTCCAGTCATACAACCAGTTGAAGTCGCTGAAGAATCCAGTATTCACAGCTGTGTGCTCTACTTTGCCCATGATTCTTCTGTGTTATAGTAGATTCTTGGCAAATCTCTTTCTTTTCTGCCATTGCCCTGTGCCATCTGCATCCACTAGTTTTCTCTGGTGGTTTTATGCACAAAAAAGGGTTTCGGTCACAAAAGGCACGATATGCCTTCCAGCCTATGCCTCATTCATTTCTGCAAGGCCTAGTACTGCTCTAATGGTAGAGTGTAAGCAGGCAACCAAATTGCAGTGGGCTAAGCTGGGATTTGAGTTAAATGTGTATGTGTCCCACAGCCTAGTGCTCCCTTGGTCAGGGTCAGGAATCACTTTAACCTCCAGTACATACTATGGTTTGCTTTCAATTGCTTCTGCTGGCTCCGTATCTTGCTTTCTTATTTCGTGCAGTGCTGTAGTTTCACAGGAATTCCAGAAACTACTGACACTTAACACAAGCCCTTTGCCTACTAGTGAGAGCAGTATCCCAGAAAAAACAAGTTTCTTCAGGCTAAGTACAACCATTAACATGCATCTCCTCCTCCTTAAGAGATACTTTAAGTACCATATTTGTATGTGAAAGGTGTATTCCATCTTTTTCTGTGGCTGGTATTTTTTTAAGAAAGCCAGTAGTCTTTGGGATCAGGTCAACACTCCGATATAAAGCATTGCCCAAGAGCGTGTGGAGGTTTGGTCAACAGCAGGTCATGTACCTTTTTCTATCACACCACAGCCTTATGTGTTCACCTAGGTCTCTGACCAAGCTCAAAGTTCAGTGTGCAGTTCTGGAAGCCTTTATTTAGGTCACTGAGAACAGGAATGTCCCCACATAGGCTCTTCAGAAGCTAATTTCAGATCATTCGCACCACTTGCTTGAACTGAAGCTTTCAGTTCCGCTCAGCCCTCTTTTAGCAGGTATCTAGACTGTGCAAATATTGTGAGTCAATCCATTTGCAGTAGCCTTGAAGATTTTAATGATGTTGCTTGTCAAGCCTTGCTTGCGTTAGTATTTAATGTCTTCTGATATCAGTAGGATTGAAGGGAAGAAGGTTAGTCAGAGAGTCTTTCATGTTCTTTGGTTTTGGGTGCTTATCAGCATAAGCACAAGAACTACTAGGAAGAACCACACACTTAAAATTGAAATTCACAGTGCAATTTCTAGATTTTTTTATGGCAAGCATTAATTTCTGTGTTGATACAAACGCACAGTTACAAACTAGTTAGTCATTAAGACATAGGTACAGGTGTTATTTAATCAAGATTTTATTTTTCTTACTGCAGTTGTTTCACTATCACAAATAAGTACTACATTTTTAATAAATCTGTCGTGGGTAAATGCACTAGAGTCTACTCAAATCTGACAATACCTTAATCTAAACTACGTAAGTCTCTGAAATCACATGAATTATGAACAACATAGATATACTTTAATTTATGAGTAGAAATGGGCAACAAATGACATGATTAAAACAGTTCAATGTATGTTGTACATTTTCTGTTTTAAAATATTTATAATAAAACTCACTATAAGCTTAGAGAAATTGAAATAATTGTCTACGTAGAGATATCATTTACAATTTCATTTGGAGGACCTAGGTGATCAGAGACCATTGAAATCAGTTCTTTTTTTACCACAGAATAATATCTGTGATCCTTCAAGCCCATTGTGGGCAATACCGTAGAAATTGTTTAGATTGTCCCCTGGATTTTTATGGGATTGGCTCTGTTTGGTTTGAGGATTATGGAATGTTAAGTACTGTTAGGAGAGAGGAATCCATGTGGGCTGGTTGTCACCTCTGCCAAAGGAACAGATGGACTGATGACCTTTTCAGGGCAATGTTACATCTATGTGCTTTTGACTGGCAATGGTGCTAGGAGCACTCCTGTGCTCAGAATTGTCTTCATTCAGTTAATCTTCATTTTTATTACTGAATAGCTGCTTGGTTTTTATTCAAGAAAATGCTCTAAATTACCCCTCCCTTTTTTTAGTCACCCTATCTCTGACACATCGCCATACATAAAGTCATCTTAGTTCTTCCAGGTGAATATTTAGTAGCATGAATCTTGAACTCTGGCCAGATATCCTACATAAATGTCTTTGTCCACACAGGTGTCCCCTACAACCTCTGAGTGCACATTTCTGTTTCCCAAGAAATTTCATTTTTGTGTACACCACTGATCGGTCACATGATAAGCACAGCCACACAGAACTCAGTTGTATAATTCTAAGAGTTATGTGTTCCATTAAAGAACAAATCCATGGTAACCTGTAAAAAAATTCAATGCCAGCTCACTGAGAAATATGCAGTTAAAATGTTAGAACAGATTTCCTAATGGCATTAAACTAAATTTGCTTTTCCCTGAATTTCTTGTCTGTCTTATTCCTTTGTAGGTGCATTAGATTTTTTCCTATATTTGTGCCTAAATTGTTGCTATACAGTGATCAGAAGGCAATTTATGCCTCCACCAGTAAGTCTGAGAAGTTTATAAGAACAAGAGAATAATGCTATCTGAGGCTACCCTCAAATAAATTAACAAAATGCTGGTGTTCTTTGCAGCAGTTCTATTTCTCCATTTAGAAAAATAAAATGTTCATAAATGTAGGAGCTTTACTTTTGGGGAGTTTTTTGCTTTGGTTTTGTTTT
>WEKY01013324.1:0-28704 GCA_013390045.1 Picathartes gymnocephalus | reverse complement strand
TATGTATTAGGCATAGAAACCACAAAAAGGGGGTTTAAATTTAAATGGAGCTTCTACAGTAAGATTGTTAAAAGTTTGATGGAGAAAACTAGCAGTAGTCTACAAATGAGAAGCTGACCCCAGGCAGAAAAATGGTGATTGATAATTTCATGTATTTTTGCAGCTGAAGTGGCCAGGTGTGACGCAGGTGGCAGGCAGGAAACAGAGCCTGCTATTGTTCAAATGTAAATTTATGCAAATTACCCAGATTAGGGTGAAGCAAGCTTTTTTAAAAGCCAGAGGTCAGTGTTTCTGATTTTAGGCACCGAGTAACTCAGCCGGGTACCTGCTTTGCAAATTGTTTCCTTCCAGCAGAACCTGCTGTAAAATCACCCGTTTAGTTCATGTTTGTTTTGAAAGTTAAAAGATCCGAACAGCTTGATCATGCACAGGATTGACTGTTGGAATTTTCCATGTTTAGTGCTGGCCAAGAGCCCAGAAAAGCCCTGCTCGGTGGAGGGCTGGGCTCTCCTCAGAGCGGCAGGGATGTGCTCCAGTGTCAGCCACGGGATGAAGCTGTTGGGAAAATAATGCACCCACAGCATGGAGACTTCCCAGGTGACAGGAGCTGCTGCTAGATTCGGCAGCCACAGAAACGCCCCAGTCTCAGGTGATGCTCAGGGTACTTTAGGGTTTCCAGAAGTAAGCACAAAATCCAGCAGGAGTGAGTGCTCCAGCAGCACTGCTTTGCCTCCACCCAGCTGAGAGCCCTGCTCCATCAAGCCACAGGTTTAATTTGGGAAGAGGAATAATAATTGCAAAGCACGAATTGCACTGGTAGCACAGCAGATGGGCCAGGGCCAGCACCTGCCAGCTCAGGGCTCAGGAGGGCAATGGCACCACAACTCTTACAAGGCTTTAATATAACCAAGATTTTTTACATAAATATATTTTATAAATATATATATAAATAAAATATCAAATATGCTCTTACCCCTTTCATTTTGCAATGATTTTCCCCTTCATTTCTCAAAAAATGTTTTCACTGCTGTCTTCCAAATAAAATCAGTTTATGAGAGACATCCCACACATGTAAAATTCAATGTCTGTCAAATAAGAAGAAACAGATTTTAAGCGCAAATGGCTGTTGCCAGAGTAGCAGTAGCAGCACCACATAGGCTATTTATGTGTGAGCATACAGAGATATTATTTTTCTGCACCGCCAGTCTTTTATCACTTTTGCTGCAGCAAAACTCTCACTGTCTTCCATTAAAAAAAGAGCAACAAACCCCAAAGGATTTCACCAATTTTGAGCATCACTAGCTAAGTTACATCTAATTTAATGCTTTCTGTCTGCTTGCCCTCCTGGGCAATAACCCCATCAGAAAAGAGCTTCATTTAACATCCAGAAATAGCAAGATCAGAAATAAAAAGGTAAATAATACCAGGAAATATCTGAAAAATTTGTTGTTTACATTATTCTCAGCATGTGGCAGGTATTAAAGGAGGTGCAGACTCAACATCGTCACATAATATCAGCACAAAGTAATTAAAAACAGAGAGGCCCATGGAAAAATAAATACTCCATAATAGGTTGGATGTACCCAGCAGCAGGAAATGAGCTGCGGTGGTGGAGGGATCTGATTACACCAAATATAGACAAAAATAAGGAACAATTGTTTCTTTTTACAGGCAAAAACAAAGCAAAGGGTCCTTATTGGGCAGATCAGAAGGGATCAAGTCACCTCCTCATTTGGTATACACATGAGTATAATATCTACATACACTCTGCATAGGTAGCTCTTTTATTTATCCATTATGTATTGGAGGGCTCAGGGGCTGCCCCAGGTGTCCTGGTGGGGCTTGGCAGGGATTCATGTCAGCAGCATCCTATTGCAGCAGCTAAATCCCCCCAGCCCATCCTGCTGCCTCACATTGCTGCCCCACTGTCCTGCAGACATAGGAATAACTAAATTCCCGTGAGGGGTGTGTTTTTGGCAGGGTGCTGGCATGGAGCCCCTTTTAGGCTTGCCTTGGCACTGTGGCTGCTATTTGAGCCCTAACTCATGCTGGAGCAATGCTAGGTGGGAGGAGTGGCCTGGGATAACTGGGACAGTGGCTACAACATTCCCCAGATTTGATCCAGTTGGATCCCATGAAGTCCTCATGGAGGAGATTGAGGGATCGTTTCCAAGGAGGTTTTCTGTGACCACTCTGAGCCTGGAAACTGCCCTGAGCACTATTTTGTACCTGAATCCCTTTGGTCTGGGCATTAATAAACTCACAAAGCACTAAAAAGCCACTAGCCAAGAGAGATTTTCCATCGCTGTCCATCCATTCTCAATTTAAATGAGAAATTAAGAGAGAAATGCTTTAATAGATTATTAACAATTTTCTTTTTTTTTTAAATTAAATAGCTTAATATGTTAAGGCAGTTCAAACACCCCATCCCAGCAAGCAGTAAAGCATGATTTAAGCCTCACATTTGTTATATGGTTTTTGCTGCCAGGTTAAAGGTTTAGTAGGGATTTTAAATGGGAACATGGGACAACAGGATTTTTTTTTTTCAGTGGGCACTGTGGCTCGATCACCACACTGATGGTTCCTGCACACCAACAGGATGCTCTGGGCCCGACCTCCAGGTGCCAAAGCCAACAACTGCATCAGCATCTCCTTAATCACTGGCACAGGGGTCAGGGAGAGGACAGAAGGCACTGAATAATAAACACAGCAAGGTGCACAAACAGCAGAATTGAAAGCAAATGGCTAAAACTCTTCCGTTTGATACAGAACAGTAAAATGCTTCTGGGAGCAGTGCTGCCACTGAGTCAGGCTGGGGAGACCCCAGTTATCCCCCACTTCTTGTCCAGGACAGATAAGGGAGTGTTCAGCCATCCCTGTTCCCAACCTGATAACATTTTTCAGCAAAACTGCATTCATCCGTCTTCCTCCTTCCAGCTCATTTAGAAATTATTTACACTGTTGGCAGATAAGGGTCCTGAGATAGGGGTGGTTTTGCTGACATAACAGGCTGGGAGCTGTAAAGCCTCTGTGTTCCTCCCCCAGAAGCTGTTCTAGGGTTCTTCCTCCTGCCCCAGCCTGCCATGCTGAGACCCCCGGGGGGTAAAGACCCTCCCCATGGCCCCCAGTTGCCATGGGGCACAGTGTGGGGCTGGCAGGAATTACTTGCAGAGCCTGTGAGTGGGCAGCAAGGGGCAGCTGAACTGGGGTGAGGAGCCTGAAGCCCAAAGCAGGATAAATTGTCTGTCTATCTATAAATATGTATAATTCCCAGGGAAAGTGCCTCTCAGAGGACAGGGATCACAGCAGCACGTGCTGACAGTGCTGCCGCCCCATCTGAGCTTGCACTGGGTACTCAAGTTCCAAACTCCATCAGGCTATCTCCATAACTACGCACTACAGCCATAGAAGTGTAACTGTGTATTTGGTGTCAATCCTGAGCACCAGGGACTGGGATGAGCTGGATGGCCCTTGGAGGTTAGCAGGGAGAGGAAATCTGCTTATTCTCAGTGACTCCTGACCTTCAAAACCACCCTGGAAAGCTCAGGAGGACTCTTTGTCTTCCCCCCAACACAATAAAGAGGCACAATGTTTTTGCAGGTGCAGAATTATCTGTTGGGAGAATAAACTGCAGAGACTGTGACATAAAGCTGTCAGATCCCTGCTCACCTTTAGAAGGGAGCCTGTTTCCCACATCAGCCCAGTAACTAAAAAAAAAATCAAAGCCCATGAAATCAGAAACCAGGCAAAACCCTGGGCTTTTGTTCCAGTATATTTTGGGGGTCTTGTCTGTCAGTGCCAGTGGCAGGGGTGCCTGCTTGCCCCAGCTCTGGTGCTCTTTGCCAGGGTGGGATTGCTGGACCCAGTGCAGACAGGGCATTGTGCTGCTGTACACAAAACCTCTGGGGAGGTCTTTGCTTGCAGGTCAAGAAGCTGCTGCTGTTGCTTGCCTGATTCCTCTGGGTCTTTTGTATTGCACACAGCCAAGTAAAAAGCGTTATGATTATAAGAATGTTTATGTGTGCTGTCCTGAGCTTTGCTAAGCCCCAGAAGCAGCTGGGATGCTCAATTCCCTTTAAAACAAATGGCACTCCTGTGCCAGCCCTTCCAAGATAGTTTTACAAATAGACCTTAGAGATATGAGCTCAAAAAATGAGTCCTCCAGGGTGGCTACATCCAGCACAGTTGCTCAAAGACACAAGGGAAGATATGAGTCAGAATCAGTGCTGACCTTAGCCAGGATAGGGCTGACAGAGGGATGAGTGAACACGGGGTGCAATCAAGGTCCTTCCCAGTTTGCCCATTTTTGACAGTCTTGTTTGCAGGGAAATGCCTTGCTGAAACCCAAGGGCTGCTGCAACATCATTTCAGCCCTGGTCTGGGCTGCAGATGGGGCAAGGTGGTGGTGAACTGGTCACAAACACCCCGTGAGCTCCTGCTGCACTGCTGGGGTGAACAACACCAAAGCAATGCACCTGGAGAGCTGCAGTGGGCAGTCCACACAAGGCAGCAAGGACTGTTCATTCATTGTTTACCCAATACCTGGGACAGCTCTGTGGTTTATTCTTTTAATTTGAAATTCACTGCACGAGTGTTTATTTGGGCTTGGAAGTAGAGGTTAAGCAACGCTGCACTGATTTTTCATAAAACTTCCCCCAGGTGTGACAAGGTATCAGATCCATTGCTCGTGTCAGGGGGTGGTAACAGGAGAGCTCGCTTCCAAAATGGAAATACAGCAGCAAACTCCATCTCAGCTGCACAGGGGACAGATCAAGGCAGAAGATCATATTTTGCCCTAAATAGTTGTAGCCACGTTCTTCCAGGCCAGGTTGGACAGGGCTTGGAACAGCCTGGGATAGTGGAAGGTGTCCCTGCCCATGGCGGGGGGTGGAACAAGATGATCTTTAAGGTCTCTTCCAGCCCAAACCCCTCTAGGATTCTATGATTTTACTATCATGCCTCTCTCCTTTGATCCTGAATCAGAAGAACCAGGACAAATGAAAGAAAGTTGATCACCAAACAAACGAAATTTCCTAGTGGCTCCCTTCAAGGTCTCTGCCAACACAATTTAGATGGGTGCATCAACATGTACAAACTAAAATGCACTGTGAATTAAGAAGCATTGCCCTGATGAGGGAATATTTGCTGTAATTTGTTTTGCAGGCACTTAGCAAAAACAATAAGAAGAAATGGGGAGAGCACCCAACAAAGTAATATGAAAATGGAGCCTCTGGCAGCCTCTGAAATGCACACTTTTAATGCAGTTAGAGCATGGAGTGGATGAGGAACCCTGGACACAAAGTAGCCAAACTCTAGTTGTGCTTTTTCACACTGCTGCAGGTCTGAGCACAGTCTGTTCCACAAGTGACTGGAAAATACATTACAGCTGTGGGGAAAATGGATTTTTCTTTTCTTCTAAAGCTACTGTGAAATATGAATTGGGAATTCATTAGCTATAAGCTGCTGCAAAGTAATGTTGTTCTTAAAATATTCTCCTGGTTCCAGAGGACCTTGGTTAACTGCAGACAGAGCACAAGGGTCTTTCATTTTATAAAATGTCCTGGGAAGGATCATTAGAAATTACTTACAGAATCTTTTAGGGGCTTTTTAATTTCCATTTGCAGACTCTAAGTGATGACAAAGCAGAAAGGCTTTAAGGTGGAGGAGGGTAGATTTAGATTAGATATTGGGAAGAAATTCCTTACTGTGAGAGTGGTGAGGCCCTGGCACAGGGTGCCCAGAGAAGCTGTGGCTGCTCCATCCCTGGAAGTGGCCAAGGCCAGGTTGGATGGGGCTTGGAGCACCCTGGTTCAGTGGAAGGTGTCCCTGCCCATGGCAGGGACTTTGAACTGGATGAGCTTTAAAGTTTCTTAGAACCCAAACCATTCTCTATGTGAGGAGCAAATCTGCAGCTGTTGAGTGGTGAAGGAGAATGCCACAGGCTCTGCTGCTCACAGAGACAGGAGTGGGAAGCCAGAAGGAAGAGCATTGGGCAAAGCAGGCTGTGGCTGTGGTTTATCCATGTCCCAGCACCCTCCTGTGGGATGCTCAACAGCTTTGGGTGCAATGAGCAGCATCAGTCCTTGGGACCTGTTCAGGTTCCTGCAGGTCCACCCAAGGTCCATGTGAGGACAGGCACAGCTGGGACATTGTCAGAGCTGTGGGGCCATTGCCCCAAGGCAGGGAGGAGTGTGTGCCCAGCTGGGCTGGGCTCCATCACTGCAACCTCTGAGCAAGGTTTTCAAGGTACTGGGGCCACCAAGATCTACCAATGATGGACACAGGCAGCAGGGGTGGGGTGGATGTCCTGAAACTTTAAAGCCTTCTTGCTAGTGGAGGAGTTTGATTTCCATGGCCTCAGCAATATCTGATATCCTGCAAAGAAATCACTCATCATGCTGAAGGCTGCATTTCAAGCAAAGGAAGAACAGTCCTGCTCCTCCAAGGTCTGCTCAGGGACTGGTGTGAGACGCTAAACATAGGTGGCTGTACATCTCTAAACATCTCTCTGCTCTGCCCAAAGCCGGGGCATGGTCTGCCTTTGTGGTCTGGTCCCAGCTATGCTTTGATTCCAAACAACCCAAAAAGTGGAAGGTGTCCAGGCCCACATGGATGGCCAAATGCCCAGGATGGTGGCCCCTCACAGCCACCATCTCAGAGAGCAGTGGGGTTGTTATCCAAAGAGTCCAGTGGATGTGATGGGCAGGCTTCCAACACCACCATCCAGCTGCAGTTAAACAGCCCTGCCATGAAAGTGGATTCTGCAGGAGTAACCCCACACCACCAGAGTGGGAGCAGCTTTTGAAGTCAGCACTTATCACCTCTGTCCCTTACACACACAATTAAACCTTTTCTCCCCCCACAAAAGAACAGATGCCAGCACAAACAGAATAACCCCCTTGATTCCCTGCTAATCATTGAACAAACCCACTACAAAGGTGACCCCAAGCCCTTGGGGAGCAGAGTGGGGACAGGGATGCACTGGGGGATCTCAGAGGGGGGAAGTCTGTGCGCAGGAATGGCTGTGCTGTGCTCTGCAAGTGAAAGGAAACAGTGGCTGTCCACTCTGACAGAGGGAAAAGTCCTCTGGTGTATTCCCCCGCCTGGCCTGCCCCCCTGCCACCACACTTCTAACAGGTTTTGAACCCATTGTTCCAAATTTGGCACGGCAGTGATGCTCTCAGAGTGCTGCATTTGCTTGGGTTTCAAGAAAGTGAGGGAACAGGCAGGGAAATGGGGAGGGGCGAGAGCACCTCCTGCCTGAGGTCCCTGATGGCACTGGGGACCCCTGGGGACCTGAGCAGGGAGAGCTGGCAGGGCAGGACAGAGGACCCATGGAACCAGGCAAAGCGCAAGCTGCCAGCTTGTCTGCTGATGGAACAATTGATTTGCACAGGCTTTGAATGAAAACTCAGAGGAGTAACATGATGGTTTTACAATTACCTAAAAGAGGAGCTGAAATCTCCTTTCTTCTGGCTGCAGGCACATTGATTTTCCTTGAGCTTTACAGGCCAAACATCTCCAATGTCCGGCACCTCTTGACAAGCAAGAAGCCACAGGCTGAGAATTAGGAAAAAGAAATGTGTGAGGTCTTCTTCAAAGTCAGAAATATCTTCAAAGCTGTAAATACAAGATCTTCTTGAACAAGAGAGTCACCCCCACCTCCACTGTCAATTACCTGACCTTTTCATTTGTCTGGAGAGCTGATAAAATTCACATGACAAGATATACCTGGAGAAAAATCCTCACTTATAGGTTTTTGGTAGAAAAAATATGCTTCCCCCAAAAAAAATTTGAAGCCAACCAATCTAAAAGAGGTTCCAAAAGAATACAAAAGCAATTTAAATTTTGGTTGTCCAGTTTTTCCATTTCATTCCAAAAGGAAAATATCTAAGATACTAACTCCTATCAGTATGGATATTTATTTCTGCTGGCATGGTACCATCATGCCAGTCATTTGAAAGTGGTGAATAAATCCCTGCCTGCAGAGCTTGCAATGAGAAAAGTGAGAGCCTGAAGGAAGAACTGACAGCAGATAACAATAAAAACAACAATCACTTTTTCTTTTTTTTCTCTATAACTGACATTTTCCTGTGGAAATGTGAAATGAAAAATGTCTTGTTCAGTAGGAAAGCAACTCAAGACAGGCAGTCCCTGCCAAGGATCCATCCCACCTGCCCTGGAGCAGAGCAGGTGGAGGTGAGCTGAGCACTCTGATGCTCAACCGCCCAGCCCAGCTCTGCTGCCTCCCCATCCCTTTTCTTTTTTCTTCCTATTTCTACCACTTGCCTGGGGCTCTCCTCCCAGGGGAACTAACGTTTTACAGCAGCATGCTGATAGCTATTAAAGTCCCAGCAGGCTCCTCCCTGCCAGCAGCCGTCACGGATGATCCAGCATGGGGACCATCCTCACTCCCCGGTGGAGCTCTGGGATGTCTCTGAGCTCTCTGAAGCCCCGGCACCAACCCCCTCACGTGCTCACAGCTTTCCTGCAAGGCTTGTCTCCAGATTCTTTCCCTGCTGCCCTTTGCCACCCCCGTTCAGTTTTCCCAGTGGTTTCACTTAGATGTAAAACGCTTCATTTCCCACCCTGCCTGTGCACCCACCCTCTCCCCCGGCCAGGCTCCAGGGACCACAACCAGTGCCCAGCCTCGCTCCCCTGTGGGGCACTGGGCATCCCTAGGAATGAAGAACTGGAATATTTTAAATGAAAACCATCTCCCTCATATATATTCATCAGCACCAACCACGGCAGATGCTGCATCTCTCAACACACTGAGCAAAAGGAAAGTCTCAGCAGCAGCTCTGAGTCTCCAGATGCCAGCACAGAGGTGCCTCCTCCTGCTCGCTGCCCCGGCCAAGAGGGATGATGGATTTTCCAGTATCACAGCCAGATCAGCTGTCACAGATGACAGCTCTGGGGAAAAAGACTTCTCTGCTGACTCCTTGGGAGTTTTGAAAGATCCGTAGTAATTACTTTTCCTTAGGAAAAGAGATGAATTAATCCTTCTGCTAGGATTGCGGTTAGTTTTCCTAAAACTGGTGTTTTCAAAAGATTTCAGAAAGCAAACAAGGCTGCCAAGCACCATTTTTCAAAATCATTCCCAGTCATGTAGTTCAAACACTCCATCAGATTTCCAGAAGAAAATAGATCAGATTTCTGAAGTGCTCAGTGGGTGCTGCTGGCTGCTATGAAACTGGGGACGTTGTCTTGTGCCTCAAAAGAGAGCAGCAGATTTGGCATGGATCTCACATGTAGGAGATGGCTGCCAAATACGTGCTCTCCCTGAGTTTTAGCTGCATTCTCTTTTCTGAAATGATTCATTTATAGCTTTCAAATACGAAATACAGATAAATCCAGGAGCGAGAGCAGGGGAATCCAGCAATGGATGTGGTTCCTGTGCACAGCCTTGCTCCTCATACCAACAACACTCTGCTCTAAGCCCCAGGAAAAGATGCGAAAACCCCAAATTTTGCAGCATGGACACCTCATGACACAGCTAAGAAGGTCTGGTAAAGAGGTTTGATGAGGCAACCAAGGAAAAACCTCATTTTTTCTTGTGGAATTGCCTTCTGTGAAAGGCATTGGAGAAGTAGCTCTCAGAAAATTCACTCCCATTTTGTACAATTTGCTGTAAATTAGTTTCATCAGAGTCTATTAAGCAGAAATGCCACCTGAAAGACCTCTAACCTTTGAATGTCAGACTTGGACATCAGCAATGCAGATGGCTGGTCTCTGCAAGTGCTCTGCAGATAATCATAGAACCAGCAAATGTTTTGAGTTGGAGGGGACCTTAAAGACCATCTCATTCCAATCCCCTGCCATTGGCAGGGACAATTTCCACTAGACCCATTGCTCAATTAAACAGTCAAACCTTTTTTTCTGTGGCTACACATAAATAAGCCCCACTTAAGTTTATTTATCAAGCTCCTCTGTATGACTTTACAAACACTTACATTTGGCAGGGCAAGTTGGGATCATGTTAAAATCAGTGGAGGTTTGCTCAGCAGCCCCACACAGCAAGATTTCACCTGCTGAGCAGAGATAAACTGGGACAGGTGATCTAGATACTGACTGGGTCTTTGTTTATGAACGTCATAATTTTATTACCTGAAATAAGAGAGGACAACTTTATGACATTAGAGAATTTTTACTTATTTAGCTAAAAAAAACCCCAAAAGAGGTTGAGAGAAGATAAAACTGCTGTTTATAAGTAAATAAGAAATATCAGCAGGAAAAGAAAATAATTAGGCTAACAACCCTAGTTAGAACTAGTGGGAATGAACTGGCCATAAATTATTCAGGATGGAAATGAGAAGTTTCACCCCATTAAAGAGATCGTCATAACAACATCAATTATCAATTCTTGCCTCCAGTTAGTCTAAAATATGGAGATGGAAGGGGGGCAGAGGGGAGAACTTACCAGAATTTCATTCTGAAAGGGAAGAATGGCAGCAGCAGAAGGGAAAAAGCCCCTTTAAACAGGGCAGCAAATACACAACCACAATCCAACACAAATACACACACTACAGATTAACAGTCTGGGGGAAGAAATGGCCAATATCCCTGGCTGCTCTTAGTTTATGATTTCCTTATTATTGCCATTAAGCACCCTTTTGGCATTTTATAGGATGGTCTGAATGCAAATTACAGGAAAGTCAGTGTAAAAACATATTTTTAAAATAAATTAGTATTTTCTTAAACTTCCTTATGAAAAGAAATGTCTCTGTGAAACTTTAGTGAGACAGCACTGTAGCCTTTGTCTAAACCCAGGGTCAGGGATTGAGAAAGGCTGGGCTGGCTAATTACAGTCTGAGTCCTATTTAACTGCCCAAAATAGAAGAAAATACTTGGGGAATGAAGAGTTCATTAGTATTTTCTTTCTCTCACTGTCTTGAAAGGAAGCAGTGACGGTGACCTGTGATCTTCTGACCAGAGAAAATTCATAGAAAGCTAAAAATAAGCATAGTTGTCAGGTGGAGGGTGGTTTTGAGCAACACCCCTTCTGCTGCAGTGGCATGGGCATGACATTGTCCCCTCCCAGCACAGAGGGGACAACCTCCCCACTCCCAGAGGTCTAAATCCTGCCAGAGGCACTGACAGACACATCTCCCTTTGCTCTCCAGCATCTGAGGGACAACCACCACCAACCTGGAATACATTCCCAAGCTGGTCGGGTGCAATTCCTTGAACTTGCAATTTGTCTTTAACTGTAGCACTCATCAAAGCTGTTTATAACCATTAATTCTCCCAAAGCCCTCACAAGGCTGTAACACCCAGCAAAAAGCCAAGCAGGCAGAGATTAACTGATCGGCACAGCCTGTGTCACAGCTCAGCAGCAGGAGCCCTGTCCTGACCCGGATCACTGCTGTTTTATGGCAAAAAATAAAAGCAAAATCACACCAGGCTAGGCCTGAAATCTGTGCTCTGTCGAAGTGCTGAGTGCCAGTCTCTGCCGTGCTACCAGCTCATGGGCACCCGACATCACTGCCTCAGAGAAGGACACTGCAAAAGGCAAAGGTGCAACATGGGAGAGGAAAATCCAGCTCCAAAGGTTTGTACCTTGCTCTGCCTCTTCCTGAGGTGGTTTGTTCTTAACAAATCCTAACAACCAGGTCCTGGTTTGGTCCCAGCAAGTAATTGTGACCCTTTGGGTGTCCCTAAGGACCTGGGCTCTCCCTGGGCACTCCCTCCTTACCACCACCATGACCTCCCCTCTAAAACCAGGTCCCACCAGATGAGCCCACCAGCTTCTCCACACAGAAAACAGGGCATGACCAAATTTCTCTACAACCATCCCAAACCTTTTCCACTTTTGCCACCCCAAATTTAGAGTGCCAGGGCTACAGGGCCTGTCCCATTCCCACCAGTCACTTGATGCCTTGGATTTTAACTTTCATATCTTTCAAATCCTGTAGTACTTAGTGTGTAACTCTGAAGTGCCTTGTAGCCTGTTAGGTGTTGCTCTCTCATGCTAAGACAGATCTAACAAGCCTCTCCAAGCTTGCTCTTCAAGGACACCTAGGCTCTCCTAAGCCCAAAATCTGTAAACCAACATCTTCAGAAAGGGGGGCAAGCTGGGGAGAATTACATCAGTGGCTAAAGTTTTAATTGGTGAATTTATGCTGATATGCAAATGGACCAAAACCTGTAACTGGTGAAAGAACTTGTGACTTGGGGTCCATCTTGGGGATCCATTTTAGGGTGCAGTGGCAGCCTGTGGCTCCCCAGGGAAAAAAAAAGCTTCCTTTGGAAGCTTTCAAATAAATATCCACCTTTATTCCCTTACTCCTGTCTAGCCTCTGTTTCCAGGTAGCCGCTTCAGACATCACACTGATGCTTGACCATGGAACTTTCACTGGTGATAAATCCCTCCTCACACACCTGGATCATCCCTTAGTGATCTGCCATGGATCAGCCCC
The DNA here is from genome assembly GCA_013390045.1 of Picathartes gymnocephalus. NCBI lineage: Eukaryota > Metazoa > Chordata > Aves > Passeriformes > Picathartidae > Picathartes > Picathartes gymnocephalus. Next base: position 16,282 of record WEKY01013324.1, on the reverse strand, counting down.
AATCTGGGGCCATCCAGGTCTGGTTAAGCACGAACTTGCCAGAGCCACCTTCACCCACTGGATGCCAGAGCTGGCTCGTGGAAACGCTGGGCTTGCTTAGCTCAACACATCCCTTATCAACAAGGACACTCCTCACAGTGCTTTCTGTCCCTCTTGCCTAAACAAGAAACATTTCTGTGCAAGCCAGGGGCTGTGGCTGGGACAGGCGATTCCAGCCTGGAGATAACTCGGATATAGCCGCCTTTGTTCCCTGGGAAACCTGCTGACGGCAGGGAGGGTCTGACATGGCGGAGCTGCTCTTTGGGGCCATCCAAAATGATGTTGCTAATTGTTTGATACAAGGTGGTGTGGGCCAGGCTGGCTTTCCCAGAATGCTGGAGCAGCGAGGCTGCAGGGAGTCATTTGTGTGCAGCTCCCAGCAGAGTTTATCTCAGGAAAAGGCACCAAGGACAGGCTGCAGACACGCGGCGGATGGCGGGAGGAGAACAGCCAAGCTCGGTGATATCACAGCTCTGAGTCATTAGCTACGACTCAGAGCTTTGCCCGGGGTAAGAGACAAGGGCTTGTAAATAGATACCATTAGTAAATGCCAGGAGAAAAAGGAGTTTCAATTTTACTGACGAGGCTATTTTTGATTAACTATTACGCAGCTTGGTCTGTGCTGAGGGCCAGATCTGAACATCAAAATCCTTAAATAGTTTCCATGCCTAGCATGGGCAGCCAGGGAACCTTGAACTGCACAGCAGAGATCTCATGCCCCTCCAAATCCATCAGTGCCCTGATGCTGCCCAGCATCTCTCAGGGCTGGGGCTGAATGGTTTTCTACACCAGAGAAAGCAAAGGCACACATTATGTATTGACAGGAGCTAATTAGTTCTACAAATACACCCTCCTTCTGAAGAGATCCGAAATGATTAGTCATTTTTTATAGCTAAATCGTTTTGACAGGCTTTTCAAAATAATGGAAATCTGTTTAACTGAGGAGTAAATACATTTGTGCAGATCTAAGGACAGAAGGGTGAGGATGTATCCTCAAGATGAGCTCCTCTGCAAACTCAGACCCTGAAAGTTCCAGAACCCATCAAGTAACAATAAAGGAGTAAATAATAAAAGTAATAAGCCATAGAGCAAAATGCTGCATTTCCTCTCTGCAACAGCCCTGGTGCCCAGCTTGCTGTGCCATGGTAGCTCAGCATGATTTCTGCTAAACACACACATCTCTCCCTCCTTAGGTATCACACACCATGACGTTCTCTCCAAACCATTTTCCCTGAGCATTGCTTAGCAACTCATTTCTGGTTGTCTAACTCCAAGCAGTTCATCCTAATGACCATGCTGGGTTTTTATTTTTCTTTCATTTTTTTTCTTTTCAACTCTTCCCATGCTGTTTCTTCTAGTAAGGAACTGCAAGTGGCAGCAATTTGAGAGTTCTGGGCAGGGAAGGCCATGGTGCCTGCTCTCCTTGCTGTGAGTGGGGGCCTGCAGGATGCTCCTGGCAGCCAGCACAGCTCCTGTGGCCCAAAAAGGACAAAAGGCCCCACACTTCTTTAAAGCTCTTCCTCTGCATCACTCTATCCTGAACTATCAATCCTTTTTATCGTTCTTAAAAACTGAGTGCTAAATGCCAAAACATCATTTGCTGGTGGAATCAAATGTTGCAAATTGAGATTTCTCTGGCTGCCATCTCCAAGCAGCCCAAGGCACTGGGAGAATCACCCTGTGGAGCAGGCAGCAGATCTTCCACCTCTGAGGAAGGTCTGCATTATAGGCTTCTACACTTTTTCATTCTATACCAGGCATTAATTAATGTGCACACAAAAATTATGCTGAAGAATTTTGTGAGGAGAGACTGTCATCCAAAACAGAAGGAAAAGTACGAGATGTCTGTAATTACATGCATTTATTCCATCAAAGTGTGCCTCTGGTCAGATCATTAACTGCAAAGCACCACTCAGAGTGCAATCTAATATTTGGAGGAGTCAAATGTCTCATGCCTTCTCGTGCCAGACGAATATTTCAGCTCCTGCATCAACCTCTCTTTCACCTTTCTTGTCACCACCGCAGTGACAAGTCCCTTTTCATGGCTTGTAGCCTCTTGCCAGATTCCTCAGGCAGAAAATTTCCCTTTCTGAGTCACTGTAGAATTTCTCAGGCTGCAGAGCAGCCAAAGCCTCCCCTCCCTTTCCAACTCCCTGTACAATTTGACAAAATCTTTGCCCCAGCCTGAGGACAGAACTGCAGCCCCATAAACAGCCTAAACATCAGGGGATGCCTGCTAACGTGCTGCTGGTCAGAGGTATCTGCACAGGCCAAGGAGGTCATGAGGGCTGTGACCACCATATGGTGATGAACATCTTACTTAGTGGCCTGCAGGTGTGAAGGACACAGCTGTGGCTCCAGACAGATCAATTGTTGAATTTCAGGATGCATCTAGGGTCCTCTGAAAGAGATCATCTCCATCCTCAAGCTCAGAGTTTACACACAAACCTACTGCTAAAATTCTATTTCACTGGGACTGACAGATAAAAAAACAAATCCTACTTATTTTAGAACGACCCTGCCTAAAACCCACAGGGATGTGGTAGAGGAAGCCTGACTGTCCTGGGCGGGAATGTTGTGGCATCAAGCAAGCAAGGGCTATGCCAGAACTTCCATCCTGCCCAGTCTGTGTGACTTGCTCCAGCCTGGGCAGCCTCAGCATCCCAGGGGAGCCTATACTGTAGAATAACAGGGTTTTTTTAGTGTAAACCCAGTGGCACACGGCTGATAAAACAACATTGGGAGATTCCACACAGCCCAGCACCACATGACTTGAGTGATGGTGGCTGGAGACTTCCTTCCTTTGCATGATCTGGCTCCATGGTGGCATTAAAATCAGGGCATAACATGGAAGGGAGGGTCAGGGGACTTGGCAGGTCACACTCCAGCATTGGCAGCTCCTTCCCTGCCCAGCCTTGGCCTGCATCCCTGTTTAGAGGGGAATGATTCCTGTGCAGGATCTGTAGTCCACTGGCTGTGCAGTCTGAGGCAAATGACTTGGTTTTCTTGTTTCCAATACACCAACTTCTTGTGTATATCAGAGATATTTTGGAGATGAAGGTAAGAAAAAGGACTCTTGAGGAATATAAGGAGTTTGGTACCCACTTCCCACTAACACTTAAGTATAGCTGGCATCTGGAGAGAGCAGAAAAGAGGAAAACAGATAAAATTTATCTAAAATTATCCCTTTCTCCTTTAAGTAGAAGCCTTCCTTGGTTTGGTGGGTTTTTCTGTTTTGTTTTGGTTTTTTTTTTGTGCAGGTACCTTGCAGCAGTGCCCACATCACCCTGGCTGGCAGCAAACAGAGGGTCACAGCCTGTTCTGGGCCACACACACCAACTCCTAGAGAAGGAGGCCAAAATACGGGTCAAAAGCTGCAGCCATTTGGTGAGTAGCTGCAGTTTGTGGTTAATTCAGCTAATAAAATAGTAATCCTCTCAATGACTGGTCCAAAAATAGGTTACGATTTTGGAGAGAGACAAAAAAGCATTCATGCTGCTCCTGGGGTCATTCCTTGCCCTGCAGCTTCACTCTGCTTTCCAAAAAAAGGAGCTTTGCCATCAATGCATGGCTGCAAAAGCTCGGCTGGAAGGTAATTAGGGCAGGAGATAAATATGCATGGTGGCCGTCGGGTCCCCTGCCTCCAGGGGCATCTTGGGACAACGCATCTTTTAGTACAAAAATATTCCTGCAATCTCTCAGATCTGCAGCTTAATGTAATAACGTCTCTCTCAGGCACAGCGCTGGCAGATGTGCAACAGCTAAATGGGTTTTGCAGCCTGAACCAGCCACCCGAGCAGGCAAAGGGAAAAGCAAGTTTCCCTCCAGCGCCAGGGGAGTGCAAGGACAGCAGCAGAGCCCAGCCAGGGGGGCTGGAGTTGCACAGGGAGCAGCAGAGATTCCACTCCCTTCATCCCACACCTTCTACAAGGGGTTCCCTGCCCCTTTCAAGGCAAGAGCTGCCTCTTTTTCATCCTCATCTGCTCTCTGGCAGAAAAATATAGTGGAAATGCCTTACCCTGATGAATTTAAAATAAATTTCTGCAAATTGAGTAAATTCCAGCAGGATGAAGAACATGAAACAAACCCTGAGCACAGAAGATATTTCAGGATCACAACATCTCCTGTGTGTGAAGACCCCAAACACAGACCCTGCACCCCCAGATGCCCCTCAAACCATGCAGTGCAACACCCAGACCTGTGTTTCACCCTTCTCATTGCCTCAGGCTTGAGAAGGCTCGGCCAGTTTAAGGTCAGGAAGGGATTTAATGCAAGCAAAGAGTGTCTTAGAGAGACTCTGAAAATATTAGCAACAGCATTATCCAAAAATGTTACATTCATTAACTGATTAAATCATACAACAGTGTAATAATTTATTTTAAATGTGAGCTGTAGCACAGTGCCAAGATTGCCAAGTCAACACATCTTTTCCAGTCTCAAAAAACCCTTTCTACAGTAGATATTGGCAGCAGAACAGAACTTAAGATTGATAATGCACCTGTTAAGGGACTCCCCATGGACAGTCCATTCCTGAGAGTGTCCAAGGCCTGGCTGGATGGGGCTCTGAGTAACCTGGTCTAGTGGAAGGTGTCCCTGCCCATGGCAGGGGATGAAATGAGATGTCCTTTAAGGTTTCGTCCAACCCAAACCCTTCTGATTCTATGTTCCATCCCCTCTCAACACTATCCAGGTTTTGCATTTTAACTGGGGCCCATCAGCACACGAGACTTGTGTGTTTCACTCCTGATGGTCAAAGCAAGCACTTCTCAGCCACACCATTGAAAAGGGAACCTGCCACTGGAAGCTGCCAGTATTTCTAGAGACAATGAAATGAGCAAAGGTGGATGGAGAGGGCAAAGAGTTACATCCCGTGGTAAAAGAGCTAAGCAAGAGCAGGAGCAGCAACAGCTGCTTCCTGAGAGTGGGTACAGAATAATGACATGTAAAACTGCATTTCAAGGCAGTGTAGCGCACCAAGTAGAGAAGACAGACTTCAGACGGTGAATAAGAACCTCTCTCATATCTTTCTGGATTTTTTTCTCTAATGAAATTGTTTTCTCTGAGTACTGCAGAGGTTACAAGCACAGCTACACTTCAGTGCAAGTCCCTCACCTACCCAGACACAGAGGGGCTACTTGCCAGCTAGTTTTTCAGGTCTCTTTGTGACTCTAATTAAAACTTTCAATTTTTTTTAATGTGAGAAGCAGACCTGCTAATTAACTGCTGAAAAATTGTACTGAGGATCCAGTATCTGCTGTGCAGCTACCTAAGAGCTCATCAGCTTCCCAGGGTGAGGGAGGGGTGGAGCAGCAGCAGAGATACAGAGGGGATGGGGAAAAAAAATCCAGCAACTTTTGTAAACAGTGGTGGATTGGGAATGCCTTTGACCTGAATTTCACAAGAAGGAATAAAAAAAAAATTACATCTCTATATAAAGTTTGGATATCTAAAGTACAGTGCCAACCCACCAAGCATTATCCTCTCTTTGCATCCTTTCCAGATGCACAGGGGACCATTTCCATTTTTCCTGATTCCTCTGAAACTCATTTTCATGAAAATGAACAAGGAAAAAAAAAATCAGATGCTAAAAACACTTTTAATTCCCTGCTCCTTCAAGGTGTGACAGGTCCTGACATGGAGGAAGAGGAGAACATTTGTTCAGATGAAACTTTTTGTGATGTGAGAGACATCCTGTTTGCAAGTAATCCTGAAATCCAGGGACTAAGAGTCTTTATTTCTGATTCAAGCGATTATTTAGTAAAAATATCCCTGGGAGTATAGAAAACACCCCCAAAATCCCTGTGGAGCACAGGACAATGTGCAATGGCAACTGGCTCCTCAAAATGTGCTGCATTTATATGATTTGTGTTAATTTAACATCTTGAATGGACCTGGCCGCCAGGAGAGGATGGGGTCAGGAGGTAACTAATAGCACATTAAGTGCTATTGCTTGAGGAGCATCTCAGGGAGAGCTGCAGCCAGGTTGAGGGTGCTTTTAATTAAGATATAACCTAAAAAGTCTTTTCTTGATAAAATGCCAAAAGCAGAAGCACTGGGGAATGAAGCAAGTGATTTGGGTGAGATGTCAAACCATGGACATGATTTAATTAATTGCCCTTAAACCAGCAACAGAGCTACTGAGATGTTTTGCAGATATCAGCTGAAAGGATGATTGCACTAAAATCCCAGTTTTTCTTTCCCCCTGGCTCTGATGACCCTTCTGGAAATCCCTACGCAGCCTCCCCTGCAGCCTGAAGAACCAGAGCTACTAACAAAGCTCCTTCTGGCCCCTTGGAGAGGAGCCACTGCTGTGCAGGCTGATCCTTGCTGCCAGGCTGAAGCCTTCCTTTCAGGAGATGTTTCCTGGTGCTCCTTGTGGGTGCATTTCACAGGAACTTTGAATAAAGAATATTAAAAAACCTGACTAGGGCTAATAAATAATATCTGCCTGAGCAGGAACATGAGCAGTTTAGCGCATTCCTCTGTAACTCCAAGAGAAACCCAGATGAGTCTGTGTGGGGACACTTCCTGTGGGAGCCCAGGGCTTCAGGATGGTCTTCCAAGGCCAAAGAAAGCTTTTTCCTACTCACGGCTTAGCTGGAGGGATTAAACACTGTTCAGCTGGCTCCAGCTGTGGCTGCCGAGCTGTTATATGTTGTTTGTGCTTTGCCCACTAAGTGGAGCTGGGGACTCTGCCATCCTTCCCCTCCCGGAATGGTGGCAATGTTTTCTTTCCCTCCCTGGGCCAAGGGACAGGTCATCTGCTGGCAGCTCGGCTGCAGTTCTCACAGACAGACCCACTGGTGATGCCACATCACTCAAGTTTGAGGTTTTTCCCCCCTGTTCCTACAGAGAGATTGAGTTTCTGAACCCAACTGATGAAGCCTTGTGCAGAACAGGAACACCCACACCTTCAAAAGGTGAGGGATGACAGAACTTCCTCCTTAAATACTTTCCTGCTTCAGCTTTTTTCACAAATTCCACTAATGCACCTCTCCAGTACCTACAAGTACTGACAGAAATGTCTATTAACACAGAGGGTTTCCAGGAACCTTCTCATAACGTGGTCCCCTGCTGTGTTCTTTTACACCTGTTTTATATAAACCACCTAAAAATACCAATAGATGATACAGCAGATCAGCAAGAAAAATATTCCTATCATCTGCCATGAAGACCAATTCAACCATTAAAACAAACTATTTGTTTTGCTAGAGACATACCAACACCTGTACAAGTTTATACATTCCCAGCAAAAATTCCCTGGGCATCTGGGAAAGCAGCTGATGATGGATGAATTCATCCATAGGCCACCACCTTTCCTGCTGCCAGAGATCACGTCAGAAATAGGCTCAGAGAAGAACAGAGCATCTCTCTAGGGAATATAGAGGACATGGAAATAAACCAGGGTAAAATTACAGCTTTACAAAACTCATTGCATTACCCTGCAATGGAAGGATAATTAGGAAATTGGTTTTATACTAATGATTCATATCTAGCCAGGCAGGAGCTATGTCAGGAACACAACTTTAATTTAGCCTAGTACTGCAGTACAAAACATGGTTTGCAATATTTTTATGCCCAGATCCTCCCAGTGTTGCTGCCTCTCCTCTCCCACGTCTTCTCCCTAAAATCACTGTCCCAGATAAGGACATTTGGAGACCACCTGCACAACCCGAATAGCAGCTAATTGTCCTTACTGTTCTTGCAATGAGGCAGGTTCAATCTGAAATTGCTGGGCTGGTGGGATTATTTTCCATTAACCTGATTATGATTTCTGAGAATCAATTTATTACCATATGATCTAATTGGTGAGGCTGGATAAAATCCATGAGATCACTGAAAATTTATCCTGAGACTGGTCCACATGGTGCTCCTACCAAGAAGTCTTTAAAAAAAAAATCTCTGAATGTCAATTTCCTGGAAGTCAAGATATTAGGATATGTTCAAGCCTTCCTATTCAACTATAACAAACTTTTCCTTATGTTAAAGGAAATTATTCCATTCAAATTATGGCAGCACATGGTCAGTGTTGACTGAAAGAATGGTAACTTGCAAAACCAGTGTATTTATGCAGCATATATATTAAGGTTGCCTATACAGGGGTTTTTCTTTGCAGACAAAAAGTATTTGCCGGACAAAAATTTACAGTTTCTCATGGAAGCATTATCCATGGAAACCATACCACTGATATGCAATGAGATACAAATGTCACCCACCACTGCACAATAATATGTGGATGAGGAGTAGATTGATGTATATTTCTTCAGTTTGTGAAACAAAGTCTATAAGTTTCAGTGATTACCCTACATTTATGCGGCAAAAAATGAGTTCTCTTTAGTGTGTAATTAACTTAATTAATATAGAAGTATTTAAAGAATGGTAGATTTCATCTTTCCCCTTTTTCGTTGCATCCCAGACTTTAGAGTAACTCAATATATCTTCCAAATTTATAATGGGAGCTTCTTTCTCAATAGTGGCCTCGAGGCACAAGAATATACTGAATATCATGTACTTACATAAAGTAAAAAGAGAAATATCCTATTAGTCAATTCCTTTTAATCTAAGAAAAAAGGATTTCATAGCATGAAAAATTTTCTAATATATTGAAACATATTGCCATTATTGCTTTATTGCCTGTTATCACAGGGCCCTTATCAGCACATCCTCTTGGTAAATGAATAAACCCTTTCACAACACAGCTCTGGTACAAATGCTGACCATGGGATGGGACAATGGAGACAGAGGATGGGCTCCAGGACAGACAGAGGCTGCCTGTCCTGCCCCTGAGGGACCCACCAGCAGGCACTCATCCATGTGGGCAGCACTGCTGTCCTTGGAGGCTCTGCACAAAGCAAAGAAATTTTGTGATTTAAAGACAAACAGGACCATGTCCAACTCCCAAACCCTTCCCCTGCCCATTCCAGCCAAAACCACAGCAGGAGCTGGTGCCACACCAAACCTTGCTGGGGGAGACAGAGGGCACCCCAGAGCTGATTCTGCTCTCAGGCACCAGTGGAGCTCCAGAGCTGCTGCAGAGGTGCACCTGTAATTTACTGGGTAGAATTTGCCTTTGAGGGATTATTTCAGTGAGTGCCTCACTCCTGAGAGGACTTCACACGTTACTGAGTTAAAACACTTGATAAACACTGATGAGAGTGTCCTAGTATGCAAATGCACTGCTGGTGTGGGTGGGCTGTATTTTGGTGAATATATGTGAGAAACATTTGCTGACCCTTCCAAGATGCCTGAAGGGGTTCCTCCCAGTTAAATCTCTGCCTCTTTCACTCATACATATAAAACCATAANTGGTGCATCGGCCGGGAAAAAACTCAACCCGCTACACCATGAAACCAATTCTGTGCCAAGTGACTGAAAAATCACTTCACTGCATCAGTTTCCTAATTATTTACAGACAGACTGGTGCTACCTTTCCTGTTAGATAGGGTTCCCATAGCAACATTACTTTTATCACATAAGAGGATTTACCAGATTAAAACAGACGCCTTCAGGTAATTAAAATACATGAAATTTCTTTGTTATTTACATTTCTGCTAGTGAAGAACCACAATACTCAATTCAAACCAGGATGTTGAGGATCTTTGCGACCAAACAAACAAGAAATAAAGCTGACAGTGTTTGTCTAGTACAAAATGGGGACATGCCAGCTGCAGGAGGCATTGAGCACAAAAAGCCTCCCAGTCTGGAGTATGCGATGCCAAGAAGAGCAGGCTGTGCAACCTGGTATTTGCATTTGGAGACGATGCCAGAAGGTTGGGATGAACGGCCTGGTTTATTTTCTGGAGAGCCAGTTTTCAAGAGAAGACATAATGCTTTGGATGTGCGAGAGCTTTAACCCTGGGCTGGATGGTGGATTTGAAGGGGGTCACCTGTTTCCCAGGTGATTTCACCTGGACATGGCATTTGCCACCTCTGCCCTGCAAGGTGTCAGACCTCCAGCTTATTAGAGACTGTGCAAAACTCATTCTTCCCAAAGCTGCAAAATTTGAGTTCCTATTACACGACCTCAAGGATCAAAGCCAATGCATCTAATAATTTCCATCCTTCTCCAAAGGGTTTGCATTTTGGGTTTGCTTTGCCCCTTTAGCACTTGCAGAGGCTCTCTCCCAGCTTTACACTTGTGATGCTCCTGGATGCCCCAGCCTGTTGCAGGTGAAGGCAGACACAAGATTCAATGTCTGCTGCGAGGTGATGGGGATTGGAGCAGCTCTGGGAGCTCTACCACTAGAGTTGGAGCAAAAAAAGAAAACAGCAGGGAAAGTCAGATCTGGAAAAAAACAACATTTCTTTGGGAGAGGAAGGGCATTTTGCACAGGGGATATACATTTACTGTGGCCATCAGGTAAAAACTGGGACGTTGTAAGAAGGTGTTTGTTCCTGTCCTGAGGAACAGAGACTCCAGCCAGTGAAAGCACTTTGGTTGGAGGGCTTAAATGAACTTGCACATCAGTAAACCCCTCCACAGCAGTAACAGTGAAGACAGGTCACCCAGAAAGCTGAATCTCAAGCTGCTTCACTGTGAAACTACATCCCACACCACAGAATATTTGCATGGCTTCCAGTAAACTGAACTGCAGAAATTCCCTCTTGAATTAAATCTGTCATCGGTGTATTTTAAGATCTTTGTTTCTAATTAATGTACAATTTGAGTGACTGCTATGGAAAGTTTTCTTGTTTGAAAGTATTGGGAGTATTAAATTCAATGCTGCTCTTCACTGTGTGCAGAACTACACCACTTATTTACTCCACAACTGAAGTCTGGAGGAGTGAGGACTTAAATCACTCTGTGTAGGAGGCAACTTCAACTTTAGAGGCAGTTCAGCCTTCCAGCCTTCTTCATGCCTACTTTGAGAGCTTCAGCAGGAATTTAGTGCATGTTGTCTAACCTTTGGCAAGTCTCGATTCCTCCCAGCAAAGACCAGAGGTGGATGAAAGCAAAAAGTCTTTTCAATGCAGACGAGGGGGTCCTCATCATTTTCTCTGAGTCTCTTAACAGTTTCTCATGGGGATGAACAGAGCAGCTCACCCTCTCAGAAGTGAGATTTGCAGTCCCCACAGACCTACCATACTGAGTCACATTTCAAGCTTCTTTGCCAGACATTATAACTAGGAATTTTTTCTTAAGTTACAAAAGAAGAGCTAAGTTCCATTATTTGGTGTTACACACTATGTCCAGCCTTGCATGACATAAAACTGCAATTAAAACCTGACTGCTCTGATGACAGGCAGAAACAAGTAACTTGCAACTGGAACTACACCAGGCCCTGGAAGTGCAGTTTAGCCCCTGGAAATCCAGTTTAGCCCCTGGAAGGCCAAACTAATGCTGTCACAGATATTTCCATTGCAAATGGCTCATGAAGCCCATATGTGACATTGCTGTGGCCTTGCAGTGTTCTCTTAATTGTCCTGGCTCGACTTCAAAAAGATATATTTGTTTTCAGGGAGATGAAATGGAAAAAAAATTAATGAAAAATTAGTACAAAAGTGACTACACAGAAGGAAATTAAACCAATACTGCTATGTCTGGCAAGTCTACTCCACCCTTTGAATAAGCNAGGTGGGGGGGAGAGAAACATGTAAGGGTTGATTCTCTTTCAGTTTTTTTTCTTTTTGTCCGTAGTTCTGCTAATAAACTATCTTTTATCTTTCAAGGTTTGGACTTGCTTTACATTTCTCTTAATCCTTATCTCATCACAAAAGACCAGTGTATGTAAAACCACTACAAAAGCCCACAAAGAACTGGAAGACAGGACAGTGTCCATAAAGCAAAACTGTAAGCCCAGCCAACACCCTTCACTCATCTGGGAAAAACATTGATTTGGGGTTGTTTGGAGCAGATTTAGGTGCTACCGTGGAGTTTTAATGATGCTGATGTTGCAGAGTAGCCCAGTGGGCTGCTCAGCAGTTCCTTGCAAGGGCCTTTGCAGTGACTGAACTCTTTGAGGTGAATCACCTATTCCTGAGTGGTGCAGAATAAATCAAACACCAAAGCAAATGGCTCACTTGGAAAGATGGCAGCTCAAGGGCTCAGATGACCACCTGAACTCATAAAATATTTCTAAATTAACAGAAAGGGATATGATGTTGCATTTGGAGGATGATGAGGATGTTAATTTCCTCATTGCTGTAAGATCTGTGGCTCATCCATAAATCCTCTGAGGAGGAGGCTCTGACAACTTTTCACTCTCTTACAGCAGTGTTACACAAATTCCCAGTAGCTCCAACCAGATGACATGACAAAAATGACATATTCCTACATATGTGAAGTGCAGGATGCTCAGACCCACTCACAGAATGATGGTCTCTGCTCTGCATGGTAAATTAATCAGCCTCTGAGCTCTGAATCTTTTCTAGCTGTCCCTAAAGCATTCATCTACCTGAGGGCTCAGCCTTACCAATCTTAACAACACAAACATTACCTGCTTGGACTTATTTGGATTAAAATTGCAAACCATTTATTTTCTACACATTAAATTTTAGTATAAACTTTCAAACCCCATTGTGAGGACTCTCCATTCCCTGCTGCAGCCAAGCAGTAGCCACTAATGCTGCCGGCACATGCTCTTGCCAGGCTACACCTAATCACTGCCCGCTGAGCCACAGCACAGACACAAAAGCAGGAATTAACAGAGCTGTTGTAGGCCACAAGTATGATCAGCTGGGATCTTACTGAGAACAGCAGCTGTAAAATGTACCATTGTCAGAGAATTTGGAAGGGCAGTGCCTGTAGTCTGGTGGTCCTTCAGCAGCACTTTACCACTGCCTAGGTGCTCTTTGGACTTCAGTACGGTTGGCCCCAAGGGTTGCTCCCAGCCCTGTCACCAGATCCATCTCTGCTTGGGCAAAGAGGGATGTAGACTCATAGAAACCTCTAGGCTGGAATTCTAGGATTATTGGATCCAACCATAAATCTAACACTGCCAAGCGCACCAGCTTCAGGGTGGCTTCACATCACAACACAACAAGATGTGGCTGCCTGAAGGGTTCCTGCCTGGTCTGAGATCTCATCCAGGTCCTCCACAGCCAGCAAGGGACAGAAGCACTTCATGGGGACAGTGGATCTCACCTGCCCCAGACATCTGTTCAGGAACCCCAGGCATCTTCAGAGAAATATCTTGGATTAGACATGACTCATGGAGTGATTTAAGTATCTGTGACTCAGCTTTCAATGGATTGCTGTGGTCATAGCCCAGCTGGTAAAATCTAATGTGAAGGTCATTTGAATGAAATGAAACAGGCATCTTCCTAAGGATCATTTACTGCCTTTGCCTCTTCCCTATGGATTTTCTCGTTTCAGAAAATGGAGTGACAACATTCAGTCTCTTCCATACAAAGCCTGACTCATTTATCCACACAAACACAACAGAGGCGAGGGGGTTAAAACAGTGACTTCTTACTCTGCCTTGGCATTTCCCTTGGGCACGGCCAGTCTGTTCCTGTGATCCTGCTTCTCATGCCCATGGTTTATGTGTGTTTCTGCTGTCCTCTAGACTGCCTGGACAACGACTGTCTTATTTAAATTCAGTTTTTTGAATCATACAGTTTCTCATCTTCCCTAATAAAGGAAACAATTCCCTACCTGGAAAGAGTCATCCATTGTAAATTAAGCAACAGTGGGAAGGAAACCCTGGGATAAATTGCTGTTATCTTGCAGCAAGCAACATCACTGTCAGCAAACAAAACACCACACAGTGGTCCTGAACATATAACAAATATTTTCCTTTCTTTTTTTTTTATTAAATCTGAACTGAAGCCATCAGTGTCCCAATTCTGAGAGGAACCCCTGTAAACAACAGTTCTACTGGGCCTTCCCCAAGAGACAACTAATTTTATGCTTTGTCAAACCGTGACATGCTTCATGAGAAAGAGCACATTTCACTCCCAAGAATAATTTTAGTCCTTTCCCTAATTCTCATACGTTAACACTCAGAGGGGATTAGAGTTGCACAACATGAAGTAAATCAATTTTAAGCACTGTACATAACGTTCAGCAGTTTCTGCACAAGACAAAACATACCCTAAACAAATTTATTAGCAGAGTTGCCCTTTTGAGACCATACGAGGATTTTCTGTGGACAAAAATATTTCCTTTATTCCCATAGTATTTGCTTAAAGTATTCCCTGGAACACCAAAAGAAGAGGACAATAAAGAGGTTGCCTTCATAATTCTTCATACAGTTTATGGTTTGCGTGGGGCCCTCTGAGTTTTGTAATTCCTTGGCTTTTTGACTCATCCGAATTAAAATACTTTGGGTCAAATCCAGAAGCCTCTATTGAGGCAAAGATTCATCACCTCCAAATGACCAAATCTTGAAAGAAGCCTCAGTCCCAGAAACAAAACCATCAATTCCATCAAGCTACTTCCCTGCTAATAAATTAAATAGGTTTGGGAGCATTCTGTCAGATATTGGCCAGCTGGCACAGGATGATCCATGTCCATAATGCTTAACTCTCCCAATCTGCAGAACAAAAAATATTTGTGAAAATTGCCTGTGGGGAGCATTGACCCATCCTAACACACCATGATCCCATCTGCACCATGCCTGGGGTGTGCCATGGACGTCTCTAAAACTGAATGGTAGCAAGGACTGACCTCCTGCACCAGGAAATGAGACCCCAGAGTCCTTGGACACGAGCACAAACATAGCCTCAAACTCCAACTTGGGCCAACATTTGTTGCTGGGTTTGCACAGTCCTTTATCACAGAAACTATCAGTAAATCCAAATGTAAAAAGTGAGCCAAGGCTCCTGAGTTTAGCAAAACATTACACTCTTTGGGTTAATCTTGGAAGCTTGAACTTCCAGTTTTCCAGTTATAATGCCTTCCTGATATAGTTGATAGGACAACCTGGATAATCCCTGTACAATCCACTGCATTACTGTATTTCTTTACTTAATCCCTCATGGATAAGAGTGAGAGGAAGTATTAAGAGAACAGGATGAATTGACACTATTGACAGACCAATGTTGTGCAATATGCTCAGTACTGAACATATTGCTGCCCCTGAGCAGCAGCGAGGGAGGTCTGGGCTTTGGCTGCCTTGGCACCACACAGAAACTGTGGTGTGATGCCTTGCTCTGCTTTTCTCCTCCTCCTCAGGCAGGGCTCTTGCCTAGGGAATGACTAATGCCATATTCAATTTCCTTAATATGGCTTTGTATTGCTTGTACTGCAGTGGAAATTTATATTGGAGTCTGAACAAGGAGAACTGTTCTGAAGGGAAGGGAAGGACAGCCAAAGCCAGAGCCAGGGGGACTCCTGGCCTCACCCCCAGCTTGGTGCTCATGGCTCCGGAGTCACCTCCCCTCAAGGGCACCACTGTCCTTTTCAAGGGAGCACTTCTCATTTAAGTCAAATATTTCAAAGATTTTGCTGTTTGCTCCAGCGTCTGCTTCCTCCAGAGGTCTCACAACAAAGCCAAGGGGAGCCCTGAGCTGTTTTGCACTGTAACCTCCATTTATCACCGCTCCTCTGGTTCTCATCGCCTCTGTCCAGTCCTTCCCTTCTCCAGACCAAGCCTTAGGCTAAAGGATGTCTCAAAACTGAGGATGGTTTTTCTTCTCTATTGCTTGAAATGCATTAAAAAAAAAAAAAAAGTTAAATATCATTTATTGTCTAATCCAGGCAATACTGCACCATCTGTGTTTTCACGTTCAGGGAGACAGAGGCAGGAAACTCTTACATACCCAAGGAAAGGCTATCAAATTAAACGGAACAACGGGAAAAAACCCCCATCCTGTAACCTAGTTTGTGTTTCTACATTGTTTAGGATGATATGAAAGTGCTACTTGATCAAAGAACAATTTCCAGGCTGTTGTACAGTCAATTGGATTTTTCTGAGATTCTGAGCCGTTTCCCCCTTCCCGAAGATATTTAACCTGGAAACATGGCTGCAGCAGCCCCAGCAGAGAAGTTGGAAATTGTGTGCAGATGCACTAAAAGCTCATCCATGACTTCACATGTGTGCAGTACCCTCCCACACAGCCCGTGGGATGTGCCCTGTGCATGGCACAGCGCTGCACATCCCATAGGGACTGGGAAGGTTGGCAAAGGAAAATGCAAAAGGAGGCCAACAGCATAAACGATGGAGACAGGGAAACCTCCATGGTAGTCTGGCATAACAAGGGACCCAACACCCCAATTTACCAAAGCTGACATGCTGTTTCCCCACGCTCTCAGCAGCAAAGGCAGCTTGGTGGCATGAAGAAAAGCAGTTCAATCCCT
>WEKY01013323.1:14236-24490 GCA_013390045.1 Picathartes gymnocephalus | reverse complement strand
TCTGATTTTGTTAGTAATAAATTGAATTTATATCTGTAATNAGCAGAACTGCTACACTGTACTATATAAATGTACCAGCTGGCAGAATCAAGGAATAAGAAAGGTCAATGAAGGCATTTGCATTCCTATGTTACATGGCAAGCATAAGAACTGCAAATCAGAGAGATGTGTTACATTGGAAGTGGCCTTGTTTGACATTATTACAGCTAACAAGCAGCAGATGGGGCAAAATAAGACTGACTACACCTAAGGACAAGCTGTTATTAAATATTAACCAAAATGTCAGTTCTTTGTAGTGTAACCACTCTGACAAAGTTCTGTTTACCTTCTAATAGAAGGCCAGTTATTTCCTTGCCTAGCTTACCAGATGTTAATTTTCCTCTTTTAAATTTCTTACTAACAAGTAACTTTCTACTTGCTTTGCCTTTTGTGATCGTTTTGCCAGGCATCTGCTACAAAATTCATAGTGTACTACTGAGAAGAGTAGTAATATGGTTAAAATCTATGTACTTTACCTTAAAAGGAAAATCTACAAGCCATAGGAAAAATACTTAAGAAGAGAAATACAAGAAGGCATGACTTGTAAGATGCAGCTGCAGTTTACAGATACCTGAGGTGGCAGGTCTTGGCTCAACCCTGAAGAGTCACATGTGATGTCTGTGTAGTCTCTTTTCAGTGAAGTACTCCAAATAATTTGGAAAAGTTGTCCAGAACACTGGAAAGCAGGAAAGAAAAAACATTATGAATGGAAAGAGGGAAATTGCTAGAAAGTATTTGATAATAATAAATGATTTTTTGATCTAATTGTAATTAACAGGCATACACAAAAGCATTTCTCATTAGTTTCCTACTAACACACCTTTATGACGGCTTGAAAATAAACCACCTTGTAGAAGACTTTATTTCCCACAATTTCCAATCCACTTATTGAAAAAATAACTTTTTAATTTAAAAAAGAATGAGGGAAAGGAGGAGAGGGGAGTGAAGGCATGGGAAGAATGGGAGATGGGGGTGAGGAAGAGAGTGAGGGAAAGGCTGGAGGTGCAGCACACCCAGAAATTGATCATATGCTAGAAGATATTTTAACCCAGAAAGCTGGTCATCAAAAAGGCCAAGAGCTCATAATCAGTTTGGCAGAGCTGAGTAGCTTGAGAATGGTCCGAGCAAACCTTCATGAGACTGTATGTAACCCGACCTCTAAGGTAGGAGATGCGAGAAGACTTGCATCAGGTTTTGATTCAGTTAGTGCTCTTGTGCTGGGTTTGTGTGGCCAAGCTTTGGTAGTGAGGGAGGTGACCAAGGCTGCATCAATAAGAAATGGTGGTAATGCCTCTGTGGTAACATATTGAAGAAGGAAAAGAAAGTTATTGTGCCGATGTAACTGTGGACAGAGGAGAGAGGAGTGAGAATTTGTGGGAGGAATGAGAATATGTGAGAGGAACCGCCCTGAAGACACCCAAGTCAGTGGGGATGGAAGAGTAGAAGGTGCTTCAGACACTGGAGCTGACATTTTCCTGCAACCCCTGGTGCAGATCATGGTGAAGCAGCTGTACCCATGCAGCCCATGGAGATCCATGGGCATGTGGAGATCCATGGGATGTGGAGATCCACCTGCAGCCCATGGAGGAGCCCCATGCCAGAGCAGGTGGGTGCCTGAGAGAAGGCTGTGACTCTGTGGGATGCCCATGCTGGAGCAGGGTCCTGGCAAGGACCTGCAGACCTGTGGAGAGAAGAGCCCATGCTGGAGCTGATTTCCTGGCATGACTTGTGATCCTGTGGGGAACCCACATTGGAGCAGGCTGTGCCTGAAGCACTGCATTCTGTGGAAGAGTGACCCACATTGCAGTGGTTTGTGTTGCCTGTGGAATGGACACACATTGGAGAAGTTCCTGGAGAACTGTCTTCTGCGGGAGGGTCACCAGAGTGGAGCAGGGGAAGGGCACCTGTCCCCGAGCAGCAACAGAAACCTGTGATGAACTGACCACAATGCCCATTCCCCGTCTCCTTGCACCACTGAGTGGGAGGAGGTAGGGCTGGGAGGGAGAGAGGTGTGTGAGGGAAGGTGTTTCTAAGGTCTTTTATTTCTCATTATCATGGTCTGATTTTGTTAGTAATAAATTGAATTTATATCTGTAATTCAAGTCTGTTTTGCTTGTGACAGTGTTTGATGAATGATCTCTTCCAGTGCTTATCTCAACTAATAAACCCTTTGTTATATTTTCTCTCCCCTGTACAACTGCAGAGGGGAGTGAATGAGCAGCTGTGGTGGGTGCCTGACATCTGGTTAGGGTCAACCCATTACAAAATAATTTCAAATGAATACTACTAACATTTAGACCTTCTCGTTCTTACCAATCTCCCAGGCAAGATTGTTGTCCAGCCAAGTGTGGTATTGAGACAGATATATATAAAAGTGTAGAACCGTGAGAAGTTCCTGGGGACACCAAAGTCCAGTTCTTAGCTAAAAAAGGCAATCATGTTACAGAATCACTTCCATTTCTATGAAGAAAAATTTTCTTCAGGAAAATATGGATTAAATCTGTTTCTTTTCTCTATAATTTTATTTCAGTTGATATTATTACAATTTGAAAATAATTTTTATACCAACACTGTCATATGAAATATATTTACTTACTTAATTTACTAGTTATGTTAAGGTTGGAATGTTAAGGTTGGAAGGGATCTTAAACATCATCCAGTCCCAACTCCTGCTGTCATGGGGAGGGACACTTCCCACATACCAGTTTGTTCCAGGCCTTATCCAACCTGGCCTTGAACATTGCCAAGGCTGGGACATCCACAACCTCCCTGAGCAACCTGTTCCACTGTCTCATCTCCTCACAGCAGAGAATTTCTTCCTAATACCGAACTTAAATGTCCTTTCTTTCAATTTGTACCCATTACTTCTGTCTTATCACTACACTGCCTCATGAAGAATCCCTCTCCAGCTTCCATGTAGGACCCTTGAGGTAATGGAAGGTTTCCATGAGGTGTCTGCACAGCTTTCTCCAGGATGAGCAGACCCATTTTCTCAGCCTGTCTTTCTGAGGGAGGTGCTCCAGTCCTCATATCAACTTTATGGCCCTCCTCTGGACTTATGCTGGGACCCCAGAGCTGGGTGCAAGGTTCCAGGTGGGGTCTCACCAGATCAGAGCAGAGGGGCAGAATCTCCTCTCTCCCCTGCTGCCCACGCTGCTTTGGATGCAGCCCAGGATCCCATTGCCTTTCTGGGCTGTGAGTGCACATGGCTGGGTCATGCTGTGTTTTCCATCAACCATGGACCCCAAGTCCTTCTCCTCAGAACTGCTCTCAGTCTCTTCTCCACCCACCCTGGGAGCTGTGGCTCATATTGGCATGACCCAGCTGAAGGACCTTGCACTGCAAAATAAATAACCTACCTTTCACCTTTTATATTTCAGGAATGCTTTGGCTTTTCACGATGGTTCACCAATAATCTAATTAGGAAATGTCACTGTTTCTTATGAAAAAAAATCTCTCTTTTTCCACCATTCTTCTATTACTAGAAAGGCAGCAGATATTTTGACTGCAACAACACATATACTGTGCAGTTTTGTAATTATATAAGGATACTTCCTCGCCTCATAATACCTCACATCAATTTGGGAAAGCAGTGGATGACTATATGAGGTTACAAGGAGACAGGATTTTCTTTGGTTTTTTTATTCAATTAAAACAAATATTCAGGCTCCCTTAGAATTACTGGAAAATTAATGTCAATTAAATATATAATGGCTATTACATGCCTTGAGTCAAGTAAGTTTATGGTCATAACTGAGTAACTCCTGCAAAACAACCATCTGGACTCAGGGCCAGAAATTAAAAGGATATTAAGCTCTGACACCCTAAATAATAATTTTACTGAGTCAGTGTAAAAGGCAAAGTGGCAGGTCATAAGGGAACGTAATTTCATGAGTGAAAGAGTTAGAAACAAATTGGTTAATGTGTTAAAGAACAGTTGCAGTATTGAAAAAATAAATATATCTATATTTTCTAGTTCATTTTTATGTCAAGAGGTATTCCTCAAAGCTGGATTCAGTCGTCAGAGACTTGCACATATGATGCTTTTCTTCAGCAGTAGGAAAGTCTGTGCCAGGAACCTCTGCAGTAGTCCACAATCCAGCCACACTCTAAAATCCTCTCAAAATCTTCTTTGTGACAGACAGAAAGCAGATTGACCATCCCAGCCACTACTGTTGTGCTGCTGAGCATGTGGTCAGCCAGCTTTCCAGTGGCCTGTGGGTAGAAGTGTTGCTGAGGAGAAGAAGGTGCAGTGTGGATGCAGAACATGCCTTCGCTTTAGCAGTACTGGTTCACCCTGGTGCTGGACTACAGCAGATCCATGCTGGAGCAGGGGGATGTGCCTGAAGGAGGCTGTGACCCTGTGGAAAGTCTGCAGTGGAGCAGGCTCCAGGCAGGATCTGTGGCCCTGTGGAGAGAGGAGCCCATGCTGGAGCAGGTTTGCTGGCAGAACTTGTGACCCCGTGGTGGAACCATGCTGGGGCAGTCTGTTCCTGAGGAACTGCACCCCATGGAAAGGACCCACGCTGGAACAGTTCATGATGAATTGTAGCATGTGAGACATTCATGAAGAACTGTCTCCTTTGCGAGGGACCTTGCACTGGAGCAGTGAACGAGTGTGAGGAGTCCCTCCTGTGAGGAGGAAGAAGCGTAGGAGTTCTGTGAAGAACTGACCTCAGCCCACATTCCTGAGCCTCTTCTGCTTCTAGGAAATGGAGGAGGTGGAGAAAACAGGGAGGGAAATGTAGCCCAGAAAGGAAGGAGTGATAGGGGGAAGATGTTTTAAAATTTGAGGTTTTTTTGTAATTATCTTACTCTGATTTGATTGGCAATCGATTAAACTAATTTCCCCAATGCAAGTCTGTTTTATCTCTGATGGTAAGTAGTGAGTGATCTCTCCCTGTCCTTATATTGACCCATGAGCTTTGGTCCTGTTGTCTCTCCCCTTTCCAGTTGAAGAGGGAAGTGACAGAGTGGCTTTGGTGGGCACCTGGCATCCAGCCATGGTCAAACCACCACACTGGCTACCGAAAAGTGAGGAAGCATCTGTATACACTTGGGATCCCGTCTTCCAGGCAGTTGCACTATGGCCAGTTGTGACAGGGCCCCTCTGGGCAACAAGTGGCACATTTCTTATGTCTGTTCATGTGGGAATAGTAGCAACATCTATTCTTCTTTATTTCTTTTTGCCAGCAGACATCTAGTTATGTCAGAAGCAGTGCCACAGAATAGGCTCCATGAGATTCACAGCCTGCACAGAAAGTTTCTCTGTCAGTTCACTCTGAAAGTTTCTGTTGCACCTACTCCCCACTTCAAGAAGATGAATGACTGCTTGTTTGAGAATCCAAGAGAGTAAATTATTTGCTGCTTTAGAGCTATGGAGAGTGCACGCGCATTCTTATCTCATCGTTCCTCTCCACAATATGTCTCATGGCTAGCCACAGGTAGATATAACTCTAGTTCTGGTAGGTCTGTCCCTTCAAAGCAGGTGACTGTTGGCACTGGCAGATAGAATTTTGCCAAATTATAGTAGCTGACGTTATACTCATTGCTTACTGTTCCACACATAATATATTATAAAGGATTGGGATAGTAAAAGAGATGCGGTCCTCAGGAAAATTTTTGCTAATACTGCTTTTTTTTGCTTTGGTCCATTCCTGAAGTGATGAGGTTGGACAGAGCTCTGAGCAGCTTGATCTAGTTGAAGAATGTCCCTGCTCATGTGTATTGCAGGGCTGAGTTGGACTAGATGACCTTTAAATGTTCTTTCCAACCTAAACTATTCAAATGATTCAATCCCTCATGTTGAGTTACTGAAGGAGAAAGTCTAATCTGAATTCTTCCAAAGTATCATTTATGTTTCTGGGGGAAAGTATATAACATCTCAAAAATATTTTTTCATATTTAAAAGGGCATTGCATTTCACCATTCCTTATTAGAAGTGGTCACAGACAGCAGCTGACAGACATCCTCCACTTGAATTTGCAATTAATGTTTTAAAGGGAGATAGCAAGGGTCACCAAAAATTTTTCTCAAAAAAAAGAGTTTCTTTGCCAAAGATGGACTGTTAAGAAGTCCTCAGTGGATAATCAGTGGCCTTGTGTCTCTTTGTGGCTCAAACTATGAGTATTCTTCAAAAACTTGGTGAACTCTGAGGTCTTAAAGGGGACAGTGATATGGTGGATTGACCTTGTCTGGGACCTAGGAGCCCACCAAGCTTCTCTATGACTCTCCTCAGCACAGAGGGAGCAGAAAGAAAATAAGATGGGAAAAAAACTCTCATGGGTAGAGATAAAGTCAGTCAAATAAAGCAAAAGAGATTGTTGCATATGTGCAAGCAGAGGGGGGAAAAAAACCTGAAAGATTTTATTCTTTATTTCCCACCAGTGAATGATATCCAACCACTTCCTGGGTAGGAAGGCTTCAATACACACAGCAGATGCTCCAAAAGGCAAACACCATAAGCAATGAATGACACATCTTCCTCCTCCTTTCCCTTAGGTTTTGTACCTGGACAGAGATCCTGTGGTGTAGAATACCCCTTTGGTCAGTTTGGGCTGGCTGTCCCAGCCATGTCCTCTCCCAGGACCCTGCCCACCCCCAGCCTCCTGGCCTGTGTGGGGTGGAATGCTGGAGAGAGGGGCTGGTGCTGTGCCAGCACTGCTCAGCAGCAGCCGAGGCACTGCTGTGTTGTCAACACCTTTCCAGCTGCTAATGCGAAGCACAACACTGTGAGGGCTGCTGTGGGAAAATGAACTCCACCTCAGACAGACCAAATACAGGTGTAAAGGCTGTAATAGGTGTGTGCAGAAAAACCCCTGGCATTTGGATGAGTTATATTATTTGTGTGAGTTACATTATCCTAACTGAGAAGTCAGCCTTTTGACTGCATTTGAACGATCTGATTCTGTTCAAAGCTCCTTTTATGGCTTCCAAGCATGGTAAAATACAAATCTCCATCTGGATTACTCGCAAGGCAATTGCAAAATCTCTCATTATGTACAATGGCCATGTTTGGACATCCATAAGCCAGTAGACACTGGATAAATGGGAGCAATTAACCTTATATTGAGTCCAATGGAATGAAATGTCAGAGAGGAGGACAGTAACTCAAGGCATAGGAGTGATTTATTAAACAATCAGAGCAATCTTGGTTGCCTTGCAGCTTGCGCCAGTGTACAAGTCACCAAACTATCTCCCTCTATAAAAGCAGAATTTCAGGCTTCAGCAAATATTGTGTGTCTGTTTCCATTGTGGAAGTGTGATCATTAGGAAACTCCTTAGTATTTGATTTGGTTACAGATCATGCTCGTCTTTTGTACAAGCTACAGAAGAAAAATAACCTACAAAATGTAACTGTAGGAAACACAGGTGTTGAGAGGCAAAGTCCTTTTTGTCAACGCAGTGCAATCAGGAGCTACAAACACAGTTTGTGTTCCTGATGTATATTTAGAACCTGACCGGAAAGCTGTGAATCAGGGAATTTGTGAACCAGAGAGGGACCATAGGAGCTGTTTACTCCACAGAAGAGCACAAAGACAGACAAACACGTTGTAAAAGACTCCTGTTGTTGCTGACTCTCAGAGGCATGAGGCAACACTTGACACATTATCTGCAAGAACATTCTTCTTCATTAGACCCACAAAGAGCAAGAAATCAACAGCAAAATCTGCAGGCCCATCTTCCAATGGTATTATCAGGGTACATGTATGACCAGTCTGAAAAACTGAACTGCAGAACTGTTCCTCTTTCTATGATAACTAAAACCTCGTGAAAATGAGGTAGGACAAGACTTCTGAGAGTCATTAATTCATTGTTCTGAGTGAACTAGGGAAATGTTAAAACATAACTGATAACATGAAAAATACTCTGCACTGTAGATATGGAAATGTTAGAGTCAAAGTTGTATGCAGAAACTTAATTCAATATCTTACTTGCAGTTGTTTTGATTTAGCCTTTAATTACAGAATTATGCTTTGTGTTTCATAGGATCCAGACTCAATTACTGCCCTGGCTGTATGGATTGTTTGTTGGAAGCCTGTGTTCAGTATTACCTTCCTTTCCTGCTTCATACAGACCAATTTGAAAAGAAGATTATAGAATTCCTCATATCTGTTGTCCCAGTAGTTGCCACTAATGTATTTCAGAGGTGTGATTACTTGCCCAGTTACTGAGACTGTACTCACTGTGCTGCAGTGTCTGCTTCAGCCTTTCAGAGGAATGTTATGGGTGCATGTGTTAATTTCCGGCCGTCTCTGGACTTGAGCTATACTTAAACTCCCTGCAATTGATCAAGGCATTTAAATGTTTTCTAGCATGCAGAACTATCTATGCTTCTGTTCCAATTCTCTGCTGAGAAGCTCATTATGAAGAAAATTCATTTCCAATCTCTGATCAGTGAAAGTTGGTCATTAATAAATTATGAAGAGGAATTATCCTGATGTTCTGATATTATTCTGAGTACACAGGTTGATGTAAAGTACTGTTTCTTCTTCATTATCATATTGAAAAAGTAATTGGGTATTCTGAGCCTGATGTGAACAAGAGTTGAAAGGACTGGAGAACTTTTTTCAAAATTTTCAGCAAATCTGGGAGCTCTTTGTGAGTCTCCAAATTGCTACTTCCACGCACTACAACAATACGTTGTGAAACCCTTTATAAACCAGATGTGTTTCCTAATTAGAAAACCTATTTAGCCCACAGAAACTAGAAATAAGTTCAGAACAAATGGGAATTCTTTTATAAATTAATTTAATTTTTTTTTTTTTTATCAGAAGGCTCTGGAATTTTAACTGTAATGATTCTAAAATTACGGTTCCTGAACAATGGACCTAAAGCAATGCAATAGCACCACTGCCAGCAGGATCTTGCATCTTTTCCTGTGCTGTTTCAAAAATTTCCCTCACTATTGAATCTTGGAGTCTGTTCTTTCCCTGCACAGTTTCTGGTGCCCCACTCCCATGCTCCTGACACATGGCAATATGGTTAGCATAACTGATGCCATTTAATATGGCAAAGAGCTTTTCCTGTGACTGAGTGGTCACTGTCAGCTGCCTTCCTCCCCTTCATCTTGAAGATACCGCACACCAGGCAGACTTATCCACCTCCATCTCATCCTCAAGGGTCCTGGACACCAGCCCACCTTCTCACCTCCTTACAGCCATGAAGGTCTCAGGCACCTGGCCCATCAAGTTGTGATGACCCAGTCACAGAAAAATGAAGCATAACATCACACAGAGAGAGCACTCTGTAAAATGGAGAAGTTACAAGCCCTAAGTTTGACTTGGCCCACAGCTGCTGCTGGACAGCAAAAACCACAATTCCCCAGTGGCCAGGGACACCTCCACTGTTGTCTGCTTCCTCTGAAGATTGACTACAGATTATGATTGTTTTATTTATACTGCAACCCATCTGTCCAATCTACAGGGAGTCCACGTGATTAAGAAGCATCAATTAAGATCTGATTTTAAATTTGGTGCTATGATACTTGTAAAATCGTGCTACTCTGATACCAATTACAAAAAAAATCCTGTGCTACTGTGATCATAAAATTCTATACTGTGCTAATCATAAAATTATGTTTTTAAAAATAGGTCTTTTTATTGTAATTACAATCTAGTGCCATCATTCTGCTAGGTCTTCCAAAAGAATCAGTCTGTCCTTACAGTTGCAGTTGATAAGTAGAATTATAGGACAACTGTTTTTAGTTTAAGGTTGAATAGTGACATCTCAGTGGGGTAGCAATCAGGCACGTTCATATGGAAAATTGTTGTGTTGTGCCAGTGAGGGCTTTTGGTCAGTGTCCTGCCTTATGCAATACAGGAACACAAGGACTGGAAAGAATATGGATAGGAGAGCAACTTTGTTTTAGGTTGAACAGAACGTTCAGATATCTCTGGACCACTGTCCTGATGAAAGCCGGCCCAGTCTAAATCTGCGTATTTGGGTCCCTCTCTATTTGAGGTCTCAACTTCTGACAATGGGGATCTCATTACCATACTGTACCAGTGCTCAACTTCTCCTCACTGTGCAGGAAGCCCCATTACTACCCAAACGTTTTGTGTAGTGCTAGTACTCAGAGCAGGGAAGTCAGAATCCTGAGAAAATTGCACATTGCAATGTGCAATTGCAGAAAAAAACCCAAAACAAAACAAACCCCCAAGAACACCAAAACCCACCCCCCCCAAAAAAAACCAAACCAAACAAAAACCCCTC
>WEKY01013322.1:0-17631 GCA_013390045.1 Picathartes gymnocephalus | reverse complement strand
CCCATCTGCATTATCCAGGTTCCCAGGCTGGGGCAGCAACATTGTGCAACCCGTCCCGCTCCCCATGCCTGGCAGTGGGTTCGGGGCTGCTCTGCTGCGCCACAGCCCGCCGGCCCCTGCCAAACCGTGCCGTTGGCTCGGCGGCTCTCCGGCCCGCAGCCTCCCGCCGCCACGCGGTACTTGGAATAGGAGTCCGCACGGCCCCAGGGCACCCCACTCCACTCCGGGTCCCAGCCACATGGGAAAGTTGCGCAATCTGCCATGTGACTGATCACGGGCGTTCACCCCCTGGGCGTCCATGACCGACCGGGGCGACTCGGGACGGCAGGTTGGCCCTGGGGGGTTCCCTGGCGGCAAACATCATGGCAGGATGCCCGCTCAGAGCCGCGTTGTCGTGAGGGGGGCCCAGGGGAACATCTGAGTGCCCCCCCGGCGGGGTGGTGGGCCGTCCCATCCCTCATCTTTGGGGTCCAAATCCCAGCTAAATCCGTTCGTTAATCTTATCAAATCTAATACGAGTTGACAGGATTTGGCTACTGCTGTAGCAGAATAGTCACCCTCGTGACTATGATATAAAATAAGGCCATTTGCTATCAACCAGGTTTTTAAGTCCAGAGCCTTTTCTGCTAACGTGTCTATTCCGTGGTCCCTGGACCAGGACAGAAGGTTTAAAAACCCTTGTTTATCACAGTCTACCCCATATGTCTGAAAAAGAGTCTCCCATACCTTCAGTGTTGTGGGTTCTTCTTGTGAAAGAAATGCTCCCATAATTAGAGTCCAAAAGTGTATTTTCTTTCAAAAGGCTGATAAGATCACCTCAGGGTCACCACGTGTAACGTGGGGGAGGGAAGCCCGGAGAGAGAAAGCAGACACACAGCTCCTTGGAAGTGAGCAGCCAGCGCAAGACAGTTTATTTTCCAGGACTTTTTCCTTTTATCCCCCAAATTTCAAAAGGCTCCTGGGTTGCTATCTGATTGGTTTTGGTTATCGCCTGGGAGTGCCTGGATCAGTGACGTAGGGTGGATTTCATTGGTGGAGGTGTGTGACAGACAGTTTGCCTGGCACCTAGGCAAAAGCATACTGTAACATCTCTGCAGTCTGACAGTGGACTTATTCTCACTCTTCTCTCTGTGGCCTCCAGTGCAGAGCTGGAGCAGGGCTGTGTTCCCTGAGCTCTGCATTAGAAGGAACCAGAGCCAGTTCAATGCCACAGAGGCTTCTACAAGGATGTAGAGCTGGGAGCTGAGATTGCTGGAGGGCATTGTAAATCTATCAAACTACAAGTACCCCAAGCTGTGTTGCCCATCTCCCACCAGACGCTTCTCGTACAAGCTTCTCTGCTTAGCTGTTCCTTTTGCACCCTCTGATTTACTCCTTAGGCTTGTTTTTCAATTTTCGCGGTGCTGCCTGAAATTGAACATAAGTCAGTTTCTCCCAGGGCCATTGTCTTCCTCTGGTTTGTCCTCGCTCCCATGAAAGCAAGGATACACCTATCAACATTGCTTTTATAACTGTGTTCCTCTTGCTCGAGAGGAACTCGAGCCAGCTGTGTCCTGAGTCTGGCCCAGTCCCACATAGTGGCACAGCTTCTTGATGCTGGAGATAGCTGTCAATCCCAACGATTTTACTTTAGGACTCTGGGATACTGCCAGAGACACTGTGTTAGAAATCAGTGCTTGCTGCTCATTGCTGCTCATTGATGTTGGTTTTATCTCTGATAGAATGAAATCATTGTTCGTGGTGCTAGAGGTGACTGCTGCATGCCATTAGCAGTGAGACTTCCTACCAAGCGGTCGTGGTCAGAGCACTCCCAGGATGAGAGTGCCTGATGTCACTTCAGGACAGCAGCAATATCTGTACTGGCAATCCAGGTTGTAGCTGTTAAACTGTTCTGCATCTCCAATCCATGAGTGGAGAACCCAGTAATGTTTCTGGGCAGCAGTGGTAGGTTTGTGTTAGAGAGTGTCTGACATTTAGACATGGCATTACATTTGAGAAGACACAATTCTTAAGGTCAGTGAGATAATTCCCAGCATGTGTTGTTATGGAGTGTTTCTTTCATAGGGCTGCTTTTATACCTTTGCAGATCCAGGATGCTAGAAACCATGTGAACCAAGCCATTTACCTTCTTATGAACAGAGATGTGAACTACCAGTTCAAAACAGGCTTGGAGGTGCTCAAGGTGAGGAGAAAGCCCCTGCTGCTTGGGTAGGAACATGCATTTTTCTTCCCTTCATTTGTTGTTTTAAAGACAGTTAATGCACATTACTGTCTTGAGCCTCTTAGTGGAAACACACTTCATAGTTGTACCTGTATGTACCCATGTCAAGAAGTGTCCATGTGACCTCATATTTTATATGAATCTGTACTAGTTTAGCATTAGTAATAGGGCTGTACATCCTGGTGAGCAGTAATCTGAGCAGTCAGTGCCCTGTTACACACCAGTGATAATCTGGGAGGATATTCGTTGATCTTCTGTGGATGATGTTATGTAATTTACGCTCTTTGTTGATCAGTGCTGCTGGTGAGAGCAGCAGTGAGGCAGCCATCAGCAAACAGAGGATGACAGTACTTGTGATTTACTGAAGGTCTGAAAGTGACTGCTCTCTTGCCAGTAGTATTTACTGGGATCTAATACAGAGCAGCTGCTGCATGGCAGTGAAGCCCAACCTTCTGCTTGGAAATGCTCTCTGAAGGCACCAGAATTTCAGCTTGTTCATAAGAATCCATCACAACATCAAACATGAGAAAACGAAACCCTTTTAGTTTCCATATGGGCAAGGGCTGCTCACAGGAAGAAGCTAGGTAATAAAATATTTCCTTTTACTTTCAAGTGGAAGTAAGGGGAGATATTAGTCATCATACAAAGTGCCTTCATCTTAGCAGTCATGAGCTCTATCACAGACAAATGTTGCTTTCCTCTTTTTTTCTGGAAGAGGAAGTCTGCCTGAATAGAGCCTTTGAACTGTGGTTTCTGGCAGGATTGGCCTCCCAATGAGCTAGTTCTTTTTTTTACTGCCTCGTTCATAGCTGGTTATGAACAGACAGAGCCCATGCAGCAGATGTACCTGTGATGTGGGAGTGGGGAGACCGAGAATGCAGCTTGTTGTTTTTTCCTTAATGCCTGTTCTTCTGAAGAGCTGATGATGAGTTTGTTGATGCTTCTGGGCATCAGTAAGTGATCTTAGGTTGCCTTGGTGTTCTTGTCATGAATAGCTGTTCTCTCAACAGTCGCTGGTATTGAACACTTCTGACCTGTCTCATAAATCTCTGATGGTGATAACAGTTAAACTGCATTTATGTGGGAGCCACCCCTTCCCAATAAGTTCCTGAATTCCTGGAAGGGTGAGGGTTGGTGGCAGTTGTTGTTTTAACACTTGCAGAAGGCTGTAGGATTCTGCAGCACAATGTCCAGAGCTGTCCAGGAATCACACTCAGCAGTGGTTCTATACATTATCTTGTAGCTTATGGATGCCGTGATGTTGCAGCTCTCCAGAGCCCGAAATCGGCTGACCACTCCAGCCACTCTGACACTACCAGAAATTGCCTCCAGTGGTCTCACAGTAAGTATGTAGTAGTCTAGATCTTTATACAGGTCTGGCAGCATTGCAACAGTTTGGATACTGGGCTGCATCCTGGTGGAAGTGGGTTTCTGAAATGTCTCGTGAGGTAGAACTGAAAATGCTGAGTGATTTTGACTGCACTGTATCTTCTGTGGGAAGGCAGGTGATTTGGGCATGAGGACTGTAGTTCTCTGAGAGTAAGTTCTGTTCTCTGCCCAAGAGTCTTGTCCAGGGATGATTTGCCCTTGTGAACGCTGCTCCATCCCCTCTTGTCACTGTCATGCACATACCATTTGATCAAGGGCAGAGAGAGCAACAATCGTTGCCTGCAGCTGCTTAGTCTTTGTTTCTCTCCTAATGTTTTTTTTTGCTATAGGGTAATTATAGTGTGGCTTGGGAAGAGGGAATGATTTCCCATCATTAGAAATTATGATCTTTTCACTGACAGAGAAACTAATTTTCTTGCCAGAAAATGTTCACCCCTGTGCTGCCTCCAGACATCCTTGTGAATTTCTATATTAACCTGAACAAGCTGTGTCTCACTGTCTACCAGCTCCACGTGCTGCAGCCCAGCACAACCAAGGTGATGCCTGCTATCTCCTGAGCCCTGTTTAGTTTCTTCTCCTTGCATCTCACTGTGAGGAGGAGATCGTACTGCTACCTGGTGCAATGTTATGTTCATAAGATAATGCAGAAACGAGTTCAGCTGGTGCTAAGTGTCTGTGTTTAGGTCTGCTGCACACAGAACACTGGCTCTAAAAGTAGTTTGGGACATGGCTGCATAGCCCAGAAGAACATATCAGTGCACTGGAGTAAGCCATTTTTTACCAGATACTTCAAATACGGTTTGATAATTTTGTGTAATCTTGGAAGGGCATAGTTATATTAATCCAGTTTACATCAGAGTAGCATCTTGGGTTTCCTAACAGAGTTTTGATGGATACTTTCCTGCTTTACCTGTTGCATGGGTCAACTTGATGTCCTGTAAAAACAGTTAACTGTAACTTAAACTCTTAAGCTTTATGAAATGCAGTCCTTCCATAAGGAAGATTTTCCTAAAAATATATATTTTGTTTTTCTTCTGGATCTTCTCATCTTATTTCTGTAGTGATAAAATTTGTAGCTACATTGAACTCAGCCAATGTATATAATTTCTTTCATGAAGGAGCAGGAAGGGTTCTAACAAAAGGGATTCCATATTGATGGAGTGTCTAGGCAAACAGAGCGTGGGTATTTCTTGATGTCAGGCTACTGAAAATGTAAACCTTACATGTCTTTCTTCTAAGTGCTTTGTTTACTGCATCAAAATCTTAATGACCTTTTCTTTCTCTAGAACTTCAAGCCTGCTGGAGGGTCTGTTTTGCACAACCCTGGGGCCATGTTGTAAGTACAGTCACTACAAGGGTAGTGTACCTGGATAACAGGTGTTGGTATGTCTTGAGGGTGAAATCCAAACAGCTGTGTGCCGTTCCCATTGTAGCATCTCTGAAGTGGAGAAGCTGGATTGAGTCTCTTGCTGTGCCTGTGAATGCTCTGTTGTGTCTATTTAATGACTTGGTCCTAAAGGATGAAAGATATGAATTTCCAGGATTAAGCCCATCTAGACAGTGCCATGAGTTTATCTAGAGATGACAGTTTACAACCAAAATTAGTGTTTGGTTATCGGCATTGCCATCTGCATTCCCTTCTGGAATGAAGTGAAGTTCCTACCTTCACCCTTTAGCTTAACTATAAATCTGGTCAGAGGTGGACTTGAGTGTTTGGATTCTGTAACTTTGCCAGGTGCTGATTTAAATGTGATAGAAATCATCGTAATGTCTCCTATGGGAATGTAGGACACTTGAGGTCTGTGCTGTTGTGTGTGAAGCTGTGCTCTTTTCTCCCCGTCCAGTGAGTTTGGCAGCCAGCGATATGAAGTCAGCCATGTCCATAAAGTGGAATGTGTTGTCCCGTGGTTAAATGATGCCCTTGTCTTCTTCACAGTTTCACTGCAGCTTTGCCAGCAACTGAAGGACAAGGTAATGGCCTTGGAAAACGGGCTTTGTTTTTAATTCTGGATTTTGAGAAGACCTCAGATGTGATGTGATGTGATGTTATTCTGTTCAACTTGCTGAAAATAAGGGATGAGTCAGTGTTCTGGAGCCAGGGAGCTGGCTGGCACTGCCTAGCAGACAGCCATAGGGTAAGTATAGTGGTGTGGCAGTTGTCTGCTGAGCTGGTGATTAGATGGAAAGGACCAAGTAGACACTTCTGTGTTCTCAGTCATGAGGTGGATGAGAGGAAACAAGCAACCTAGATTCCAGTAGATCAGTGCTCAGTTCCAGCTCTGCAACTGCCCTGGCTGCCACCTTGGGCAAGTAACTTTGTGCTCCTTGAGTGACAGCAGCAGTAAACCTGCCCTTCAGTAGTGCGGTGCTGAAGTGTGTAATGCTGTGAAGCTAAGTCCTCCCTCACACATTATGTGCTCTTTTTTTTTTGTGGTCCAAGGGGTATAGGAACTTACCTGCTTTTCTTCTTGCTTTCCAGATCTCCGTTTTCTCCAGTTACTGGAACTACAGGCCATATTAATTCTCCATGGAATGGTCTAAGCCTTTACAGTACTTCCAGTCTCTCTCTCTGTTCTCTCATGCCAGCTGAGTCCAGGTCAGCCTGAGGAGTGCTGGGTTTCACTGCCAGATGCCCTCCACAGGGCAGGGTCAGTGTACCCAGAGACACAGCTTTAGTAGCCTTGTCTGGGATTGCTGTGTAAGCAGGGCACCAAGTAGTGGTGGGTGGTTGGCAGGAGCTCCCACTGGTCCCTCTTGTGCATTGTGTGGCTCACACTTCCCAAGCCCCTGATGAGTTACACAGGTCTGTTAAAAGGGATGGGTGCTCTGAACCACCCTCACTAACTAGATCTGTGCATTGTGCTGTAAGTAACTCATGGACTGTGAAGTAGCTGGAAAGGGGGGAAAACAGACTAACTTAACACACCTCTTAAAAGGTAAGACATGTTGCTCCATGTAGTGAAATATGTTTCTGTTATCTGGTCCAGCTGTGCCTAGAACTAACTCTGAGTGACTCCCTCCCCTGCCTGTTCTGTCCATCCCGATGTTACTGATTCCCCTTTGGGGATGCTCTTACTTGCTGCTGTTTGAATTCTCTCCCCCCTCATCCAGCATCAATGTGATAATTATTTTTGCCTAAGCCCTAGTTGGGCCAATTGGTCTCTTCCAGGTTTAGTATCTTGTTTTCACTGCCAGCCTTTGGAGTTGCCTAGGTGTACCTTGTGCAGTCTTTCATCTTGTCATTTAATGCAAAGTGGGTACCACATTGCTACTATGATTTGCTGCCTATGGATGCTACAATGTGTAACTCATCCCTTTAGCCACTGCTAACTGTGAAATAAAGACACTCACATGCAGTGGTCATGTGGGCTGTGAAAGAATGAGTATCTCAGATTCTGTGCTCTCTCCCAGGTGAGTGGCTGTTGTTGGTTATGCATGCTGGATTGTCTTTTGCTTTACTGGGGAGGACAGTAGTGGGGGCACAGCTGGGCAGCTCTTCAAAGGCGGAACTCGTTTGCATAGCCTCAGCCCAGTGATGTCTGATACTTGAATACTCCCTGAAGTAGTTTTCCAAACATGCCTTGACAGTCATGTGTGGAAGAGGCTGTAGGCACTCAGACTGGTTTGGGTTGGCTCACAGAGTCATTCAGAACATCTCTGGCAGAGTGGGAAGTCTCCAGGTCCCTGTTTAGGATCTTCTCAGGAAGCTGCCACCTACCCACATGGCTCTGTTGCCCTTGGAAGTCTTTTGCAACCTTCTCATACACCTTTTTGTGAACAGGCATGCATAAATGCTCCCGAGTTTCACTTGGTTCTGAATAGCGTTGAGGAACAGTGAAAGGGACAGCTGCTCTGACAGGAAGGATGAGAGCATGGGTAGCCAGGTTCCTCTCCCACATCTGCTACTCAGGAGCTAGCAGGGGCAGAGGTGATGTGATGGAAGAAGTAAAAATTCCCAGGGATGAGATCCCAATCAGTGGCAAAGTTGGGGCTCAAGAGACCTGGTTTTGCTAACGAGGGCTCGGTAAGGGATTGGCCAGGAGAGCTGTTCCAAATACGTAGCTGGTGGGGTTAACAAAAAGCCCCACACAGAGCCCTGGTAGTGGCAGGCAGCCATGTCAGGCATGCTGTGGGCCAGCATAGCCAAGCTGTGGCAAGGGAAGATCAAGAGAGATAGTGTAAGGCGATAGACAGCAGTGCTGGGTGGGGACAACAGAGACCCTGCTGATCTGACCAGAGAGGACCAGGGAGAGAAGTTAGGGAAGGGTGGGGATTGGAAGGGTGGGAAGGTGGGGTGGTTTCAGTTCTTGGAGTGGGGCACTAGAGGGAGGGACAGCAGGAGGACTTTTGGGGAGGCTCCTGCTGTTGGCAATTTTGGGGCCTGGAAGTGTCTTCTTGGAGGTTGCAGTGAAATTGAGCAGGCTGAGTTAAAGCCCCTGAAATGTGGAGGGCTGAGGTGAAGTCCCAGGGATTTTGGGAGTGTGAGGGCACCTCAATTCTAGGAAGGAAGGAAAGAAGGAAGGGGTCCAGATCCAGTGTTTGCCAGCAGCAGGAGCCTGAAATCTGGTGTTTGCTGTCACTGCCAGTGCCCAGACTGGGCAATTTCCCGGTACCAGCACAGCAAGCCAAAATCCTGCAATTTCCTGGTGCCAGCACCGCCCAGATCTGGCAGTTGCCAGCACCGGTACCGTCCAGATTTGACAATATCCTGGTGCTGGGGGACTTGGGGGTGGATCTGACTGAGCAGCAAAGGTGACCCTGAGCCAGGAACTTTCCTTGGCTGGAGCAAAGCCTTGGCACGGAAAGACCTTCTCACCGCTGTGCCCTGGGCCAGGAGGGATTGTGGCACAGGAGCTGTCCCTAAATTTCTTCTCCCAGGCAGCTTTAGGACACGAAACATGGAGAAGCCAGAGCCGACTCTCAGCTTTCCGCGGTCCTCCAGAAGAATCCTGTGTGGGAAGCAGCCTGGGAACGGGGTTTATGTGCCAGGGACAGAGAATTCAGAGCCCTTTTCCCCCGCTATGGGCTGA
The DNA here is from genome assembly GCA_013390045.1 of Picathartes gymnocephalus. Lineage (NCBI taxonomy): Eukaryota > Metazoa > Chordata > Aves > Passeriformes > Picathartidae > Picathartes > Picathartes gymnocephalus. The sequence continues at coordinate 8,991 of WEKY01013322.1, read as the reverse complement.
GGCTCTGGCCCTTGCCCTTTCCAGTGGCCCTACAGCTGCCTGCCAAGGGGCCTTTTTCACTCGGATGAGAACAGTCCTGCTGCCAGCCTGCTGCAGGGCCGGTTTCAGCGGGTGGTGGAGGCAGCAGGCGAACGAGGTCGGAGCAGAGCTGCCCACGTGCCCCTCTCAAGATGGTGGAGCGCCTACGTGCCAGGACCCTCCAGAAGCCAAGTTGGGCTTCAGCCAGTATCCGAGATGGCGGCGGGAAGGGCGGAAGTCACGTGACGCTGCACCCAAGAATGGCGTGGGGAGTGCTTTCTCCCAGGTCTGGATGGCGTTGAGGTTGGAATGAGTTCAGAATATTTCTGGTACCTCTCCTGTTGCCAGCCCAGGACAAAGTCAGTGTTCCCGGAGTGGCTGCAGTTCCCTAGATGTGGAGGGAGGAGGTCTCTGCTGGAGAAAGGTCCCTGCTGGTTGCTGTGTCCTCGGTGGGCAGAGGACTCTGACCTTGGCCAGGTGGGTTTGTGAGTTTTGAATCAATCCTGCCTCCTTTGGAACGAGTTGTTTAAATGAGTCACTGGCAGGGTCCGCTTTTAGCCTTCAGGATTTAGGTCAGTTTCTTTTGCACAGGTTTCTGGTCGTTTTGATCCCAAAAGCGCCAAACGCTTGAGTTTGCTAAAAGAACTCTGGAAAGGTTCAACGGACCAGTCCTGAGGGAACTGGGGATTNTCCACAGGGACACTCCAGAGGGGCTGTGCTGTGATCCCCAAATTCCAGTCAGGAGTGCTGGGTACTGTCAGACCTTTGGGACACTGCCTGATCCAGAGAGTTTTCCCATTATTCTCTGTCAGCACCTGACATTTCATTTGAGTCCCACAGGCTGAAAATCCCACGGGAGCAGCTGGAATCACAGCCGATCACACAGAAGCCAGTCCGGGAGAGGAAATGAGCTGTTCCAGATTTCTTTTTCCCAATGCGTTTTTAATTTAAAAAGGACAACTCCCACCCCTCTCCCCGCCCCCTCCCCCCGGCCCCATATCCTTTATTTTTGGCGTTTCTCTATGAGAACTCTCTGCCTACGCTGGATAAAAAATTTCCCCGGCGCCGCGGGGACTGCAGGGCTTGGGGTGGAGCAGGAGCAGCAGCACCGGGCTCGGCCACACCACCCGCTGCGGAGCGACTCCTCCCGCCCGCGGCGAGCCCGGTCCCCGTGCCAGCCCCAGTGCCGCCCCGGTCCTCCGGCCCCGGCATCCGCAGCAGACACGGGCAGGACCACGACCACGACCCGAAGGACGGATCCCAGCACCGGGAGCAGCCCCGGTTCGGCCCAGAGGAGAGGGGCGTGGCTGGCCATGGGGAGAGGAGCGCGGCCGCCACCGATGGTCCCGCGCCAATCCCGGACAGGGCCGGGGCGGTCTCGGGGTGGGGTCTGGGCTCTCTGAGGCGGGGCCAGAAGGGGCCGGGGCGAGGCCGGGCGGTACCGGGAGCGGCTTCAGGGGCGGGTCCCGGGGCCAGTTCAGGTGCGCGAGGCCCCAGGGCTGCTGCGCGGGGCGGGGCCGAGGTGATTTAAACCCCGGAAATCGCCTCCCTTGCTATTTGCTCAGTCAGCACGCTGCGGGCGGGAGCTTCTTGTCCGAGCTCCGCAGGTGAGGCGCAGGGGCTTCTCCCCCTTCCCTCTCCCCCAAAACTTCCCCTCCTTTCCATCCCAAACCCGACCCCACCACTCTCCTTCCACTCCTGTCCCTACCCTGCTCCCCGCTTCTCTTCCCCCTCTGTCCCTCTTCTGTCCACCGTCCCTCTTCCCTCCCACCCATCCTTTCCCTTCTCCTCCCGCTTCTCTCTACACCACGACGCCCTCCCTACCCCTTCTCATCCCCTGCTATCTCTCCTCTCTTCCCGTCCTCCCCTTTCCTTCTTTCCCCGCGGGGCTCGGGGCGCCGCAGAATAAGCCCAGAGGGCCGGAGCCCGGCCCCTCTCGCAGGAGTACCGACAGGGGCCGGCGCCGCTCGGTGTTGTCCTCATGCCGTTCAGAAGCACCGCCCGACATGGCCGGGGCTCCGCTCTCCCCACATCACACTGGGGGCTCCCCTGGCGGGTCGGGACTGGGTTTAGGGAGAGTCCCTCCTTGGGAGGGAGTCCTGGTGACTTGCCGAAAGATGGCTCTACAACCCGTAAGTTGTAAAGTAGGTATGTTTATTCAGCGCCGGGCGCACGAGGGAATCTCTCCTCCGAATGCGTGCGCGCCGTCTCCAGTGTTCCGTTTGGTATATATGGGGTTACGAGTTACGTATTCGTTAGGTCACCCGATACGCTTATACATATTCATAGCCTTTCCCCGAAATCATTTGCATGCTCCTTAGCCAGCATTACATGAGCTTCACACATGCGCAGTGCTGCCCGGTGCTCGTGGGCAGGGGTCATCTCCCTCAGAGTTGCACTTTCACCTCTCTCAGTTGCGGATGTTCCCTGCCTTGTCGGTATTAGTCCAAACGTCAAGGCTAATTAAACCAGTCATCGGGAAAAGCAGGGACTAAGTCATGGTTGTTTCTTCTTATCAGTGGCCTTGTTCCTTCCACTCCGTCTCGGTAAGTACATTCCGCTCTGTCTCGGTAAGCAAGCAACTAATATGGTCAGTTAGCAATTAACTCTCTATAATCCCCGTATCGGCGGGGTGGGGCGGAGAGAGAAGCAGCATCGGCTGTTAGGAGAGTTTCTGGGAGTGCCCGTGCGTGAGTCTCGTTTGGTGCTGTCCCTCGCTCAGCTCCGGAGGCGCTCCTGGAGCATGTTCGGGCTGTGCCCGGCTGGGTGCGGGCGTTTGCCCCTTGCCAGCCCCGGTGGTGGAGAGCTGCAGCTGCCCGGCTGGTGGCAGAGGAGGCACCAGCCCTGGCGCAGTCCGAGCCTCTTGCTCTGGGAAAAGAGGGAGAAGGAGGGATGAGAACCCAATGAACGTGGTAGGCGAAGGGATCGAGAACCAATAGGAAGCAAAGAGTAAGAACTGTGCAACTCGGGACCGAGGAGCATTGAACCTATGAATTTCTCTGGGTTTTGGCTGAATAGGTCTGTGGAAAAGCCAGTAAAAATCCTGTGTGATGGAAGGATTTTCTCTGCACAAGCTGGACAGTGTGTGGATTAAATTACTCCTGTTGCACATCCTGGCCAGAAGAAAGTCGTGCACTGATTCTGTAACACGAAAAAATGTTGTTGCAGAGGTTTTGTTTTTCCCACAGTTTCGGTGGCACAAGCTGTCTTGCATCTTAAAATTCAGGTTTTTTTCTGTACACTTTACTGTTCAAAAGATCAGATTCCCAGGGGTATAAATGAGCCCAACTGCCCAGTAGCCAGTGGTGGCATAAAGCAGGTAGCAGAGAGGAGAGGTGGGACAGATGTTCCCTCAGAGTTTTGAAGTTGAAGCAGGTAGCAGAGTTCTGTAATAGGGATGTGCTCATGTTCTTTTAAGAAAGAAATAATGTTTAAGTAATAACTACTGCTCAATCCCTCTTTCTGTTCTCTGTCCTACTTTCTGTCCCTGTCTCCCTCCCTGCCTGCATCTTTCTTTGTCTTTCCTTCTCTCTTCCTTTCCGTTTTCCTCTGTCCCTCACCGTGACTGTATTTCTTTGTCCCTCTCTCTGTCCTTTTGCCTGTACCTGTCTGCACCTGCTGCCCAGTCCTTGACCCTCATTGTGCCTGTCCCTTGAGCAGCCTCTGGCTGGCTGGCTCTGCCTCTCTGTCCATCCCTCTGCTGCGGCTTGCCCCCTTCCCCCCCAGTGGTACGTGCTGTGGTCATTTCCTCTCTGACTCCTTGTTTCCCTCTCTGTATCCCTCTGGCCTTGCTGTGTGTTTGGCACTCTGTCTTTTTTTCTGTCCTCCATGCCTCCCTCGTGTTCCTTTTTTATTCTCTGTGGTGCTCCTCGTGCTGTTGTTTCTCACTGGATCCTTGTGTCCTGTTCCCCATCCCTGTTGTTTTTTAGTCCCTCTCTGTCGTGCGGCCCATCACACGTTTGGGTTTTTTTTTTCAATTTCATCCTGCACCCTGTTCTTCCTTTTCTTCCTGTATCCTCTCTGCTCCCACTCCCTCTTTCTGCCTCTTGTATGTGCAGCGCAGCTGGGGAGGAACTTCAGCCTTTCTGGAGGCTGCACTCCTTCCTTGTTACAGCAGATCCCCTTTTTGGAGTGACACCCACGTGGAAATGGCTTTAATAAAGCGACACGGTGCTGTCCAGGGCAGTTTGACTTGTTCTGTGCCTTTTTTGGGGGTGAGGAAAAAGGGCTGAGGGAGGAGGTGGAGATTCGGGGGTTCTGATGTCATTTGAGGCATCCCAAGTTCCCTGGGAGAGAGAGCCAAGCTGCGGTGGAGGAACAGGTGAGTGGGGGAGGGGGGGGGGGTCATGCTGGGTTGCCTCCCACAGAGGGACCCAAAGCTGCCAGAAAATTCACAGGGAGGGGTTATTAAAGTGGATGCTATGTGCTGTGCATTATATTAGAACGTTAACTTTTGCAGAGGTAGCTATAGTGGTGTATAGTAACTAAGACTTTTATATTTGTAACGAACTGGGAATAATTAAAATAACTCAGACATATTTGTGAAGTAGCTGATGTTGATTTAGAGTCCGTGTGGTTAACTTACAATAACTGAAATAGCTAAACCATCTGCATAGTCAGATAACATTTGAGGAACAGGCATGATGAGGAGCCCTGCTACTGACACTTCAGCTGTCAACAACTGTCACCTGCTGAAACCACAGAACAGGGGGCCATTGTGAGGAGGTGACACATGACCCTCAAAACCACATGCAAGATTGCTGCATGTGCTCTAAAAAGGCAGGCCACAGGAGGAACCATGCTCAAAAGTTCCTGGAACATGTAAACAACTCAAAGCAATGTTTGAATATGTATAATAATTTATAAAGGCGTATCTGACCGATGCAATAGAAAGGGTATATAAGAAGAGTTGCTATGGTTAGCTGGGGGGCCTCTGGCTACAGCTACACACCTAGCGCTGTTACTTCTGCTTGATTGATTTTGTCCCCTGTTGTCCTTTATTAAATTCTTAAAAATTCAGCTGAGGAGTGGGCTCTATTTCTCACAGGTGTAGAATACTAAAACCTGTCAAGTGTTTCATTTTTATATATATTGAGAAATAACAGGAATTCATCGATAAATTCATTTAGAAATAAACACTCTCTATTGTATTGTACACAGGAATATAGGAAACTGACTGGAGATGTGTAGATTTTGAAAATAATGCCATAAGGTTTTTATCCAGGAACGAAGCAATTAAGTGCCTGAAGCCATAAGAAAGATGCGGGGGGAAAGAAACTCTCAAGGGCTCTGTGGCCGCTTTTGTCCCTTCCGTGCTGTTTGCCCCGACGCCGGAGCGCAGCCGCGGGCTGAGGTCGGTGACGGTGTTGCCGCCTGGTGGGCAGAGAGGGGCACTACCGCCCCCCGAGCCAGCCCTCGCCCCTCGCCGCTGTCCCCTGCTGCCCCCTGCTGGCTGAGGCGGGACAGCGGCGGCCTCTGTGGCTACCACGCGTGGGAAGGGCGAGGAGCGGGAGCGAGGGGCGAGCGGGGCCGTGTCTGCAAAGGGAGGGGAAGGGTGAAGGAGAGTTGGAGCGCCAAGGGCCACCATGGCCGGGGTGGAGCGGGGCCAGGGCACTGAAAAGAGTGGCTGCCGTGCGGGGTGGTGACTGAGACGAATGACAGCGGCCGGGGCGGCCCAGCGGGGGCGGCGGAAGCAGCAGGCGAGCCGTGTCAGAGCAGAGCTGCCCGCGTGCCCCTCTGAAGATGGTGGAAGCGGCCACGTACCAGGACCCTCCAGAAGCCGTGTCGGGCTTCAGCCACACTGAAGATGGTGGCCACAGCAGGACCGCGGAAGAGTCGTCCTGCCCTCGCTCACGCGGCTACCGCCCAGCTCCGGTGCTGCTGACCCCACCGTCCGTGTCGTCACGCCGGGAAAGGCCGCGGGAAATCGCGCTGATGGTGCGGGATCGGGGCTGGGGCCGGGTTCAGGCAGCTGACTAGACAGACGCCTGTGTGGCGAGCAGGGCCTTTAGGGACCTGTAAGAAAGGTGGCGGCTGGACCAGAAGTAGCTTCTGGCGGCGGGAAGGGCGGAGGTCACGTGACATCGCACCCAAGATGGTGAGTGGGCACGCGACTCCTTTGACCTTCCAAAGATGGCGGCGCCTTGGGTAGGGACGGAAAAAAGGCGGGAAGCAAGGACCCCGCTCTGTGGAATCGGCTGCCTGCTCGCGACGCCAACCCAGCACGATTTTTCGCGGCGTTTCCAGGTGTGCGGACACAGTCTGTGGGGTTAGCGATGCCAGGGGTGGGCAGGAGCCGACAGGCAGCAGCATGCTCGCCTCAGTACCGTGCGTGCTGCCCCGCGCCCCTCCTACGAGAATCGTCCACGCCACGGGGTGCCGAGCGCCTGTCCCTGTTGCGTCCCGTGCTGTCCTGTTCTGTCTCTGTCCCGTCACCTCCCCGCGCTCCCGCCGCCTCCGTTGGTGGAATTCCTGGGAAACGGAAAGCAGCAGAAGCAGTAAGAACAGAGCTGGAAGCAGACTCCAGTCAGGTAAGGCAAAATGCTTTGGAATTAGAAGTGGGCAGCAGTGAGAAGAAGTAATTGCTAAATTTGTACCCTGTTATAAATGAACTCTGTAAATTCGTGCTAAAATATGAATTAAATTAAAGTTATAAGAATTAAAAGCTGCAGCCTCCCCTTAAAACCAGAAGTTTCAAAAACTCCTGAAACCAGGCAGGGGTTTTCACAACACCAGAGCAGTCATTCAGTCAATAGGTGAGAATTCCATCCCAGGTGGAGTCAGATTTGTATCACAGGAACATTCACACCACTACCGAACAATGATTGCCTGATCGCTATCGCCTGATATCTACACCTCGGCCATCAAGGAATTATGTTTCTGGGAATCTTATTGTGAAGACTGAGGAGCCAGATGCACCAGTTTCATCATCCGGAGATGGACAATTCATCACAAGATGGACCATTCATCACACCCAGAAACCTTTATTGTTCAGCCCTATACAGTGAAAGAAGAACCTCATGAATATGATTCAGGGCTGAGAAGAATGGACTGGATGTGGTCATCCCCCAAAAAACTGTATAAAATCACCCTGGCTGAGACAGTCGGGGTGAACCAGGGGAGATCTGATGCGCCAGAGCTCAGATCTATATGCGTTCACCCACTACTGACCCCGGGCTCGGTACTGCTCCTCAATATCATGGCTCATTGTGACCGATCTTTCAGCCGCATAATAAATTTTATTCCTTTATAAATTTGATTGGGCTATCTCATTTATCACATACCCCATGGATTACTGAGCAGGATGCTAGCAGGGAAGACTGCAGGGATACTGCACGAGAAGGTCCAGACTGGGGGCTGTTCCCAGAGGGGAGCAGCGAGCCTTGGAATTGCCTGAAGGGAAGAAAGAGGGATCCTTTCAGCACAAGGATCTGCTGTCAAACGCGGAGATGTTATCAGAAGATTCCTCAAGAGTGTTTAGTTTCCAGGTCTAGTCCAACTCCTGCCTTGTGGAGCTCAGAACTCTGGGAAGAGCCCAACTAACGTAGGGAATGGACTGGCAGATCAAACTGCTGGGGAATGGTAGGGAAAAGCATCCTATCGGGGACCTCCTTTTGTACAGGAATGGTGCAAAAATTGTTCAAAGAACAGGAGTCCAGTGTGCTTTAGGTATTCCTTGGGGACCAGAATCCAGTGGGAAGGCTGAGAGCAGGAAGCAAAGCCTAAAGAGGCAAAAGAACCAAATCTGCCCAAAGCCTCAAATGGCCACATTCCCTGGCATTGCTGAGGAATTCAGCCAAGCTCCAAGAAAAAGGTGAGCTCTTAGGGAATCCTGTATGGGAGACCATATCCAACTGGGACTCTTCCTGAAAGCCATGGGATAGGTTATTCCAGTTTCAGAGAATGTGTCATTTCCTCGGGAAAAACCCTTTGATCATTGCCTAACTTTTTTGTTTGAGCCTCAGCAGTCACCTGGGATATCCAAGTCCATCCTCCCCAGCAGGGAGACCGGGAGTATGTCCAGACATGGAGAATTTCTGGGAGAGCCATGGAGAAGAAGGCTCCAGCTGTGCAGGTCTGTGTCATAACCTATCCTGTCAGTCACTTCTGTTTGATCCCAGTGGATTTGTTCTCTTGGATACAACCTCAGCAGCACTAATTGCTAGGAATTAAGCAGCCGTTGGGACTTCTTTGTCATGAAACATTTCCATCCTGCCCTTCCATCCTGTTGCGCCCAGAGGAAAGACACAAAACTCCTTTTTTTCCCCTCTCCTCTTCATTTTGACTTCTCTTTTCCTGCAGGCCTTTGGGCTATCCAGGCTTGGATGTGGATTAGGCAGAGCCCCCTGGAAGCTCAGCTGGAGGTGGAATTGGAGCAATGTTGGAAGCAGCATGGATTCTCCCAAGGTTTGGTGTGAGGGGCTGCACTGCATCTTGGGAGGGGCTGGGGTTTGTTTTTTTCTTGTTTTGCCTTTTGGACCACCTTGGATATAAAGCTGGAAACCAAAGAAACTGAAGGGAATTCCCAAATTCCTTTCCAGACCTTCAGAGGAGGCACAAATCCACATAGAGCTGAGGTAAAAGATGTGAGGAGAATGGGAATAATTGAGCCTTAAGTGCTCTGCAGTTCATTCTTTTCATGTGTTTGCAGGTGCAGGAAATTCCAAATCCCAAAGGAATTCTGTGTCTGTAACCTCAAGTGCAACCTCTTTAAACTCAAGTCCTTGGAGCAGGCTTTTCCCAAGGGTAAATCCAGATGTGACCTGGAAAAGCCTCTGTGAGGATTTCCAGCCTTGACTCCATAGCTTTTGGGAAAGCTTAGTAGCCAAACAATATCAAATTTCTATCAGATTTGTGTCAAACATGGTGTTCATATCTGGGACCCCTCGGTTCCCTGAGTGGGAAAGTAGCCAAGCTGAACTGTTTTTGAGAATTCCAAGCATTCTACCCTTGAGATTCCTAATACAATATTTA
>WEKY01013321.1:219890-247249 GCA_013390045.1 Picathartes gymnocephalus | reverse complement strand
TTTCTTGTGGGCTCCCTTCAGGCGCTGCAAGGCCACAATTCAGACACCCCAAAGCCTTCTCTTCTTCAGGCTGAATGGTCCCAATTCTCTCAGCCTTTCTTCACAGCAGAGATGCTCCACATGTCTATCACCTTGGTACCCTCCTCTGGACTTGCTTCAACATGTCAATGTCCTGTGTAGGTGACCCCCAGGTTTCTAATTTACCTTTGGATAATTTCTGCTAAGAAAAGGTATGGCTAGATTTTACATTATTTTGCATGGTGGAATTTCACATTTCTTTGAAATTATGCTAAGAATCACAGAACTTTGTACAATACTGTGACAACTTCTTTTTTGATTTATTTGTCAGCAAGTCCAAGGTAAGAGGAAATCAGGACACTTGCATTCCCATCTGCTGGTGACTTCCTGTGTTATACTGAGCAGATCAGTATGGCTGCATGAAAATCATTTTTGTTGCGAGGATGGAAATGCTAATATTAAAATTCCTTGTCACCATGCCAATGATTTAATAATCTTTTAAGTATATCAAGAACTAAAAATATGCATTGTCATGATAAAAAAAAATATTGCTATAGCAATTTCCTTGTAGGAGATGCAATGGCCAGTATTTATGCTCAGAATAGCCACAACATAGGCAGAAATCTTCATTTGAATATTAAGTGTTGTTTAAGACCACAACTGACATTTAGATGTTAATAAAAACCAACTGGTACTTGAAAGTGAAAGGGTCCATAACTTTACCATTCCACCAATTCCATTCAACACCATCAAAATGTAGGTTAAACCTAAGAAAAGGGTGATTGAACAAAGGAACAGGTTCCCTGGAGAGGCTGCGTGGTCTCTGCTCTTGGAGGTAATGAAAAGCCAACACACCTCCGCCCTGGACATCCTGCTGTAGCTGCCCTTGCTCTGAGCAGGGTTGGACTGGTTGCTCTCCAGAGGTGCCTGCCCACTTCAGCCATCCTGTGGGTCTGTGATTTTCTAAAATTTCTCTTGCTGCTTTAGAAATAAAACCCAAAACCTTAACGCAGAATTAAATTGTGTTCATCTCCAAATCTTCTTCTTATCCTTCAAATCTTCTAAGACTTAGAAAAGTTCCCTCTCTTATAAATATTTAGGACAATATTTCTGGCTAGCCAGGGAGTGAACTACTGGAAAGATCTGGAACTAACTCAATGGCTCCAGAGACAAACTAAAGATAATGAAAATGTTTCAAAACACTGAAGTGGAATTTAGTCACAGATGGTATATTCCATCAAATACAGATTTTTTTCATTTAAAAAATAACCCTTTGAATAAACCAGCAAAAATTTAAAGGCAGATCTATAAAGTAATGTAACTGTTCTCACATATTGAAAACATATTTACAAAAGTTCTAAGAATTGAAATAACAATTTTTGAAAACAGTGAATAGAAGTACAAAATCTACTGATAGAAAAATAGAGTTAACACACATACCCCAAACCTCCTCTCTTTTATCCTTTAGAGAGAAACAGTTGGAAGATCTCCTTGCTACCGTTTCCTTCAGACAGACTTCCACATGTTCCATGTATGTCCAACTAACCAGTTGTTTTTGTGACCACTGCTGCCTTGGAGCCCGTTCATATCACTACTGCAAAAGCCTCTGCTGGCTCAGCTGTAATTTGGTTGTCCCCTTTTACGGTTACAGTGGGAAACTTTGGAAGTGCAGCTGAGTCTGACTCATGTTCCAGGCAGCAGGATGTGTATGGATATACACACTTGGGCAAAGCCTAAAGCACCATGACACTGCATTTCTATGAGATCCCTCAGGTAAAACTGGATCCCAAATACAGCCTGGAGGTCTGTGCTTCAGGGATGTTTGTCCAGCTCACAGCAAACTGAGATATGAATACCTGAATATCATAACTGAGATATGATATATTGAAGCTGCTGCTTCCAATGCTTTTAACAGTTAAAATCATGGTCACTTGGACAGGAGTGCAGTGTATGCCACAACCTGTACAGATAAAAGAGTCTAGCAAAGGAGACAGTCTGAAATATACTGTTATTAACTGTAAGAGTAAACACTTCATTCAAACATAGAACATTTTTAAAAAGCAAAAATAAAAATTTATTTAGTATACTAGAAGCACCTGCCTGTGGAAAAAACTCAAACATAAAATGATTAAATACTCAGTCACAGAATCATATACTATAACTTTGCATTTATGTAATAAATTTAGAGGTCTGTTCCAACTACAGATTCTTGCAATTGGAAGACAAAAGCCCTCTGGCACAATTTATATATAAAAATGTAGACATAGTTCTTGTTTACAGGGATAGTTGTAGAAGCAAGAAAGAGAAACAACAGCCTGAGGCATTGACAAGTTATTTCCAGCTGGAAACACCATGCACATAAGGTAAGCTGCTTTACAAGGTAAGCAGAGGAATAGATTTACCACTGGTTGTACAAACACACAACAAAAGATTACCATAGGATATACGTGGGGAAAAAGTAATCAGAGTAAGTGCATAAACGTCTAAGTGTACTTTTTGTATGAGAAGAAATCAGAGCATTTGGCAATGGCTAGCATTAAAAATAGGGAAAAAGATTCACCATCTTCCTACACTGAGGAGAAAACAGAACACAGATCCAGACCCAGTGGACTGTCTCCTGTTCAGTAGAAATATTTGTAGAGTTGTATCCCTTACGCTGACTTGAATGACTACAGTGAAATTCTTCCTCTTTCTTTAACAATACATCATTCAAGCTTGGTAGCAGAGAACAGACCTTTCAACAAATAGCACGCTTTCCTCTGTGCATAAAGTAGGCTCATCTGGCTGGACAATCTTCATCAAGGAGTTGAAAAAACTCATTTTGTAAATATTCTGCACTCCACTCTCAGTCAGAATCTCTGCTTTCCCCAGTTCTCTAAAATCATGTCACATCCTATTGAAGTGTTAAGTAGAAAGACTGAAAAATGCAAATTGGTGTTCATATTGAAAAGAAATTATGGTTTAGAGGGTTTGTGTAGCACAATCCAGAAACTCTACACTATTTTACTACTTGCATGTCTATCCTCTGCTACTGACTGCTCCAACTACAGTGTCACATACCCTTCAGAAAACAACTAAGTCATAATTTGGTACTTGAACATTTTTCTTCCTAGCAGAGTGCTTCCACAAATTTCCTCCTAACTAATTCTTCTAATAAAGAATCTATTTCCCTTTTAATGTCCAGCCCTTTGTATTTTATACATACAAATACTACATTATATTCTGTGGTTTTTAAATTAATCATTTGGCTACTTCAACAAGGAAAAATACTGTTTTCTCCTTTGTATAAAAAGATGTCTTTCTGAAAAATGCCTGGGCAGATCTGATAATGCTCCTAGAACAGAAAACACATCATATCTACCCAGCAAGAACAACAGTTTCTCAGCAGCCACTATCTGTTGTTTCTCCTCTTGCTGTACTTTGCATGACAGTAACCCCTCTGCTGACACTGTTCACTTTCCCTAAACTGTTACCTGTACTACCTGAACTGGCTTCCCTTTCTTCTGTATGTGCTCCCCCCTCATAAAGCTCTCCCGATCACCACCTTCTACCTGGTCTCATGAAAATGATGTTATATAAGTAATTATGTCCTCTACATTCAGTATATTCTCCAGGTTACATTTGCCTATGCTGTTTATCAGGCAGACCAAACATCTTGTAATATAAAACGTAACTCAAAGGACTTTCATATATTATTCTCTGTATTTTCTTGCTGTGATGATTTATCGTGGAACTGCCAAACTAAAGACCAGTTCAGACTATACATTTGCTACTGACCAAAGGTCTTTTCTCCGAATTTTTCTTTCTAGGAAACAAAGGACCAGAATAGCATTGAGGGTCTGACACTATGCTGCAACAAACCTGATTGTATCAGTTGGCATCCGATGTAGCTGAATGGTTTGAAACTGATGCTGAACTAGAAGTCAAGTAATAATTTTCAGCTATTAATGTCTTCACAGCAGAACTGAGCTTTAGTTCAAGTGCTTCAGATGGCCAGAGGCCCATACACATGCCAAACTCCTACCTTTTTGTTCCAGCTGGATGGCCTTACAGGGCACTAAGCAGACACTGTCAGTGGCAGCACAGCCATGCTGTACAGTAAGCTTCACAGCACAAACACTATTTCTTCAGCCTATCTATTCTGACTTATACTGGGCTAATTTAGGTAGATACATTATGAATTAATATTACAACGAATACAGCAAAATCAAACAAAATTCAATTGCCTACAAACAAAATATAAAATAAGGCACAGAGTATATTCACAGCTTACCAACTTCAGGCTCTGAAGATTCATTCCCAACATCTATTTTTCAGGCAATTGAAATAACATTCAAGAAAGTGATTAGATATAATTAAATTGTGTCAGAGTAGTTTTATGTTGTATATCTAGAAACAATGTGCAAAGTTTTGTCTTAAAGTCTCAGTAATGAAACAAAAACCTTGGGAGAAGGATTGTCATATATTTAATAAATAATCTGCCACTGTAAGCTGAAAAATGGCATTTTATAAGAGGAAAAGAAAGAAGTATAAATGCTGAGAAGACCATACTTGTAGATCTTTTTTCAGTAGTGTCCCATGGCATACAAGATACTCTTAATCAAACAGTGACTACAATTTAGTTTAATTTCTACTGTTCCTAGCAAAATTCTCAAGACAGTGGAATAACCACACAGGAGGGTGAGCAGTCCAGAGCCTCCCTGAAGGCCATCCCTCATCCTGCATTTTAATCACTTGAGAATGTATGAAGAAATGATATGTAATACATATATAAAATAACTTGGATACATTACAATGGTGTCCGCTTAAGATGACTCCACACTTCTTTACCTCTAAATCTCCCCACTAACTCTATTCTGGTATTATCAGCAAAGCTGAAAGAGGCAAATAAAGCAGGGGAGAGAAACATAAAAAAGGCCATACCATTAACTCAGATACAATAAATAGTCACTTATAGCACTTTAAACCGTTCTTAAAATTCATGGAAACTTTGCTTATGTGAAGTTTCACTCCTACACAGTCAGCTCTAATAATCAGGCACTCCAGACAGGTTCTGCTCTACTGGTGCAGGGGTGGTCACAGTGATGCCTGACAGACTGTACAGATGAGAGGATGTGTGTAATACTGGAAGGGGGTAGGAGAGATTATTAGTCTGCTTTCCATAACCTTTCTGTCCTTTTGCTCCCAATGGAATGATTTTGCAGTGGCATAATGCAGGGTTTGTACACCCCATTATATGAGTCTGGAAGGAGCCCATGGGCTGTCGGGTACCTAATCAGCCTGTCCCAGAGGCAAACAAGAGACTTCAAAGGAGGAACAAAAAAGAAAAAGCTCTGCTTAATTAGTGCTCAGCTAAGAGGAGCAGACTTGGGGGAAGACACAACGAGAACTGGTCCCTGTCAGAGTCCCCTGGAAGAGATGAAGGCCTGGCAAAAGCTGTTCCCTTCTTTGGCTGCCAATGATCAACTTCAGCTTCCCTGAGTCACGGCAGCACAGACAGTTCCATGAGTCAGTGGTTCAGAGAAAAGAACAAAGAAACAGCTGTCAAAACAGCCTAGAAACAAACCAAATTGGAACTCTTCTGTATGTCCAGGTCTAATTCTACATACATGAAAAGAAATACAGGTTGCCCTATCTTAAGCAGAGGGTTACATCCATTCAGTCCTTCGGGTATCCCAGGGCTCTGTGGAGCAACAGAATGAAGCTGCAAAGGGCTTTTAAACATTAACTTTGTAAACTTTCATGCCTTTTATTAAAAAGGACAACAAAAGATTTGGTTTTGTCATAAAAGGTGCATTTAGGTCTTTTTCTTTCCTGCTTTTTACATAAGAAATGTCAGAAACTAAATCTGGTCTTTGGTGACTTGCCCATGAGAGTAACTGAAGAGAGGGCAATGTTCTAAGACAAACATACGTTCATAACGAGCTCACAAATAGGTACTTAATAAAGGAACAGATGAATCCTGAATTTCTCTTACAGAATTCCTACTTCTCAGAATTGTGAACCACATACATATCTCATCTAGCTCTTTGCTGGTTATCAATATATTACTCAAAACAATAAATTTAAAAAATTAGGAAAAATTAAAAAGATAACCAAGATAAGTTTCAGTGGATTTTTATATCTGCGCCTTAATTGTCTTCAGCAGAAATGGATTATGAGAAAATATTGTTCCAGAAGAATTTTTTTCTAAAAAATTTCAGTATCAAAACAGGTAGGTATTTTCTGTTTAAATGTTTTATGTATGCATGTGTATATATGAACATATTTAAATAAAACCATTTTGTCCTTTTCTTTGGTATGATTTATTTTCATTTTAAATGTTCTTTCTCAATCTAATTTTTCTCTCTCCAACTGCATCTTGGATCACAGCTGGGATAACAAGGTACATAGATATTAACAGAATATACCATTTGAGTAGAGAGACCTCCAACATGAATATTTTCTCTTAGAAACCTTTTAATTTCTTGCTTGCTTCTTGCTGTGTTGGAAACAAAGTAGATTGATTTCTTATAATACCCAGGAGAATTCAAGGCATTGACAGCTGAGGAAAGGGACACAAAAGCTTTGGAGACATTAAAATAACAGAGACAAGAGTTTAAAAACAGCATCTGTACAAACTGCTTCACATCCTACATTATGAAACCTACTCATGTCTAGAGGATACTACTTTGTCTTCAAAGACCAAATGAAGTGCACAGTCAGATTTATTATACGTTTCAAAAAAAGAGAGAGATGTTCTCTGAATAAGGAATCCATGCTCTAATGCACAGCAAAACTAATGCACAATTTCCCTATTTCACATTCAACATATTGAGTATCATAGAGGTGCACAAGCATTTCCATGCAGGTTAATTCATAAAGGGAGAAATAAAACTCATGTTAATAACAGAAATCCGTAAAAGCTTGAGTCCTTACAACAGAGGTTTTAAAAGCAAGCAGAATTAAGAGTGGCTGTTCACCACATGGTAACTGAGGGAAAAATGTTAAGGATAGACACTGTCACCAGAGTTTGTCCATTCTTTATCTTAAGACTAACCAAAGAGTGCATAATCAAAATATTAAAATAAAGAATGTGATAGAAAATTATTTCATGAAACAGAGATTGACTGTTGTCTCTCCTAATATTCACTATAAGCTATTGACAATCAAGGACCTTCTGTAAAAATACCCAACACTTGGGTTTTAAAACACAATGAATAAAATCTAATTTAGAAACACTTGATTTCTGTGTTTAAAAAAAAAAACAGAAAGCAGAAAAGTATCATGATCTAAAGCAGCTAAAGGAAAAACAGCATGAGGGAAATACTGCTAAAACTGAAGAAATTATAATTTTTTCACTTAATGCAGATCCAAGTTCAGCATGAAGACTGCCATTAAAATATTGCCTAAAATAAGGGTAAAAGGCAACCTATATTAGCTTCAGCTACTTCATCTCTATCATTAAGATATTAACCAGTACCTATTTAGTATTAACTTTTCACCTTAATCATTGCTTATATTAAATATGTATCAGAGTAAAAGCAGTGATGATACAAAAAATAAAGATGTTCATTTCACATTTTCTCCTGAAACAGTCTTGTGAATAAGTACATGCAATCTAAAGCTCATGTCTCCGAATTAAGAATGTGTTCGTTTTGCCACTTAAACAAAATGAATACAATATCCACAAGGTTATTTTAAGATATTTCATTAAAAACTAGTGCTATGCTTTCCTTTCTTCTATTAAGTCACTCTTTCAGAACTTGATATTGGGATAATAAACTAAGGACCTATACTTTACTGAAGAAAAATCCTTCAGGATCCCTTGCAGAATCTGTAAAACTAGGAATATTAAACACAGCACCTATGAAGTTGGCAAGTCAGATTACTGTAATTCACATACTTAAAATCTCAGCACTCTTTCAATTTGATACAGATGAGTTCCCAAACTTCTGTTCCAACAAACCACTGTCACACTCAATACTGACATTTTAATTGGAAGCTGATCATCTTCAGGCTGCTCCTCAGTGGCATCACCAGAAGCACAGGCCTGTGTGCATCCACTTCCCACTCTGCACTATTTCTACTATCAGTGTAAGGTAAACTTTAGAAATTTTGAAAATTTAACTTGTCTAATTAGCTGATGAACCACTACCAGTTTTTCTTTTACATAAAAATATATTTAAATTCATTCAGAACACCTATTCAAAGGTTAGACGTGCTGGACCTATAGTTTGCCTAACTATCATGAATAACAATTAAAATGCAACTATAAATAAAACTCTTTATTGGAAAAGATCCTTATCATGCAATTTATTTGATGCCGTGGCCTACTTCTAAATAACAAAAGCCCAGTAACTCCTATAGAATCCACCAGAAACACTGCCACTTCACAGCTTTCATGCCCAAATCCTGCCTTTGAAAATCTGGGAGGATGATTACTGCAGTATGCCCTTGAAAAGAACAAATGCAGTCTCTAGTTACAGAGGTGGAATCTTCAGCCATATCACAGTTCAACAAGTGTCCCCCCTCATACAAATAACTGCTGCCTAGGGAAATGAAATTTTCCAGGTACTGAGTTCAAAATACTCAGAATATTTAGTCCAAAAGGTCACCAGGTTATATTTCAGCAGAAATTGGAGAAAACAAAGGGAACAAAAGGCATCCTTGGCCTCCTGTTGCTCTGTGAGTATAAGCTTGCATAACTAAGTGCAACACAGTAACAAACTGGCAGCCCCACATTTTTTTTCAGAATAAATTATTATTTATTTTGGTTGCTTTCCTCACACAATGAGTATTTCTTCAGGCTTCTCTAGGTTGAAGTTCAGCCAATTAGCTCTCCTCCAAATGTCACTATAATTCATAGAGCTGTTAATCTATTAGGTTGGCTATCATGAACTCATAAATGTGAACAACAGTTTACTGGGGATATTTTAATACTTATTCCCTGATTCATCTTACTACTAATCTATAACTGTGGAAAAAAAGGGGTGTTAGAGGTGGGTTTATGTTATTACCCACACAGGTTTTGAGAACTGGTCTGTAACTGTCCAGTAGAATTCTGTGTGATCTCCCAGAGAAAAAGGAGCAAGTCACTCCAAAACAATTTTCCCAACCCTTTCAAAGGAACAGCAGCACCACTGGCAGGTGACAGCACGCAGGCAGTACAAGGGGAATGCTCAGTACTTACAGGAATTGACTCCTTGTGCTATGCTTAGTACTGTGCCTACATCATGTATGAACTGATTAGGATGAAAGAAATATGAAAACTCCAGGCATTTCCATCTACTCATAAAATCACAACATTACTCCCATGCATGCCACTGCCACGGAGACAATCACATAAATCCTTCCTTACCAACCAGTTTGGTAAACTCCTATGGGATTCCTCACCCCTGCAAAGCAGCACAGGGATCTGCCACCACTTTCCTCCACGTATTTCTTTTTGCTTTTACTCCATTGAAAATCTTAATGCAATATCTTCAAGACACTTCTCAGATTCTAGCAACCATGCTCCATATGCTTTACAATATTCAGTAGCCTTTTGTAACCTTACTTCCCTGTTACCCTACATTTACTCAAAAGTCCAGAAAATTAGTTGAAATACAACTTTCCAAGTGAAAAATGAGGATGACAACTAGGGAACTCATACTGTGTAACTGCAATTATTGCTGCAGCTGGGTGAACACCAGTAAAATTAAAATGGGCTGTAGACGGACATGATACACAACACAATTGAAAGAGCTGTCCAAAGTGTGCAAGATGACAGGTTTCCTACTGTGGGAAAGTACATGGTTTGAAGGCGTGAACATTGGCTCTGCCACCTGACCACAAATAACCTTGTGTGTCTCAATTTCCATTGCTGCAAAACTAATGGCATTTGGGTATTGGTTTTGGTTGGGATAGCTAAAATGCTATCCCTCCACAATATGGTTTAGTGGGCATGGTGGTATTGGGTTGAACACTGGACTTGATTATCTTGGAGGTCTTTTCAAACCTTAATGATTCTATAGAATTAATTTTCTTTATAGAAGCTGATATGGGGCTGTGGTTTGGATTTGTGCTGAGAACAGTGTTGATAACTCAGGGCTGTTTTCATTATCACTGAGCAGTTCTTACCCAGAGCCAAGGCCCTTTTGGCTCCTCACCCACCCCACCAGAGAGAGGCTGGGGGTGCCCAAGGAGCAGGGAGGGGACACAGCCAGGACAGCTGACCCCGAGTGACCCAGGGATATCCCAGACCATCTGGCACCATGCTCAGCATGGAAAGCTGGGGAGAAGGAGGAAGGGGGGATGTTTGCAGTGATGGTGTTTGTCTTCCCAAGTCACTGTTATAGGTGATGGAGCCCTGCTGTCCTGGGCATGGCTGAGCACCTGCCTGCCACGGGCACTGGGGAATGAATCCCTTGGTTTGCCTTGCTTGTGCATGTGGCTTTTGCTTTACCTGTTGTACTGCCTTTATCCAACCCACTCAGTTTTCTCACTTCTACCTTTTTGATGCCTCCAGTGAGTAGCCCTGTGGGGCTGAGTTGCAAGCCGGGGTTAAACCATGACAACTTCTCTAGCAGAGGGTCCTGAGAATTTAGTGGTAAGTGACATTATCAGACAACACTGAGACAGACATTAGATGCATCATTCTGTTACTATTTACTTCAGAAACACTGTATAGGACACACAGATCAATAAGCAAAGATGTGAAATAATACTGTAATACTTCCTCATTATATACTAGAAGCCATCTCCCCTTCACATTCAAAGTAATCCATATTTCCCAAGAATAATCATAATTCTTAATTACAGAATGATGATTTAGTCAGAAGATCTGCCTTTTAAGCATAAAATACATTCTTTAAAGTATATGCCTCTTTTGTGATTTCAAAGAAAACTGTAAATGTACAAGAATGTGAAGATCAACATTCAGCAAACAGTCAAAAAGCTTTCTGATGATGAATAACCCCCTTTGAAGTGGTCCACTTCAATATTGTTATTTCTGGAATTTCAAGCATGAACTCTATGAGCAGCCAGACTACACATTTCTATTCATTGGTAATAAAAGTCAGCTAATTTGGTACCAACTACAACAGGATATTATCGTTTATGTATGGTTTTTATCTCATAGTTAAGGATAAATCTGCCAAATTTCACAAGGTATTTCCTTATTAAAGGGAAGTTTGGAAATGGAGGAGCCACAGTGTTAGGGTGCAGACCTCTAATTTTTTTTTCCATTGAAATGAAAACTTCCCCCTTGGAAAATACACTTCAGTACTGAATGTATTCATTAGCTTTTTGCATATGATCTTAATTTGATGACAAAGACATTAAAAGGATGTCGTATTATAGTAAATGCAGTTTTGACAATGGGTTCACTCATCCATTGTACCAAGTCAGAAAAGGTTCTTGTATTAAAATGGCTTAAAAATTTCAAAGAAACCTCTCAAAAGGTGATTAATTTACGTTAGCTTAAGAAAAATCCTGTCACATTAATTTTCTCTTTTTTTCCTTAAGAAGTAGTAAAAAAATATTTGCACATTGCAACACCACTGAGTGCCCTCCTGAAAAGTGACAGTGCATAAATTACACAGCAAGCACAGATCTGTGCACAAGTTATAATAACATTCTCTTAATCCCTAAAGCAGAGCAGCGATAAGTGCATCTTTAATATGTTCAAAAGCTGATACTTTTTCTCTTTTTTTTAACCAAACTGCAGTGCTATAAGCTTAAACTTCTCTCATTTCATTGCTCCAGGCAATGGATCTCTGAACATACGCGCGTTCAGCCTGTGAATGTAGGTGAGAGAATAAACCAGTGCCTGTTCTCCAGTCTTCAACATAAAGGCATTTGTAGCTAGACAAGAACCTGTGAGATATCAAACAGGCTAATGAAACCTGACTGCTCTAAAAGGGACTAGCTGAGAGCTTGGCTTTTGTTTGATAAATAAATGTCTGAAGTTATCTGCTGCAAATGCTTTCACTTGAGGTCCCACAGTAACTTCCTTGTTATAACACTAATACTTAAAGTAATACCAGAATGCACTGTGTGTTAACTGAGTGACAGTATTTGTCTGTCTATATTAATATTAATTTCAGAAGCTTTTAGGCATTGAAAATATAAGCTTCAACAAACCTGACAGAAAAATATAGGTATAATGCAATGCCTGAATACAATTTCCTAACAGTTGTTTCAATTTCCTACCACACAGTTTAACAAGAAATTGATTATCAGCAATAAGAAATACCTTTCATCTCTTATATTATATGTACCTACTTTTCTGTGAAAATGGAGCTGGATTATAAAACAGTAAAATACCAAAGTGATATTAGTGAGAAAAGTACTAATTCACTACATCCCTTGTACCTGCTCAACATGCTGTATTTATATGGCAGTCAGCTCTCAAATAGATGGCACCAGAAGATCAAACTAGTCGCTTGTCACAGCATGCAAAGAAAAGGGAATTTTCTTTATCTGCATACACAGTTCTTTGAAGCTGTCCTGTGAGAGGTATCTCTCAATTAAATATCACTATTTCCCCTCTCTCTCCACCAAAAAAAAAAAAAGGTGGCAAACTTTTTATTATGCCTAGGGGCATGGATGAAAAATTATAAACATTGCCAAGTGTGTAACTAGAAAAACTGCCTTGGAGTGGGTGGGGGTGTTTAGACCTTGGCAGCTGCTGTGTAATCAGAGGCTTTTACAAAAGCTAAAGTAATTTAAGTCTTGTCAGAGAGGTTCGCTGATACTGGTAGTTATTTTCCTGCAGACACCATAAGCTGATCAGCTTTTCACACAGCATTCACTGGGGCTGTCATCCAGAGTGAGTGCTCTGTCTGTCCCCTCAACAGGACTAACACACAAAAGGACAAAATTTTAGAAACAACATAGAATCCATCCTTTAGAAAGCATGAAATGTGGCTAAGAATGGAAACTCTGGCTATTTGCTAATTTTTTTAAGTTTTGTTAACCAAAGAAATCAGTAAGGCCTAGAAAGGTACCTTCCATGGCTGACAGGGATACTCAGTACATCTTTACTGATATTTCTAAGGGGAGCCATAGGCATTGAATACACTAAGATTTTTTTTTTTTTTTCAACTGCATTTTGCTTAGAAAGTTGGACTTTCATCTAAACTCCTCACTTTCGAGAAACTAGAGGTGCAAGATGGTGCCCTTACTATTATGCCTCAGGCGATACAATAATGGAGAGTCGCTTCTTTAGACACATTGGCATCCAACCAGGCTGGAAAAAGCCCCCAACACTCATAATACCATCAGCATATGCAGATAGCAAGAGTAAGGTTTCATGGTAGAATGGTATTTTGACTTTTTCTGGTTTTAACCCATAATTCAAAAGAACTACAGAACGTGGAAGTCATCTGCATCTGGGCACCTGCACAGAATTTGAACAGGACACCTGTATACACAGCCTGTGAAGAACTGCTAAGCATCAAGCAGACTCAAGTTTTTGTTTAAAAGCCGAAGAGCAAATACAAAAAGCTTGAGAACAATCAGGCAACAAGTGTTTTTTTTAAAAAATGGCATATGAATCCTTTCCTGAATGATGGATTATAATTTTGTGTTTATAAATAATATATTCAATTGGTCAGGTGTTTTCTGAGATCCATATTTAATCACATACTAACATGCAATCAAACGAAGTTTAAAAAAAGAATCTATTTTTTAAATATGATATGAAATGCATAATAACTCCCAAGGAGAATGCCACAATATAAGCAGAACACCCACATAACTTCTTTTTTATCTATGTGCACAGAGACCTATGATTAAAGTCTGAGCTCCCATGGTTTTGATGCATACAAATATGCATTACACACACTGTCTCAGCAGGCATTCATTATGCAGTCACAGCAAAGAAAAAGTAAATGCCTCACTGAATGAGAAAGAAGGAGGAGATCTTTCACCAGTTCTGTCAAAAGGCAACAACAACTTAGAGAAAAGAGGAATTATTGCATATCCAATTTTTACTCATGATTTGGGATAAGACAGTTTACTGATATAAATAGCTAAAACAGTAATTCAATTAAAAATCATTTCCAAAAGCTATAAGCCTCAAAAATTCCTTAGTATTCAAATAGTAACTAAGCAAGTATATAGGATTAACTAGACAATGTAAAACCTGAGTAAATTATTAATTTAAATTAAGCCAGAAATAACAACCTGCCCATTAATATTTTGGAGATAAATTACATCTGTTCAGTTACTCAGATGGCACAGACACTGAAAGCAAGAGTTACTCCAGGAAATGTGGTCTACTTCTTTACAGTATTTTTGTTCCGTGGTGGATGTCAATTAAACCATCAGTTTCAGGTATATTAAATAATACCAATTAAGATTCAAAGTAGTCTAAAAAAGACATTACAGTGATTTCCTATGATCATGACTGTATATCACACTTCAGTATACACAGACAAACCCTTCTGCTATAAGTGAATGTCATTTATCTATACCTGAGGGAAGAATTTATTTTTAAGAATGCAAATGCTGGTTACATATTTAAATTAATGAAGCATGTGATGTAGGTCAAGGACAAACTGGAGAGAATTTTTTTTAGTAGTTTTAATGCTATCTGCAGCAGTTTTCACACATTCTTACATTAGTCCGTAGGCATTTTGAAGGTTAAAGAACAGTGAACTTTGAGAACATAATCATGAAGTTCAATGTGAAGAACAACTTAAATCATATGCTGGAAGGGTGGCATTTCAATTTTGCCAGAGGCAAGGTAAAGAGCTTAAAAACAACTGTGTTAAATGGAAACTTGTTACATAAAAATACAGGTAAGAAAGAAATAGTAAGACTGAAGCTGTGACTGAAAACTGCACATTTCTTGTATTTTTCTTGCAATGTCTCTCCTACTTAAGTTTTACAACCTATGGAGTTAAAGGGTACAGTGATCGTACAAATTTTAAAAGTATTTATCAATAAGGCAAACAACTAACTTTTGGAGTGGTATTCTGAAAGTATATATCTAGAAAGTCAAATGCTTCTCAGCACATCAGGAATGTCATGATTTATTATTACACACTGATTATATCATAACTTCTTCCACTTCCATCTTCACACTACTAGAGGTTCATAGGTATTACCAAGACAAATATTCACACAGAAAAACGGCAGCTGGAATTGCACTGCTGGGTCACTGAGCCAAATTCTGAAACTCCAGCTACTAAGTTTTAGCCTGGTACATGGCCAGGCTTCAGCTCAGCTTATATTAAGTGTACAGCCAGTGCGATACCATAAGTGCCTACACTGAAGTATGTACTCTAAACATGGGCACTAAGTCAAGCATTTAAATAACTTCACTAGCAGTTCTAGGGTAACCTGTTTAACAGATGCAGACATTCAGAAAATATCTAGCACTTCTCTTTCCCCTCTAGCCTTTTCTTCCTTGTAGTGGTTGAAATTTTACCATTCTGTTGCTAAAAGGATTCGCACAGCCACTGTTGCACCTAAGGTCTAAGGCAAAAGAACTCCCACCTATCAGAACTGTGGGCTTTTCCTGACTATTTTTGATGGTTTAAATTTTATGTTGAATATTAAACCCAAGTCTTCCCCTTATTAAAAATATTATTGCAGAATTATTTCCCATTTTTAGCAATGTACATGCAGAATTATTTCCTGTCATCAGCTACTACTGATGTGTCTTGCTAAATGCACTCCTTTCTGCACCTTACCTTTCCTAGTGCTGGAATAACCATGCTACAGTTGTGGAACACCTTGAGATGCAAAGAACCTTTGGAGGTCATTAAGTCTGAACACCCTTCTCCAAACAGAGCCAGGCTGGGTTGATCAGGGCCTATGCAGGCAAGCTTTGAGTAACTCAGAGAGCAGAGAATCCATGACCTCTCCAGACAACCTGTGCTCCAGTTCCCTGTTGTGAATTTTGGGTGTTTTTCCGCCAAGTTTAATAAGAACCATCCTTGATGCTAATTGTCACAAATTATTATCAAAATAAGGAATCTGAAAATCTTGTTTTGATCAAACATAGCAAAAACTTCTGAATTATTTTGCTCAGTTAGGAGAAAAATGCTTGAAAGTATTTAAGTCCCCTAGAAAGTACTAATAAAACCCATTGTTATCACTTAGCAGTGAAACTGGAAGAGAAGGGGATGCAGCATCAGCAAATTATTCACTGAGTCTAGGTTGCTTTATTCACTGTGGAAGTACCAATTTCACTGCCATATTTGAAGAAGAGTGCTTTACTATTTATGCTTTTACAAATACAGAGTCTAAGTACTATCAAGTACCTTGCATATATTCCCACCAGAGTATGAGCCCTGTTGATGCTCTCTAGGTTTCACAAGGTAACATCACATCATTCATCTCCCCTCAGATCACCTGCTGGTCACTTTGTGACATTCCAAATTTCCTATGAGCCATTTACAGAGGTCAAAGGTGGCTGCATAATGCCAAGAGCACTGTATTTTCACATTAAGGAAAGTCTCTAACCAGACACTGTGACTGGTATATAAACTATGTACTAAAAGTCCTTTATTAGTCAGTTACAAGCACTTGAGTACTTGCAACCCAGTAGCTACTTCAGATCATTTATTAAGAGAATACCAAATAGATTCTGTCCCTCTTTCCACACAAACATCTAAACTTCTAATTTTGCATTTAAATGCTAAGACTTATCAGCTCATGATCTGCAAATCATAATGACAGATGTTTTAAAATTTTATTAAAGTACATTTTACAAGATAGCCCACTTTGATTTGTGAAATAGGTAACCTAAAAAGTGCTTTCTATGTTTCCAAAAGGTGTGAAAAAAGATGATTTTCATTCTTTGAAGCTGTCACAAAGAACATAAAGAAAATGCCAGCAATATACCATAATTAAACAAATACGAGCAAGTAAATCTCAATAGTGAGTTGTATAAGACCAACATTATTTCCTCTTTGCTGCAATTACACCTTCTAGCAAGGTCACCATTCATCAACTGAAGGTCTCTCCAATAAGAGTCTCAGCTAACAAATTATTAAATACTGTACCTCATTTTCATACAGTATGAGGGTAATGAGAGCAGTTATCAGTCACTTTTTCCCTTTCACCCTTACAGACACAAACAGTACTGGAAGCACCAGACAGATGACAGACCACATGTTGATTCCACAACTGCCACCAACTAATACTTCCTTATAAAACCCCTAACATTAACTTGCTGCTATGAGCAGCTCCAGATCTTCAACTGCGGGTCATATGTGCAGGATGTGTTAATACTAAAAAAACAACTTCGGCTTAGTCTGTTGAACCAGCAAGTTTTGATTACTATTACAGCTGGATCTCTACATGCCAATTAGCTTCACATATTCAACATTTGCACATTACAGAAGATTCCTACACAGAGCAAACAATAAAAGTCACAGAACAATTATGTTTGTTTGTTGGGGCTTTTTACTGCTGGACTCATCAGAATCTCTGTCTTGTTTTCAGATAAGTCTATTGTCTTTGAACAGATTATTTTTATTAATTTGGTAAGCAATCCCAAGAATTTGTTGAACTTTAATAACTTGACACACCATTTCATGTTACAAATGCTACACACAACTATTGGTAAATGGCAACACATCACTGCTTAATGAGTTGCTCACATCAGGCCAGAGCATTGACAACGTCTCAGGGGGGCATCACTTGAGGAGCCAGATCAGACAGACTCTCTGTGTCTGATGAGGAGCCCTCATGCAGGTGTACCAATCTCACATCTCAGTTCCAAAGATGGGACAAGAACAAGGCACAAGCACATAACACAAAAGCACAGCTTTGCTTCCTTGGAAATGCATGTAACAAGCAAATCCTGCTTAAAACCCCCACAACCTTATGTGGCTGAGGCACTGCATTAGGAAGATGCAGCCTAAATCCTTCCTTTCCCAAGCCCCGGGCATTCACACCTCCCTTGGGATAAATGGCAGGTCATCATTTCTGGAATAAAGCCACTTGTCTTCCAGTGCCCTCCCTTTCTATCTGTATATTAGGATCATCTCAGACCTAATAGGAGTGTTGAAAATATGTTCATTAATGCTCATATGACAGTTTCATAATTAGGTTATAAAGGATATCTAAGATGTGAAAGATAACAGAAATTTGATCTAACTGAAAAATGATGTTATCCCCTTTTTTATAGTTAGTCACCAGGTTCTAGCCCCAAAATTGTTCTGCTGAGCCCTGCTTTCTACGTTTTTGCTATATGTTTCAAAATAATGCACTTCAGTTCAGGTCTAGACTGCCACCATCAGCACTGCTACATATCCCGTTAGGCAGTTACAGCAATGATTTATAATTCAACAACAAAAATGTAGCAGAAGTGCTGGCATTATGATTCTTCATATATATTAAGAGTTCAGTAAAACAATCTGCTGAAGATCTTTTTGTTTTTCTAATATACAAGACATTCTCTACAGATAGTACAGCAGATCACACAGTAGTAAGTATGAATCTCAGTAGGAAACTAGTATGCTTTATTTCAAACCTGTCAACATTTTTCATGTATCTCCAAAGAAATTATTCATTGCACTTTCCCCCCCCCAAATTCTCCAAATTAAATATGCTTAATACAGGAAACACATTGTAAAGGTTTTGAATGGAAAAAAATGCAAGTATTAATAAAGTCAAAAGCGTGTTAAGTTTTCTCACATCTCACTACTTCTTTCACTTTTAATAACATAGTGTGATAAGCTAAAGACATCATTGAAGGTACATAAATATTTGCATACAAGGACAAAAACATTTTCCCAGTGATTCTGAAAAAAAAATGCAAACTCAGGGCTCATTATTAACAACCTGGAGATTACTAATTAATGATTCTACTTGCAAAGAGCAATGTTTTAAAACAAACAGCTACATTCATAATTAATAGGAATAAGAAGTATACTGATGAATCAATCATTTGTTGCTCTCACATATTGGCTAATAACTGATGTGTTGCAGAATTACAGTTTGGAGGGGGGAAGCATCCACTCTGTGAAAACACATCAGTACTCATCAGCTATTTGCTTATTCTCTTGTTTCTGAAGCTGCAGAGAAAATTACTACCTGTCTATGGTAACTGGCAATTAAAAATAAAAAAAATCCCCAATTAGCTAAAGTTACTGCTTATTAAAATGGAAGCATGCATTTAAAAGAACAAATAGAATAGAACTACAGCAACAAGTTCCTTCCAGTTTCTTTATGCAGAACATATAGTATGGGTGATGATGGTTCTGGTAGCTTGTTATGTATTGTACAACCATTTTAAATAGTGATACAGTGTGTGACAGACAATAAATTAGTAAACACTGTAGTGGCTTCACAGTCCTGCTCTTTCTCATCAACATGATTCCATAGTTCCTGAGGTTAAAAACTATTATGGCTTTAGATTTTAAGCACTCAGCATAGAAATAATTTATATTTGGGAGCCTAAAGTTGCAAGACTTTATTACACTGCACTTCCCCTGTGCCATTTTCACAGGCAGTAACAACCCTAGAGGCTCTACTGTCTTCACCACTGCCAAAATTGATACATCAGACTTCAAGAAAGTTTAAATATTTATATCCAGAACTGTTATTTTCAGGCTTTGCACAGATTTAACTGCATTTAGTTTTAACTCTGGTAATTTCTGTGCACATTTTAAATTTGCATGCGCAATGTTTAGATGGCGCAGAGGATTATTACTACTTATTTACTTACATAGATCCATCCCTCATGTATGTAGATGCTAACAAGAAAGTAAAGACACTTCCAGAGGAGGTAACACCTCCTTCTGACGAGACTTACAGAGGAAACTTGTTGATTCTGAGTTTGGTATGTAGCCAACTTACTAATTTCACAAACTTATATCTGCATTCTCATCAATGAACATATAAATTAAAAATGTTCCATTTTCATAGGCTAAACTTATGTAATCATGTTTTAAAGTGTCAGCTTTTCTTTGAATGTTTGCAAGTTAAAATACTTTAGAATACTATACCATAAATTGTTTGTTGTTATATAGAGGCAAAAATACAGAACTGTGAGCAAAACCCCCCAAAGTGATTAAAAAAAAAAAATAAAAAAAAAAATCATCAGTCACAGAGTGGTTGGAGTTGAAAGGCAGTCCAACTCCCCTGCTAAAGCAGGGTCACCCAGAGCAGGTTGCACAAGGTCAGATCCAGACAGGTTTTTAATATCTCCAGAGAAAGAGACTCCACAACCTCCCTGGGCAGTCTCTTCCAGTGTTCAGTCACCCTCACAGTGAAGCACAATAGCAAAGAACACAATTCACACAGAACTGAAAAGGGAACATGCGTAGATTAATCACAAAGTTGAAATGTGAGTATAAATATGAACTTAGTCCTACAAAATACCAAACCCAATAAACTTAGGTTTAAAAAACCCTCAGACTCACAAGAAACATGAACTTTAAGAAACTCCTGAATAATGTAACAAGGTGAAAAAAGGAAAGTGATGAAATAAAGGAAGCAGAGATACTGAACTACCACTGCAGCACTTGAGTTTACATTGTATAGAAACCTTACAAACTAACTTCACAGGACACTACCAGAACTACATTTCTGGACATGTTCAAGATGGCAGCAAAGCTTGAATTCTCTATTAGGAAAGAACAGTTTGATCATCCCATTTCAGAATTATCAACTTTGGCCACACTGTCCAGACTCCCTCTTTCTTTACAAATAACCTGTAGGACTGGGCAGTGGATATCATGTTGCCTTTCAACTAAGCTTCTACCGTCAATAAAACACTAAAGATTCACAACACCTCTTTATCCAGAATGTTCTGCTACTGTTTTGCTCTCAGATATGTAAGAGACATAAGGTTTCTTCTAACAAAACTAGCTTTTCTCTTTTTTCCTTGCAATTAAATTGATATTGGCCTCTACTACAAAGAACTGGCATCCTGTCTTCACTCTGAGTATGAAGACGACACATTTATTGAATGATCACACAGTGTAGACCTGCCATAACATTATGTGGCTTTTCAGACCATTAGAATAAATTCTTTTTGCTTGATCTTCGCATGGTTGAGGAGCTGGACTTACAGGTACCCCACAGGTGTTTAAACTTCTGGGGTAATGGAACAATGCAGGAGCTGCAGAAGAGTTGTAGTGCTGGTAGTAAAAAAGGACTAGGATTGGAGCTGGGAGTAGCAAACCAAATTAGATCTAAATGAAGCATGTAGTAACATGAAGCTTAATACAGACAGTTCTTGGTTACTCAAATACACAGCCTACTGCACGGCACAAGGTGTCAGCGTCCTCCCTTCCTTTAACACAAAGAAATCCAGTTATCAACATGAGATATTCTGAAGTTGATTTTTCAAGTAAATTATAGTGCAGGCTACTAAAATAATTTGTTGTCCCTGTTCCTGCCTAGAATGGAGCCAGCGCTGTCTCCGGGAGGCGGCACAAGGAAGGAGCCGAGCAGCGCTGGCCCCGGCAGAGCCCCCTGCGGGACCAGCCACAGCTCGGGAACGCTCCCTGGCTCCTGGCGCCACCCAGGGACCGCGGCCACCGCGAGCCAGAAAAACCCCCTTCGGACCAGCTCACCCAACCGTAAGAAAGGAAGAACGCATAATAAACTTCCAAGAGAGAAAAAAAACCCCCACCCTCTCATTTAAGAGCTGTATGTTGAGCTCTCGTTTTGTGAGGGGATACAAGGTATTTTATAGAGTTTATCTACAACGAAGGGGATATAAGCCCTCAATTCAAAACTACGTTCAGATTTTGGACAAAATCGACCTATATATTATTTTTATTTCTGCTTGCTGATGTATTAGAAATGAGGTTCGTTGGACATGTTTATTAATTATTAAAACACAATATGGAGTATCCCAGTGTACATTTAGATTCACACTGTAGGAATAATTGATCGCAGACTGTTTTCTCTTTGCAAGTATACCTAAAGAAAGGTAACCCTTCATCTAAGTAGGCACATGTGATGAAAATATACTGTATTTGCTAATGGGGACAATAAGGAAGTGGAAATCAAGACACCTGACAATTAAGAAGGCAATTAAGTCCAAATGGAAAAAAAAAAAAATCCTGAAACAAAGAAATAGAAGAATACAGAGGAAATACAAGATGATGTACTTCAAATTATGACCTAAAATTCAACATATATAAAACAAATAATGACAAACAGATAGAATGGTTATTACTGCAGTGAAACTCACAAAACTCATTCAGTAACATACTTAAGAGCTTAATAGGAAGAGCAAGTCAGAAGCTAACTATTATTAAATCTTATGTAGAATGCTAAAACCAGTTTTAATCATCAAACCAATCAGTTCTATATTTGACTTTTATACATTTCTCTAATCATCACAATCATAAACATGCACAGCAACTCTATACAGACATCTATATGCATATCTGTTTTGTAAGTTTCCCCTTTATCGCAAGTATTTTTAGACAGTAAGAACAGAAAAACGTATATCAGCTAGAAGCAACATCTTCCCTGAATTCTTTAATAATTTTCTTCCCAGTAATATAACAAATCATTTATTAGTACCTGCTCTAAGACAGACTATACAGGCACTAATATTCCACATCAACCAAACAAAAATTACCTCAAAACCCCCCAAAACACAAGTAAAAAACCCTCCCACCAAAAAGTCAAGAAGAAACAGAGCTAAATTGACCCGTGATGTGGAAGCACTTCTCTCAGGGAAGATACCTCAGAGAGGAAGGTAATTCGGAGGAAAACTGCATTTTCCATTTCAATTAGTGTTTTATCAATAGTCAAAAAATAATGTTTTAGTCATAAAAGAACATACAGGACAAGTCAGAAAATGCAATTCCTTCTGAACATGAATTCTTTTTCTTACAGTTCTTGTCAGGAATATCTTTTGTGGTTAATTCAAAATGGTGAGGCAATTCATTTCTTTCTTTAAGTGTCTCCTGATTAGATGGAATGAAAAAGTACTTAGCCGAACACAGCAGAATTTGTTGAAGAATTCCCAAGCATTTTACTGTCATATAAATTAGATTTTACTAAGGAAACAAAGGAAGTCATTAATATTTTAGTTTAGTAGTGCAAACATTCTATTACTTATCTATTAGAAGTAACTCTATATGATTTTTTAAAACTTGCAGTAACACCTTGCATCTGAAAACAGATTGAAACCACAAATAATTATAAAGCTGGACAGACAGCATCAACTAGATGAAGTAAAGATACCTACTCCCTTTGTAGCAGGAGTACAGATAAATTTTTAAAAAGTTTTCAGCTTTTCAGAGGGCATGAACCTTGGTTGAGGACTTATGGCCATAAAAAGGTGTTGATCAGTCTTATCTTTTAAAATGTTTTATGCAGCCGCATACAGCAGAGTTGCCTGTGAATTGGACATAATAATCAGCAGGGGAAAGAGAGCTCATTACTACAAGCTCTCCTTCCCCTGCAGATTACCTCAGCGTGAAGCCACGTATCTCAATCAAAAAAGATTGCTATGGAGAGCTACACAAGATGTTTCTAAATCAGCTAGCTTGGGGCTCAGCCTATAGCTGCAACCTTCTTTTAACCTTCAGAAAAGCAGAAGGACCAGGATGGTCTCTAAATATTAGCCATCTATAAGTTCAGAAATAAATCACTTAGCAGATAAAAGTCATCAGCAGACCTGGCCTGTCTCACGCTCACACAACTGATGCCCAGTGCAAACACATGGAAAATTCAGCAGCAAGATCTAATGTAAAATGGAAAAGACAGGACATTGCATGTGTGGGGGGCAGTAGGGGTCTAGGGGTGTCTAGCACATTGTAGAGTACTAAGAAGAATACTTAATGCTTTGGCCTGTTGCAAATACCTTTTTAAGATATTTCTCAGACACAAGGAAACTTTGCTGTAAGTCACCAACAATCTATGACTACACAGCCCAAATTTTTGACAAGGTTAATGATGTCAGTGATGTGTTGCAAACCAGAAATATGTTCTACTTACAGGGCATGCAGGGCAAGGCGTGTGTAAAAATATAAGAGCCAAAGATTCAAATTTTCAGAGACTTGTTCAGAAAACACAGTGTTGCAACAAATCTGGTAATAACAATCATCTAAAGAAACTGTAGATATGTTTACTGAACTCAGCTTAAGACAGTCAGAATCTCTTATGATAAGTACAAAAAAACACAAAATAGCGTGGCAAAAGTATTATTTTAACTATAATACATCAGAGACTGAGTAAAATTGAGGCAAAAGGGTCAAAATGTAGAAGGCTAGTAGAAATCCTTATGATGGAATCACTGCCAAAAGAATACAGCTGCAGCATCACATTTCATACTGTTTGATGTTCTAAAATGCAGCGTATGTTCAAATGTCAACACCATACAAATTCTCATGAATGTCAGCTATGAAATAGTGACCATTCAATACAAATAATTGTATTTAATTGTATTTCATGGGTTATTAACAGCTGAAATTTCAGTTTTGACCCCCAGTTTCCTGGAACATAATGCACCACATCTGCTCTGCCTCCATTTTGGAAACGAACAGTGGCTGATCAAGTCCCTTGACCTGATTTTGACACGAGATATCCCAGCCCCTATCGCTGTGTACTGAACCCTGTAAAATCAGCTACTAAGTGAATGTGACAAGGAACACAGCAATGCTTGCCTATCTAGATGAGATCAGACCGGAGTCCTTATAAATGATGTACCAGGCATTGTTTTAGCTCCAGAGAGAGCAGAAACACATTCTGTTTTGAGAATTGAGTAGTCTTTGTACTATCAAAATTAAGCTTAGGGGCACCCTAAGTTTAATGAAATGAAGTAGAGGTTACGGAAGTACAGACCCAAGTTGCAGAATTTCCTGTTAGTGAGATTATATGTGAGGTACCTGCACCAAGAAGAGGTAATTTGGGTTTGGTGTTAGCATGTGAAAGCCACAGTGATCAGAAAACAATAAAGTGCATCTAAGATGCCAAGCATAAGCTGATCATCTGCTAAGATCAGAATGAAATTTCTTTTTCATATTCACTGCCATACACTTCGAATCATTATCTTCAATCCTAAGAAAACCTACTAACGTCCCTTTACCACTCATCACACAAAAGGCTGAACAATGCACAAGGATTGCTAGTTACAGGGCCTTATTTACATGCTACTAGAAATTAAGTCTTCTGGTAAGTGTTCCAATATGTGGGACAACGTTTCTACAAACCAAGTAAGATATGTTGAAAATCTCCTGTCACAAAATTAATATTTATTCACCTTTGGCAGTAGCACATGTATCTTCTGCTATTTATATTTTATTTAGAGCTGTTAGACTTGAGATTGTAAGTAGCCTGGAGATTTTTCCTTAGATCAAGAAAAAACATCTATTTTACTTATGTGATGAAACACATGATACAAAATCATGCTATAAGGTACACGAACATAAAACAAAACTGCTTACACAACATGAAAACATTCTGGCCTATATTTTCCCCCAAAATAACCCCCACATAAAATACAATTATACAGTGGAAAAATACCAAAAGCAAATACCAAAACCCCCATGAAATCTAAACAGATTCAAGAGGTTCTTGTACTAACCATGCACAGCTAGTAAGATGGAAACAGCTTAAAGCAAAAAAAGCATTTAAAGTAATAACCCCGTAAAAACTGCAATGAATTTCAATTCACATAATTTATTAATTTATCTTCTTATATAACTTTATATAAAGGCCTGGAATTACTCCATCTGCAACATCTTGAACAAAATACTAGAAATATCCAAGGGAAAAATAGGATAATGAAGTAGAAATTTCAGAAAGTGGTAATAAGTAAAACTAGGTCTCAACAGTTAAATTCTATCAGCCATAAAATACTTCAGAATACACAACATTCACTGAAGGTATATTTAAAGCAGATGCCAAAACTGGCTCTCATAAAGCTATGTGAGGGGCTTATCACCAGAAAAGAATTACTTAACCCTGCAGTTACAGAATACTAAGGTTACTTGTATTATTTTACCAATAAATACCCACTATTCACAAAGTCAGAAACTTGGACAAAAAAACCCATCGTTAATCTTACCTTTTGCTTTGTGAAGTTCCTCTGCCCTTCTTAAGTATAGAATCTGCCCATCTCCCTTTCTCAGTGTAATTCCACCAGATCACTTTACTCTTTCCACCTGTTAGTTCCTGGAATTTTTAAAGTAACTTTGAGATTTCTCATGGTTAAGAAATGCAGTTCAACAGAGTAAAAGACAAAAGAAAGGTCATCATTACCTTGGTAAATACTACCATTTTTTCTTTTCCTTCTCTAACACTTTTCTTTTTTCTCTTGTGTGTCTCTCCTAACTCACTTCTTTTGCTCAACGTCCTCCCCTCCCTTTCTTTCTCTCAAATGCTGTGTGCGTGGCAAAGCTCCCCAAATACTTGTATTTACCGCCCTCAGCTGAAAGCTATGACTCTACAGGTGAGATGAATCTTCCGTGATTTTTATTTGGACACAGCTACATCTGCAGTTTTTTTATCTTTTGTACCTGCAGAAATTCAGGCAGGACTCAACTCTTCAACTTGCTGCGTCAGTAGCAATTTTTAGTATCACTGTCTGCCTTAATGAGGTCACTTGCGTTTGTATACCTTGGAAATTACCGTGTACAAACACAAACGTTCACTGACATAAAATATATATAGGCTGCCCATTAAAACTGAAAACATACAGCAGGACTACACATCTATTCTAACCCTCTCCTTCTCCAAATTATCCTTTCCTGTAAGGTCTCTGAATTTTACTGTGTTCATTAGGCCCCCACACGATGCCACTTGTTGCCAGGGGTCACAGCGGGACCAGCACAAACAAAACCTGTTGTCAAACAGTAACTGCGTTGTTCGAAACGTTTGTATTAGAAGGGCAAAGCCTTGATGCAAAACATACGATTGAACCCAACAGGATACAGGTAAGACTGTCCACAAAGAGTAGGGCTGGACGAGAGCGATTTGGGCAATTCTGTCCCAAATAAACTAGTGGCCAAACAAAGCAAGGAGGTGAGAGACACTGAATTTTTCATGTGGAAAATGTCTTTTAGTTATGACCAGAGGCACGAAAGCCCTGCACCGCTTGGCTGCAGAGCCGGACAGATACCCCCGAGGTGCTGCGGCCACGGTGCTCCCGGGGTAGGAGGGCACCAAACCCACGGCCCGAGCCCGGCAGTGCCGCACCGGACACCCCCGGGCAGGGCACACGCAGCTCCCTGCTCCTCTCAGCACCCACCGCCAGACACCCGCCCCTCCGGATCGCCGAGGGCAGGCCAGAGCCCCATCCCTCCTGCTCCTTGCAGCGCAGGCAGCCCCAGCCCCGCGCCGCCGCCCGCGGAGCCACCGCCTCCCGGCCCGCCCCGCCCCGCTCCCGGCACCCACCGTTCGGGCGGGCCAGCGGAGCGGAGGGTGCGGGGCCGAGGGCG
>WEKY01013321.1:206646-219664 GCA_013390045.1 Picathartes gymnocephalus | reverse complement strand
CCGGCCCGGCCGCGGCCCGAGCCCGGAGCGCGGCGCCGGCAGAGCGGGGCCCACGGGGGCGGACCCGCCCCGGGGAGGCCGCGCAGCTCCCTCCGCGCAGCTCCGCGGCTCCAGAGCCGGGAGCTTGTCACGGGCATCGGCCGCTTCTGGAGGCTCATCCCCGGGCGTCGGGCGTCTGTGTTTACAGGAAATAAACGGCTTCTGATGCGAGGAGCACGATGAAATTCGGTTGCCTTTCCTTCCGACAGCCCTACGCAGGGTTGCTTCTAAACCAAGTCAAAACAGTAGAGACTCGCTGGCGTCCTTTACTAGCAGGCTACAAGAACTGCACCATTGCTATACATATAGCAGTTAAGGACTGGGAAGATGAAACATGGAGAGAAATTCTTCTGAATAGGGTCGGCATGACACCGAAACAACTGCAAGATTTGTTGGATGAAGGGGAAAAATTTGGCAGAGGAGTTATTGCAGGTAAGCATCCTTGGGCTTTATTTTCTAAGCAAACTTTCAGTCCCTTAACAGTCACTAAAATAAACATCTGCTTTATGTGTTTGCAGTCATTATGACATTTATTTAACACTTTGAAGGAGTGAAGCATAAGTTGTGATGGGGATCTATTTCAATTCCTGTATGTTTCAACATAATACGTGTCAATTCCACATTTTTTGCATTTTGAGTTTAGGAGCTCTTGATGAAACCATTTTGCAGTACTCGTGGTCAAGCGAATTCATGATGTTGCAGCGCTTTGCATGTCATTTTAGAGTATGCATAAATAGTTACATAAATAAATCTTATCTGAGTTTTATAAACCTCGTCTGTCGCTTTTGGTATTTTGGCAGTGAAGAAGTTTGTTTTTGTAACAGACAGTGCAAAGACAGTGATGTTTCACTGCATATGTTGTGCTGACAGACAGTGGATGTTGTGCACTGTACACGTAGAAAGTCTTTATCCAGCACTCATTTTGTACTATTTTGTTGTAGGTATCTTCGTTACGTCTTTCATTGTCATTTGACTACTTTTAGCAATTCCTGCACAACAAATTAATTCTATCACATACACTTGTATGTTCTACAGTGCTGAAAACAGTAGCTGCTACATAATGTGTAGAGTTGCAGTCTTGACGTAAATTGCACGCTTAATTGGAGTAGCTATCAAAGCTTCTTTGATATTTAAAATTTTTGATGATTAAGCAATACAGAATTTCCCTTTCGTGGCATTAAGAGGCTTCTGGAGTGCACGAGTTTCCAAAGAGTTTAATGATTTAAAAATACTAATAGAGTAGTGGCTTGAGAGGAGCAGAGAGAGTTTTATGCTTTCCTGAAGCTAGGCCAAGGCCAGATGTAGCTCAGGCGTTTTGGTAGCAGCTGTGTCTCCTTAGATACAAGCTGCTTTTCAAGGAGTTCTGCATCACTGGGTTGTAGTGATTTTAACTGTACCCTCCTCCTTCTCTTCACCCACCTGAGTTGTCACATGGACTTTTGTACCAGACAGCACAGGTGGGATGTGTCCCTCCCTCTGACTGTGCTCTTCTGGTAAAAAACTGGCTGTTCTCTGTGTGCTCAGGGAAGGTTACTTCTGGAAAAGTTTTCTCTAGGAGATCAAACTGGCAACTAATTTTGTATTTTAACTGTAAAATACAGGATTAATTGATGTTGGAGAGACATCACTATATACAGAAAATCTGCCTGCTGAAGAGATTCTGGAGCTGGAAAACAAAGCTGTCCTCAGTAATCTAGAACAGAAATACTTGACTGTTGTTTCAAATCCCAGATGGCTCCTGGAACCAATTCCTGCCAGAGGGAGAACAGGGGTATGGCAGGTGGACATCCCTGAAGAACTGATCCCTTCAGAATCGTAGGTGTTGCGCCTTGTTATTATTTTTCCTGCCAAAATGCAGACATGTATTCGAGATGCTGATTTGTTAATTACATCAGCATCTTGTTTAGGTTTCCATTCCAAAACTATTTGAAATGGCAAATACAGTTGAAGAACTGCTTTTCCGAGGCAAAACAAATAAAATGTGTTTTTTATGACTATTATAGGACATTAATAATGTTTTTCTAGATTTTTCCTGTATAACCAAGTAAATGCCATTTTTTAAATGTATGGTTATGTGCCAAATTAAATGTAAATTAAAATGATTTTTTGATACCTGCATCTCTGATTATAGGAAAACAGCGCTTAAAAGCAGGCTCCCACTATTTATAGGACATCTGTCCCATACGACTCCTAGTCCTGCCTTAAGGATAGATTATTTTCATTCACACTTCAGGTACACAAGATGTGCATATGTGGGTGACCTGACAGACATCACAGAGGCCACTATGAGAAGGTGCTTGTACAAAATGAAATTGAGCAAGTATTACATTTTTTTCTCTTATTTAAGATGAAAAATACCAGTTATCTTTGAAAATCTAGTACTGAATTCAAGACAAGTGTGAAGAATTACAAATAGTAGCCACTAAGTTTTGGCACTCTTAAGAGTTTTTCAAAATTCACACCCTACATTACAGTGAAAATCCTTTTCATTTTCTGGAGCAAAGCCACACCTAGGTATGGCTCTAAAAACAGAACAGGACAAGTGGCTGAGCCTTTCTATTCAGACACTTCACTGGAGCACTTAGGAAACTGTTCCCTTGGACTACACCACTTCAGCCAGAGCTGTGGAAGGTACCTTGTACCCCCAGTGCTGGGGCCCAGGGCCAGTGCCTGCAGCTCCACTGTCTGAACCACACATGGAGCTGGGCCCTGACCTCAGCACAGAGTGAGCTGCTGCCAGCACAGCTGGAGGGGTGGGAAGTGACTCCAGGGCAGGGCTGGGTGAAGGAGAGCAGCTCCCTGGCCCCAGCCAGGCCCTGCTGTGCCTTGGCTGAAGGGAAGCGCAGAGGCTGGAGCTCCTCCGTGTTTGTCTGAGCAGCAGCACATGGAGCTGTAGGGGCACCACAGCCTCGAGGACCTGCCTTGGCACTGTGCTTGGCAGGTGAGGCCTTTTCCAGTGCAGAGCTGTGCCTGTTCTCTCTTGGACCTGCTGTGCACGGACTGCTCTCCTCCTGGGAAGCGATTTCTCATGCAAGCTCAGCATCTGGTTTTCTTTTCCGTGGCAGTGTGCACGCAAATTGGCGTCCAGTAACAATCCTGCTGATGTTTGATTTTCAGAACCAGAATATAATAAAATACGTATAAATAAAATAAAATAAAACAGCAACAAAATTTAAACTGTGGGATGGGCTAGTGCTGGGTTGGGTTTCACGCAGTAGCTGGTCCACGGGCAAGAAAAGGGAGCTCTGGAGCATCAGAAATGGAAGTGCTGCATCCAAGTTTTTCAGGTGTACATCTTGAACACATGCAGAAATGTCCAGGCACTGCTTGCTCCTACTGCCATGCTAGCACTAAAGAAATGAGACCTATGGTATCTAAGCTATCTAAACTGTGGATTACCTAAACCTGGAGAGCAGCTGCAAGGGTTTGGGAATATGAGACATCTCTTTTTATAAACTACAGGACTACACATTTCATAGACTCCATTTCTCCAAAGCACCTGTAAGTTCAAGCCACTCTGTCAAAGCAGGTCTTTCTTCAGACAAGAAAATGCTATGCCAACACCAACAAGATCCTATCTTGAAAAGTTTAATCATTTACACTGACCAACACAAAGCTGGTAACAAAGACCAAGCTATGATATTTATACCAGCTAACCAGCTCACAGCTGTGAAACCTATCACCAATGTTTCTGGCACAGACCACACAATGCAAGGAGGAACAGCTTATTAAACAGCCAGTCTAATGGGAGAACGGTACATGCTGCTCAAGAAGAATCAAAACATGAAACTGGAAAAGCAACAAAAACAACATGTAACTCCCAAGCCGGCACCAAAGTTGAAATACTTACATGAAAATTTACATAGCTAACTCAAAAGCACCATGTAAGTAACCATACATTCTACTTCCTGCCCCCCACCCCACCAACACCACTTTTCTGGTGTTGCCTGAGAAGTGCAACACTCTTGTGCCTCTGTGATTGAGAAAATGATTGTGGCTGAACAGAGAAAGAAGTAAAGAGATACTATGCTAAGGCATCCCAAAGCATTTAAAAGAGACACGAAAATCAAGTATATATTTAGGACCTAAAAGACACCTGGAATAGCACAGGCATTTCATACAGGGTTTTTAAAAAAATACTTTTAGATAATACTTATACTGTACACAACAGGACTTTTTAAACAATATATTACACTGCTAAAAATGTTCATATAAATACTATACAGGCAAGCGTGCAACCAACCTGTT
Source organism: Picathartes gymnocephalus (assembly GCA_013390045.1). Classification (NCBI taxonomy): domain Eukaryota; kingdom Metazoa; phylum Chordata; class Aves; order Passeriformes; family Picathartidae; genus Picathartes; species Picathartes gymnocephalus. Next base: position 215,377 of record WEKY01013321.1, on the reverse strand, counting down.
AGGAAGGTTCACAGATTAGACAACCACATATTTCTGGAAAAGCTCTCAGATTATCTTCAAGGTTTCTGATTTGTGTAATCCAAGCCACTGATTCAGTAATACCTATTTTAAAGGAATTGGGACAAGGCATGAGATGAAATACATCTGTCTGCTGATGACCAGTTCAAGTTTAATATGCTACTGTCATCTTAATCCGGCATATCAATGTTTAACTTGGGAGGTGGAATCACATATTTTCCAGGACTTTGTGTAATGACCACTCCAGTCTTTTTTCGAAACATTGGTGCAATTTTTGGCGGTTCAGGCAGTGGCGTTTCTTCTGTCTCCTCATTATCTTCATGATGAAGATCATAAGAGATATTTCCATATTCTCGTAAGAATGGGAAAATTTCAAGCAAGAACTGACAAAAGTCTTTGCGAATTCCAAACCACCCTAAAAGAAACCAAATCATTTTACATTATTAACAGAATGAACACTTAATTAAGTAGACAGACTATTTAAGGTCTCTTGCTTGTTTGCATATAAGATTTGTTAGTGCTGCTTCTCACCATTCCTTACACCTGTCATAACACTACAATTCAGGTTATATACACACAGACACACATACAGTCTGGACAAGCATCTGCACACTTCCATGTCTGCACGTGCATGCATATATCCATCTGCATCAATTACAGCTACACTACCCCAGCAAGAATCCATTTCGTTTCACATGTTACACCAGTGTCGGGTCACATCGGTACAGAGAAGGAACACAAAAGACTTTGCACCTCAACCAAAGTAAACAGTGCCACAGTGGAGGATACTGTAAACTCTGAAACCTTATTACAACTGCCTGAAAACAGTAATAACAGAAAAGCCCTTTTTGAAAATACAAATCTTAATAAAATACATTGATTTTTAATCTGTTTCTAGGATTTTGAAATACTTACAGTGATTGCCTCCTTTTTGTCCAAATGTTGTTGCCATTAATGTTATCAGTGAAAGCCAGAGAGGAACAAATATGGGTATGAAAGAAAAAGAATTATGCCCATCCAGTCTGTGTACTAGCAATATCTAAATGGCAAAAAAATATTATACAACGTTAGTTTAATTGCAATACTCACTTTCAAACTGCTTAAAGCATATGCTGATCTTAAATCTTTAACTTCACACATCTGTGAGGAAAAAATGGCCTTCACAGAAGCATGTAGTTATAGTTCCAATGTGAAACAGATTTTACTCAAGAAACTTTAAAGAAACACAGAATTCCCATTTGTGTTTCATATTTGCTGTTAATATTTTATTCCAAAACAAAGAGCAGCATTCTAATTTCAGTAAGTCCAAAAATCATCATTCATTATTTACTGAAAAAAGAACAAGACACATCAAACTCATTATGGCTTTTCCTACCTCAAATGTGAGCAGTGGAACTACAATTGTCATCCAGCTGACAGCCATGGTTATGTGCGTCCTCCTCTGCTCAGCGATCACGTCCATGGAGCGCAGGAACAGCACGGACCACACGATGTAATAGAGCACAACGAGGCACAGGAAGGACATCAAGATCCACAGTGGAACACAGACAACCTGAAATAAAAACACATTTGATTTGTTTCAGTTGTGGTTTTGGTTTTTTTTAAAGAAAGTCTACATATTAAGTCTAAACAAGAAAATTAAGTCTTTAACTAATATAATGTCTAACAGAAGAGCATCAAACTCGTGTGTTGTTTTGAGCCATATCAGTTCAGTGGTTCCTCAGCTTTCTAAACCCCATCAAGTTGAAACAACTTAAAATCAAGGCAATATAGTTCAACTTCAGTAAGACTTCTGTGATTTTTATGTGGGCTCAAACTGTACGTGAATCTGATTTTTAGCAAGTACTTCCTACACTGGATACCTTACTTAAAAGAGTTTCAATCCTTTCTCAAGTTTTTTTGACAGTAGAGAGGACAGATACAACCATGCCAGATTGTCAGTTACAGAAACCCAGACACAGAAATAGCACTTTCATGGTCTAAAGGCACTTGGGAGAGGACATCTAAGCAGTTTTGACAATGACTACTTGCACAGTAAGTGGATTTACATGCACGGTAACACAACAAATAAAACTAGTTATTTACCACACTGTATTTACCAACACATTCTCTAACTCACCAATCATTTTCATGGCTTGTTTCGTGTTCCCATTGGGAACTTGGGGTGAGGATTTCTCTTTCAACTGCTGCTTAGATGAACTGCAGTTGATGGCATATTCCTCTCCCTCAGAAGATGATGTGCCCAAAGAACAGCCTCTGATTCCCATGACAACTGAATGAAATGCCAGACCTTCAGTGAAGGATTACTAAGCGAGCAAAAATGGGATCATGGACTGATCACATATTAACTGTTCCCTAGAATAAATGTCTTTATGAAATTCAGCATTTAAACAAAGATAAGAAGAAAACACTGGTTACATACAAGCCACGGCCATCTGATGATCTCATCTAGTCTGAGTGCAATAAATATGAACTGTAGAATATTGACTGAACACAAGATTTCCAGCTAGAAAAAGAAAAAAAACATTAGTTAACTCTTAGTGTGATAAACTCACTTCCAGGACAACCAGTGAACCTGTCAAAGCACTCCTCTGACCCCATTCTTATCACTGAAATATGAAAATTCACTTGCATCTACATACTCTATTACTAAACATCCCTAAATTTGTGTGGGTGTGATCCCAACCAAATAATGTGGAATCAGCTGTTTCCAAGATCTTCCTGGTATTAAAAAAAAAAAAAAAAAAGGGCACTTAGAGTGATTAGAGAAATAAGAAAACCCAAACTAATCAGAATGAAAAAAGCAAAGCATCAGAAAACAACTGTACTTTTCATATAAGAAATAATGCTAGAATTAAATTAAGTAGTAAAAAGACTTTCAGCTTAAAATAAGCAAAATTAATCTTTTGGAATATTTACTAGTTTCAGTAATGAGCAGAATTACCACCAGTCCAAATTAAAAGTCCATGTTCTATCTAGGGGAAAAAATAAATACATGGACTACTGGAATATGACATCCAAATTCAAATCTTTTACTGTATAATTGAGAGATATTTCAAATGACACTGAAGACATGGGTTCTATGGCAATAGAAAACCAATACTTCTCATTAAAATGTTAGTGAAAGGTTTTCATGAGTCCCACTTGCCACTATGAGAAACAGCCCTTCATTATACTTTTTTTTAAAAAGTCTGTGTCTAGCTTCAACAAAGTGAGACAATGAAACACCATCACACTTGGCTTGAATCTATTTCTAAAGTTAATGGGCAGCCCTACAATGGGTAGGATTTTCAAAGACCACAGAATTATTACCTGAAAAGTCTAACTAAAGTTTTGAATGCAAGTTAGAAACATTACTCATTTTAATAAAATATATGCAGTTATGTAAGGCCTCTTTTAAATGTAATATTTCTCTGAAGGCAGACACTACATGCTACTTTTCACTAACACACGTGATTGTGTAGACTGTGATCTGGATAAATGCTTTTGAAAGTTACAGTACAGGGAGTCAAAAATCCAACATTTGCAGCAGGCACTTGCCAGCTTCAAGGACTACACGAAAGTCTCCACTGTTCAACTACAAGTTACCTTAAAAAGACTGAAAAAGTAGATTTAAAATAATTCTGTACCACTGGCTTTCTTAAAAGAATAAACCACCAAACCCCAACCCCACTCAAGTGTCTGACCGAGCAACCAGAAAGCTGCAAGAGCAAAGAGAGAAGAATATAAAAATCAGAGGATGAATTGCTATAAATAATTTTTAGAATCAAGTTAACATATGAGATCTAAGTAGCAAGTGCACATATATTTCCAGTGGCTCACAACTTAATGATTTCAACATGCTTTAAATAGTGCTTTACTGACTATAAAAATTGTGTAACACATAAAAGGAAGCTTTTTCTGAGCCCACCATGCTCCAGAGACAAAAACCCCGGCATGTACTTACTGATCACCTAATCAGATGCAGAACAGGAATGAGCAGATAATGTACTTCAGATTAAATACTTACGAAAATAATAATAGATTAACAACTGCTTTGATTACTCAAGTCAAAATTGATGTCCTGGATTAAAGAGAGACCCCTCATGTTCCCAGCAAATGAAAGGGAAATAATGAAATCTTCACAGAGTAAAAAGAAGAGAAAACAGAACGGCACTAAGTGAAGACGACTAAAAAAAAAAAAAATTAATAAAAATTAGTTGAGACAGCAGTTGCCTGTTATGGGTTCCACTTTCTTCTGCCAGTACTTAGCAGCTGTGCAGTCATCTGTAAATCAATGGGCAATCAAGCATCATCCAGTAGATGGCAAGCACTTCCACACAAATTTTACTTTTAGCAATGGTTAACTGGTAATAGAATCCTGCAAAATAAAATTCTATTGGCAATTGTTTCAAAATGAACTTAGGATATCAGTTTACCAGCCATCATAACAATCACCAAAAATGTTTCTGTCTAGTAAAAAGCTCATCTTATGCTAATGTTATAGTCCCTTGAAATTAGAATACCTGAAAAAGCTGAGCCTCATCTAAAAATCAGGTTTTTAATTGTCCTGGGGTAGTTTGAGGACATAGTAAAACAAAAAACTCCTTAAAAAAATTCAATATGAATTCTTAATTTACTGCAAAATGCCACAATTGTGGGAGCACCTTGACAATCCTTCCAAGGTTCTTCCAAAAACAAAGGGAGTTAGAGATAAGAAAGAGGCAGAAAATAAAACCCTAATGGTACTGCCTACCATTCACGTTCCCAAATTAAAGATTAAACACACAGATTGTGATATTAAGACATTTTCAGCCTTGATTATGTGGGACTTTGGAAATTCAATTCTGCCTAGAGACAGTGCTTGCAATCAGTGGAATTTTTTTCTGTTGTTTCCATGTGGCTGGTATTGGTCTATATTGCAGAGTTCCTGGAGAGTTATTTTAACACAAAATTATAAAAAAGCAGGTTCAAAACATGCTGCAATTTGGTAGTTGAAAAAACTAGAAGACACTAGAAAAAGTTACATTATTCCTGACCCTGATTTCACTCCCATTTGCAGGTGAGTGCATTTACAGGTGAGTGCAATTAGGGGGACTGATGTAGTCTTCTGTATTGTGCTTTCCTGAGAGACAAACTGCCACAGAGCTGATCCCAAGTCCTGCACTGCCATGACTTCTACACATGAGAAATGAAGCCTCACCTCCAAAGACCTGTCGTGTCGGAATCCCCACACACAAGCTGCAACTGAGACTGGAGACACAAAGAACAGTGGCATGAAGACCAGAAGCCAGAAATGGGTTCCTCTTTCAATCCTGTCACACACCAGGACTTCAAACATCAGCAGTAGCAGGTGGATGCCTACTGCAATTAACATTGCTTTGAACTCCACACAGGTTTCTCCTTCTGCTCTGAAGAGAGGATAAGGAAGAATTTACTTGCCTGTAAGAAAGCACACTACCCTGCAAACATCCCAGGACATTAGCTTAAGCTTCAGATATTAACACTTGTTTTTAGTAAACATACACATTATACCCATTAAACTCCACTCCTGATGACCTAATAGGATTTCTTGCCCATAAAGCTGCACATTGGAAGTATTTTACTGAAAGGGTGCAGTGGGATTTTTAAAATTTGAAAATTTTTTAAGGATTCCATAGCTGGGCAGATAAAACAGAATTTTTTACTATATCAACATCAACATACCAGCTGTTAGGAAATAAGCTAAATTTAAAATGATCTGTTTGATTTCTGCACCAGCATTCACTGAATCAACATCTTTCCCCGGGATTTCTTTATTTACCTAAGCCAGAGTATTGCAACAGGTATTTTCTGTTACTAAAAGTACAATGCCTGTAAAATGACAGCACACACAGAGCTTCTCCCTACTCCAGTAGACCCATTACTAGAAGGGGCTAATGAGACCTGAACCACACAAAACGTGGGTGTATCAGGAGATCTGTGCACCAAATTTTTTCATTTCATATTCACTGTAGACAAAAAAGACAATTATTGCACTTCATTTAAGGTCATATTTCTTTTGCCCTAAAATCTTCAAATTAACATTTCGTAATTTTATTCAAATTACCAAAAAACTCAACACTGATGTATTTAAAGATGTGAAAAGTCTTCTCCTAGACTGCCAAGATACGACATTCCCTCTGTTTTGCCAAACAAACATCATCAACTTACCGATACTGTGGGTTTCGGGCCCATACTCCTGTTCCCACCGAGGCACCAACAATCACCATTAACTTCCACAGCCATATTGGAGCAAACACAGCCCAGTAACTCCACTGAATCTTGTCATCCAGGCGTAGAGAGAGCAACACAGAGAAGAGCAGAAGGCAGGCATAAATAAGGAATTTGCTATTGAACAAACAAGAAAACACCCAGTCAGGAATCAAGGCAGGCAACTTCACATTAACCTTGCAGAGGACAACAAAATCAGTCACAGCTGAAATTTCACTGGGATACTTCCTAATAGAAAACGTGTCAAGCTTCTTTGCAGAGAATCAAATGTTTCATCATAGATATAGCATATATCATCTCTTTCACTTATAAAACCATTGCTTCAAGGAAACACGTCAAAAGCATTTTTGCATGACAATCTCAGTGAATGGACTGAGATAAATAGTTCCACAAGGATCCAGTCAGGAGCTGTATTATTAGAGGCTCACAAATATACCAGCTATACACGTTTTTAAAAAATGTGTTCTGTCATACAAATCAAATGAAATAGTTTTTGATATTCAAAACTGAGTTACATAACTTATGGAATTTTATCCACACCACTTTTAACTAAAGATTAAGTTATTATGAACTGTAATAGGGCAAACTTCAGAGAATTTTTTTCTTAATATTTACATTCAGTTAAAAAAAACAGTATTACAGAAAAGAAGAACCCAACAGGTTAAACTTTTAGCAAAGTTACCTATTCTACGCAAGTTTCTCACTGGAATATTGAGGATGGTGCTTACAAATTTAAAATAGCTACATTGATACAGTTTATAACATAGTCAATTTAAGAATGAATAAATGTATCCGGAATACTTGAGCAGTGGCACAGCAACTGCGTGTACCACCAAAAATCAGACAAAATAATTACATATAGGCGATTTCCTCAAAGGACAGGAAGGGAAGCCTCCCACCCATCCACCAGCAGCTCACAAACTGCTTTCTAAAACCCATAATTAGGTTTCAACACCGTTTCAGTGAAGTAATTGTATGTATTTTAATCATGGATAACCTAAGGAACAGAATAAAGCAGCAAGTGAGGAATATTACCATTTCTCCAACAGCACAACTCAAACTACCCACTTTCACTCACATCAAATAACAAAGCATTCATCAGACCAGGATCGCTACATTTGATATCAAGCTGTTTTGTCTCTACTCAGAACAAGTGTCTCATCTGCCCCTTAATAATGAAAAACAGATTTATTGTGTCAGCATCTCCCTGCATGCTTGATGAAACTACTTCAGGATAGGATGATACAAACCGGTTGCACTTCATAGCAACAAACGTCTCAGCTCCTCACCTAGTCATCCTTTTTTGACATTCAGTATTTGTGTAATTTTTACTTTCCCTGGCTCCTCAATAAATACAGCAGTGAAAATACCTCTGCTCCCCGGGTGTTCCAGGTGCATCAAAACACAAAGACACCTGCACAAATGCAACATTCGGCTTCCTCATTCATCACTCAGCACCCAAATAAGCTGCAAGCATCACTCTGCAGTAACAAAACTTTATAGGCTTCTAGGACTTCTGCTCTTTTCCATTACTCCGATCATACATATTTCAATTGTTTATTTCAGCCTCTGCAACAATGCATTTCCTGGAGCTTTGGTTACCCTTTTGTTTGTCTAAACAACTGACTGAGCACAGCCTGCTCTAACTGACATCATGTAAGGCCTCTTTCACGTGCAGAGTATTTCCAGGACTCTCAGCATCTCAAGCCACCTTGCACAACTTACTTGCAGGCCCTTAGTCTGCGGTCTTAAAATATCTGGTAAAACCCTGTAAAATTTACCTCGTTCTCTCAGTTTCCTTAAAAGTTACATGTCAGTACTTGCTTGGAGAGCCAGCAGAACCCCAGGTTGCAGAGACCATCACGTTGTTAATTTTAAGGGAGCCCGAAGGAAGGGCTCGCCTTCCCCGGTGCTCCCCGTGTAGCCCAGGGTTGTTCACACCTGCGGACACGGAGCCTCCGCCGCACGGTCAGAACCTGCGCGGGGGCGTGCGGAGCCTCCGCACCCCAAAAGCAGCGCGGTGAAACATTCTAACAACAGAAAGAGCCTGGGAGTAATCTGAGAAAGTTACACGACAGCAAAGCAGATGACTGGAAGTGGGGCTGGAAAGCAGATGTAGAGCGCTCGTGTTCCCAGCCCCTGACCGCGAACCAGCCGCGGGGAGCACGCACCGACACCCGGGGCGCCAGGAAGGTTGGATTCGATGATCTCAGAGGTCTTTTCCAACCTGGTTGATTCAGTGATTCTGGGCAGGAAACCGGCCGGGAACGGCGTGTTCCAAACGCCGCCCGAGCTCGCTGTGCGGAAGGGCCACCCGAGGCCGCGCTCCGCTCCCAAGCTGACGGGTCCTGTACCCAGCGCTGCTCCCGGCCAGGCCCCCGGACTAGCCCTGACAGTCTGGCGCTGCCCGTGCCGCGCTCACCTGGGGTTGAAGTCCTGGAAGAAGCCGCGCAGGTTCATCGCGGCCCCTCTACCAGGCGCT
>WEKY01013321.1:165730-206528 GCA_013390045.1 Picathartes gymnocephalus | reverse complement strand
GGGGCGGGGCTAAATCGAGGGGGGCGGGGCGGGCCGGGTCCGGCGCTTCGGTGTCACGAAGAATTTTTTCCACATTTCTGGCCCAAAATGCTCCTCTGCCAGTGTGAAGCCACTTCTAGGGGTCCTGGTGCTACATGACCTCGTAAAAGTCCCTCTCCAGCTCTCTCGGAGACCCTTAGGTACTGGAAGGTGCTCTGAGGTCTCCCTGGAGCCTCTCTTCTCCAGGCTGAGCAGAATTTGGATGGGAGTTTCACAATCTCTGGGCGACTCTGGGACATTTCAGTGTCTGGGACAATTAAATCGCGGGCATTTAGGGACAGCTCTACAAAAAAGTTTGTCATAATCTATTATTCACTGAGAAATGTTTCAAGTACAAATTTGAAAAAACCCAAACAAACTATATATGTACCTTCCTGGAGACAAAATACTGGGTACTAAAAATGTAGCTAGAAATGGCATAAAAAGAATCAAGGTGGACTTAAGTGAAACAAATTGTGGTCAGAAGGGAGAGAACTGAGCTTTCTGTCTTTTGGGGTGTTTTGTTTGTTTGTTTAAGTGCAAGTAATTAGCTGTTGGAACAAATGACCCTGAGAAACAGGAGATTTTTCATTTTTCAATAAAGTCCATATGGCTTTCTGGGAGATAGATGCTAATCTAACTCAAGTCGATGAGTTTGACTCTAGTAAGTCTTACGAAATTCTACAGCAGATCAGGATAGTTTACACAATAACTCCGTGCCAGGGTGACAGATTTTTGAAGCAAAAATCCCCAGAGCTCCTCCCTCAGGGTTACATTGCAAATGAAATGCTCATTAAAAAATACAAAACAAACACCCCCCCCCAAAAAAAAACCCAAAAAAACCCCACAAAACACAACCAACAACAAAACAAAACAACAACAAAAAACCAAAAAAGAAAAACCAAAAAAAAAAAAACCCAAATCAAACCAATCATATCTTAAGCTTTAGCTCTTGCAGAAAGATAAAATTAAGTAAATGTTCTAAATCTTCCACGACCTGCTGCTAGCAGGACTGGTAATTTGTACCAACTAAGAAGTTAGGGGTACATGCAGTGTGATTTGTTAAATACCACAGCTGCTCGTAGCCCTGGACAGTACTCATTAGTTACTACAGATCTACTCCAAGATGTGATTCATCTGGAGATGTTCACTGACAGATTGTAGATACCAGTGTAACTCCACTGGCAAGAGCACAAACAGCTGACAGACGTCCACAGCAGGAGCTTTCTACACAATACATTCAACCCATAAAGCAAGGGTATGTCAAAGGCTACGAGAAAGGAAGGACATGCCAGCACAGCGAATGGCAGTGGGGAGGGTGTGAGGAGACTGGGGAGAAATCAGGATAAGAGAGAAGCAAGAACACATAATGGAAGAAATGGGAAGGAAAGGATGGAGGCTGGACACTCTCCAGAGACTGATAAGATGGAAAGGGCCACAACAGGATCTGTGCCAGGGCAGTACAAAAGCTTGTAAGGAACCAAAGAATTAACAGGCTTAAGCAATTGGAAACTAGAACCTCGCTTTTCATTCTGCTTTTGAAAATGTTGAGCCTCATCAGTTTGAAAGAGACAACAATTATGCATAATGTATTTGTCCAAGATAAAATACATCTACTGCAATGCATAAAGAAGCTACTAGACAAGACCTGTAAGCATAATCTGCAGCCAGATGCAATCATAAAAGAAAGTCAAAATATTAATAACAAGGAATTAGCTTGAGAATTTTTAATAATTCAGAAGACTAATAAAGTAGCTTGGCATTTCTGAGAATATTCATGAAGTTGTGTAGAAGTAAATCAAGAAAGATTTGTTCTGCAGTTACAATGTTTGGCTGACTGCCCAGGCAGCAAAATAGTTCCTATGACGCAGAAAGAACTAGGAAAGAAATCCCTGGTTACAGAAATGAAAGCTCAGGGAGCATACTTTTGTACTGGTACCTCAGGAGGGCTAGAGCTAAATTTTTTGGTTTGAAGGCAAATAATTGAGAATTTTAGGAGCTTTCTTAGAATTTTTTGCTGGTCTTAGATTTCCTGATTACTATAGCTAGTCACTAAACGTTAGGGTGATGTTGGGGAGACTTGGAGAGCAAAGAAAACCCAAGCTCTTTCTAAACTCAAAAGACTTATCTTAAATTTACATTTTATAGCAATTTAAGGGTAGGAGGACTAATATGGGCAGCAGATCAAAGCAGCAGCAAGTCATCTGCTTTCTGTTAAAACTTTGTGTCTACAACTGATCAAGACTTGAGTGCTGGGAATTTAAGTGAATCCCCTGAGACAGTTTATGTTGGAGACCAAACACAAATTTTGATTTTATTTCATTTATGTATTTTCTCAAATCAGTTCAAGAAGACATATATAGGGTCTCTTTTATAGTCACTGCCATTGCTGCTGTCATAAGCCATCTACCTGTATTCTGTTTCTGCTTAAAAAATATAAACTAGGAGCATCCCTATCCTTGACAGGCCAAAGTTAAATGCAGGAAACAAAACCCGAATCAGCCTTCTAATTTGAAAATCTTGCTTTTCTGTTGACAGTCAGCCTTGACTACTTTCTAACATACCATATAATTCACCTGTCCTATTTGCTTTATAAACTTCTCAAAGTGCCACTGGAATACGGCAGCATTTAAAGGGAGGACAGCAGTTCAGCTGTAACTGACTGATGTGGCTGACAGCAGAGTCATGAACTGTTTCTAGGACCATCTTTCATGGTCAATGATAGAACATCAAGTTGTTGAAAAAAACAAATATTCAGGTTTGAAAAGCCCCATTTGAATTTCATTTGATTTTGCTGTAGGCCTTACTGTTAACATTTATTCACAAAATAAACGGAGTTAGACTGATAATCCACAAGGAAGAGATTGTTCAATCTATTTTAATGTCTTTATACCAGCCAGTAATTTTGCACAGTTAAAAACAGTAATGATCTAATAAGAACATACGTGTTATTGTCATTGGCATTACACAGAGCTGCTTGGTTCTGAAATGAGGACCTTCAGTTTCAATGAAAATCTCAATGATTCCTGCAATAATATTGTTTTGTGTCTTACTTGGGAAGTTAGTTCAAGGGCAAAAGCTTTAAATCATTCTATTTGCTTCTGTCTGTTGGGTGTCATGCCTCTAAATTACTGTCCTCCAGCCTGAAACCTATTTGTAGAGTTGTAGCAGTTCAGCAAGTTGCTGTTTATACTAATGCCAACTATGATTGTGATGTGAAGCAAGTTACAATACTTAATCATGATGAGTTTCATAGGCTGTTCCACCAGCTGGATGCTACAAAATGCATTGTTTGCAGCTGTGTGGCCTAAGCACGATTTGACACAATGATTTGACATCACCTGCAAAAGATGTGTCTGTCTATAGTCTATGTTTCTGTCTTAAACTGTTCAGCTGGTTTTACTCATTACTTGTTCTCCTGTTAAAAGGAAGGTCATTTAAGCAAGCTGTGTTCCCTGCCTCTTTTCTTACACAGTCTGTAGGGGTTTTCTGCCTCACCACAGCTTCAAAGTTATTCATTTTTTATGTTGCCTTACCCCTGAGCTTTCTTGCACAACTTTTTCTTCCACCATGCTTAGTAGCTGTTTGAGATAAAGCACAAAAAGAAGTCATTGGATCATTCTTCTATGAATAAATCCTATCAATTTCCTAATAGCAGTGATTTATCAGATCTGATTCTTTCCTTCAAGACCTTCTTAATTCCTTTTTAATTTCTTTCTTCTTAGTTCCTTCCTTCTTAATTTCCTTCAAGATTTTTATGGAGGATTAGATCATGCGTATTGTCCTGGCAAAATTAATATATTGTTCTATTCTTAAAACCCATCCAGCACAAAACTTATTTGGCTTATTGGCTTATTTGCAGTTGTTTACTTTCAGCCCTATTGAGCTACTTGTTCCAGATGAACACTAAGCTACTAACTATTTACATTACTCCTTTTTTTGAGTAAAGGCATTTAGAAATTTTACCTACGGCATTAATCAGATCAAGAACTTTAGTACTGACACAGGTCAGGTGTTCCAAGAATCTCAAGGATCTGTGTGTCAGGATAATACACTTCAAATGTAATTTCTGTCCATGACTCCTCTGGGCTTCTCTCAGAAGCCAAGTGAGATAGAACAAGATAAATGCTTAAATACCTCCAAATTGAATAAGAGGTTTTGGATGCTGGACACAAGAGGTGAGTTCCACTCCGGGTGCCTCGCAGCAGTGTAATCATTCGTAGCAGTGTTGCATGTGAGTCACAACACTGGCACGCTGATATACTAACACTGTGCAACACATACTTTAGCAGTGATGCAGACAAGGATAAGTCAGGCTTCATTTTATCAGAAATTGGATATATCATAGCTCCTTTTGCAATGCATTCAGGGAAAAGCAGCATTGGGTTAAATGTCAGATTTACATGGCTTTTACAGAGATAAAACACTTAACCAGCTACTTGCTGCATTTTATTCTGTGACAAGGACTTATTTACATCTCACTACATTGAAAATAATACAACTCACTTAAGTCTCTGATGTTTGAGCCATGAAGTAAGAGACCAATTTTTAACAAAATTGGATGGGAGACGGAATGAAAGTGAACAAGACCAAAGGAGATTAGCTTTTTTTTTTTTTTTTTTNNTTTTTTTTTTTTTTTTACCTTTGCTTCAGGTCTGAGGTCTAGCAAGATTTTGGAATCATCTAGGAGCTGTCCAATTTAAACATAAGAGAAAACTGGAAAGCTTCAGCTCAGTAGTCCAAAGAGGAATGTTAGATTACCAACTCTACACCTGCAAAGGATGACTTGATTAAGAGGACAGCATGAGGTGACTTATCTTCCCTGGGCTTTCAGCTTTACAAAAGTCTATCAGCCATTTAGTTTTTAACTTGTACTGTAGTGAACATGTGTATATCTTACAAAGAAAAAAAAACAACCTAAAAGAATATGTAATTTAAAGGACAAATATTCTCACACAGTCAAGCTGTGCAGAGCAGCTTTCAACAACAAGATGACATGCTGCTTTCCCCCATATATTCCTGCAGTAAGCTGGAGTTGTCTAGTGAAGCATCATCTTGGGTATGGCTTTGCTGCTGAAGGTGAAAGGTGTTCTGTGAAGGAGTCAAGGAACTTCAGGAAGAGAAAGAATCATCTTCCCTAAGGCAATCAAATTTTACCTTGTGTCTATGTGAGTACAAGCCAGGCTTCACTGGTCTTTTTTTCCCCTTTGCATTTCCGAGATACTCACAGGGTATCTGTGATGGGGATCCTGGGACCTACTTCACTCACACCTGCAGTAGTGGTGAGTAGCTATGCTCATTCAAATCTGTATTACAGGATTATGTAACAACAGTAAGTTTGGAAAATCAAGTTCTAGATGGACAAAACAAGTGACCACAACTTGGGTCACAATATGTTTGTCTCTCATTTCTCCCTGCTCTGTAATTCCATCCTTTTATCAAAGGGATGAGATACTCTTAGTGAAGAGATGAACACTTCTGTGCTCCAAGTATTGAAACAGCACGATAGCTTAGCCTCCAATTGCCTCCCCACTCCCTGGCCTGCTTCCAAAGGCAGATGGGAGCATTGCCCAAGAGGCAGCAGTGCAGAAAGGGTAAACAAATCACAACTGCTTACTTCTTAGCAGCTTGGTTCTGTGCCTCTCTTGCAATTGCTGGGAGTGGCGAGTGGCAGAAAATTTTGCTCAGCTGAGGCTGGAGTATCTGCTGAGCATGTGCAAAGTGGTTTCTCTTTCTTTATTTTTAAAAGAAGGTTCATAAGATTACCACCTTCATGGAAGTTGACAGCAAGATCAATACTTATTTTTGGTTGCTAATGCTTGTAAAGTTATAATTAATATTTGGTTTGACATTTTAAGACCTGCAGGGGCTTTGTCTTTATTTTACTCCTCTGGTTTTCCTTTTAATTTCTGATGGATATTTGGAGTTGTCATACCCTGCTGCTCCCTGCCATCACTATGGCTACCTCTCTTAGCAAATCTGTTTTCCAAAGCTCAATGCCACTAGAGAATTTCATGATACGTATGAAAGTCCTTTGCATAAGAAGTGATCATTCATTTGAGCTAACATATTCTAGAACACATTTGTCCCTTTGTGGTTTTTACCTGAACCTTTTGAACCATAGAATACTATTGACAAATTATAGGGGAAAACGTGTTTGGAAAGGACATACTAGTTTGAACTGTTCATCAAACAGCTGCTGAAAAACACCTTTGAGTCTCACTGACTGAAGGGAAAATGATGGTATCCAGAACAGACAAGTTACTTTGCTGAAGTGTCATGCTTAAAAGGGTAATCTCAGCTTGGGGCCTTTGGGATCCACACACTACACTTATTATGGTAGGAGGTCAAGGATGCAGGTTAGACAGAAACAATCTCTGAGTTTTTCCTGGTTTTGCACTTATAAAAGAGTAAAATGTAGAATAATTTTTTTAGTAACCAGACACAAGTTATTCCATCCTGTAGTCGTACTCAGAGTAGTACCAATTGCTGAACACATTGTGGATTATATCTTGATATGTTACATATTGATTTGGGAAAATTACTGTGGTGCTTCTCAATAACCAGAAGAACACAGCCTCCTGTGGAGCTGGCTGTGTACTGGGGTCATCCCTGGCAGGCTGATGGATGCTCCTGGAGGTATTGGCCATTTTCAGCACATGAAGCAGTGTTACTCAGGAGTAGCTGTAGATGACCTTGTATGTTCTTAAAAAGCAGAGTCTCAAACATACTAATATAATAACAGAACCAGTGTCCTACTCTGTACACTATAACCTCTGAGCAGTGCAGGAAATGTCTACAGTGGTTGTGAGAAAAATGTTTTTGTACTTCTGAATCTTTGGCTCACAGTTCTGTTCCCTACGGTGAACTGTGAAGAAAGAAGATAGTAGAGAAAGGAAGAATTTGTTCTTATCAAAAAGACACTGTTCCACACTATTACAATTGTTAGTTCTGTCTCTTGGTCTTACTACTCTTGTTTCAGTCAAGCACGATACACTGTGTCATTAAAAGTATCCTCATTAGCAAGTCCTTGCTAATTTCTAAAAGGCTTTATCATAACCTTGAGCAATTTTTCTTCTACCTTGCTCTGCTTAGTTACAGATCCCTGTTTATCATCCCCTGTGTTTCCACCTTCATGACACTTGCTTTGCATCCCAGAGTTTGCACATATAAGAGGTAGAATTTGCCCCTTCGCAGGAACCACTCCTCTCATGCTTTGTAAGTAGAATTACACTCAGAAAACATCACCTTAGTCAGAGCAAAGTAGCCATGTACTTTGGTGTCCTTGTCAAATTACTAATTGCAAGGTTTTAAAGTTTGAAATTGAGAGTTGCTTAACAGAAGAAGGTGACCTCCCTGTTAGCAATACCTGAATACTGATAAGCTTATTCACTTCCCCTCTAAGGCAGCTGTAGAAAGGGGAAGAGAGGGTATAGAGGAAAAAGAGACAATAGATTTCACTATTAAAAATAAATGGAGGACAACTGTGTGTTGTTACTATGCTGAGGATGCCATTCAAAATACTCTCTAAAATCTGCAGCAACTATTAATCCTGTAAAACAAGCAAAACGGAATTTGTAGATGTTTAAACAATAGACCAACCCTTGCCAGCTATCCACATTAAAGAATTCAGTAGCTTTACATGACATCTTGTTTACACAGGCTTTCCTGTTTGGGGGCCTTATCTTTTCATTGTACTCACCTTGTAAAATGAGAAATTGTCTGTGTCAGGGCTTATGTGCGTGGAAGTTATTTCTGCACTGTGCTTGCCTGCCCTCACTAAGCACTTGAGACAGTGTGATTTCTTTGAGCAGTACCTAAGTTGTAGGCACATTTCCTGAAATGGGTGTAGGGAGAGTCAGGAAGAACTACAGTTCCTCAATCCACCCAGCTGCTCTCTGGCCAGCACATCAGAGCTGGAGCTGCCAGTGTTTAATTTGCCATGTTCATGAGGCCCAAACAGTAAATGTGAGAAACCAGGACTGAGGTGTGCCTTTAATCCATTGCTTTTGGTTGTGATAACAGCATCTGCCTTACCTGCTGTCCAGTACTCAGAAGGCTAAACAGTATCTTAGAAACAGCTCTGATGTCCTTGGGAAAACTCCTGGTGTGAGATCACTGACCTGGGCCTTGGGGAGAGAGGGAGCATGCTGCAGGTGAACAGATCTGCATGACTCACTTCAGCCATAGAGAAATGACTGGATACAAAATGAAGGCTTATAATGAGTATTTTTGGATTAGGAATGTTAATAATTAAAGTCTACAATGTATTTTCTAGTGCATAGCTCTGCAATTCAGGCTGCAAGGATGGACTACAATGACACCATTTTATCTTAAGGATGTTAACAAACTGAAAGTCTATGCAGATGCCTCTGATACTATGTTTGTAGCTTACCCGAGTGCTAATGTACACAGATGGCTTAAAAAGTACGATTGGTTTGATTCTGAAAGTACAGCTATGGAATTCTTCAAAGATAAAAATGTTGTTTAGAAATATACCAACATTATGTCTCAGGGGTTCATGTTTGCTATAAGTACTTCACTTCCTCACCATATGAGCCAAAGGAGGATACAGATATTAATGCAGGTGTTAATATTTTTAACAGATCTCTCTCTCATTTTCTTCATGGCAGCTTGTACAGAAATAAATTTCATCAGTCTACAAAATGAAAAGAAAAACAATGCTTTTTTGATAATAATCAATTTAGGGATAAATAAGTTTGCCAACCAGAAGCTTCCTGTAGTGATTAGTCACTTTTTATAATGCATGAGAATGAAATGATAATTGATTTGTGATCACTTACATTGATTCATTGAAAAACGCTTTGCTCTTTTGGAGTTTGAGTAAACTGACAACACTGCCCAACCATTTGTGAAAACCTGGTTTCTTAGAATTACTGCGTGATGCATAAGAATTTGCTTTTGTGCCAAATGCCACTGCTGGTGAAATCACTGGGGAACATGTGCAAGGCCAGGTTTCACATGTGAAGAGTTGAGACATCCTTTCCAGGCGGAGCTCAACACCAGGCTATTTTATATTGCCTGGCCATATTCACTGAGTTTCAAAACACACTTCCTTGTCAGAGGAAACTTTATTGCAGAGCGTACCCAGGCATGGAAACGATACTTTATAAGATCTGCTATGGGTCTGATAGCAGAGCCGTTTCCTACAGAGTCCTACGAATAGGATTTTTCCCAGTAAAAATATTGGTATGCTGAATTTTTATCAAGTCTTAATGTGAGTGTGTCATAGAAAATAGTTGATTTTAAGATATTTAACTGTTATGTTGGTGGCCTCACCTACATTACTAACACTTGTGCAAGCACTGTGGTAGACCCCCAAAACTTTTGGTATAAGCCTTGGCATATTGCTAAGCTTGAAATGGATTTGATCCTCAATGTGGTGGTAGGTGGAGAAGGCTGACATTCACCCTGGGACTTCCAGCAGAGTGACTAAGGAGGAGTGCTGCACAAGGTATTGCCACTTCAGCCAAGGTTTAGGTTTAACCTTTCCTGTGACACTCCTGACTCATCACACTGAATCCAAATGTGGTTTAGTCCAGGAGCTGAACAACAGGCTGCTCAAAGGCCCATACATCCGGGGTGGAGTGGACATCTGAGCTGTGAGACCAGTTTGTCCCAGGTCTGTGATACCAGTGTCTGCAATTATTCACTGGCATCATCCCAACTTGCTTTTTAGCACCAGAACTTGTGTGCTGTTTGAAAAAGATTTTTCCTCTGTGATTTGTTCTTCTAGTGGACTGAACTTAATAAGATTGCTATATATTCATGTTAGGCAAACCAGGAAATTCATATCAAGTACCACTTAGTGCATTTGCATTTGAAAGAGGCAAGCGTTATGATAATTAAATGCAAGTGCAATAGCGAAATAATTCCTTGGCTTTTTGCATAAAAAGTCTCCAAATGAAGAGAAGTGTCACTTGGGGATGCAATGTTCAATACATTTCCAGCAGCTGATCCATGCTAGGAGAGTTGCTGATACCTGTGAGATACACTGCTTATACACAACATTAATTCCAAAATATGCAAACATCAAATATACTGAATAATATTCATGAGTTGATTGCATGTTGTGTGCTTAGCAGTAGCTGAACTTGTAGTAACAGTGTTCTTCATTTGATTCAAGCTTTTCCGGCGTGTGCAGGAAGGAAGTATAAGATTCACATCAAAATAAACTTCACTGTAATAGTTTAGAGGAAGTACCTGTGCTTAAATATGTATGCACACATTGTGTAATACACAGTGTACTGCACTTTTGAGTCACACATCCCACTGAACAATAGCATTGTGACAGCCCAGTGTAGCCACTGTTCCTGGTAATCTTATGGTGAGTGCATACACAGCGTATTTGGGGCCTCAGGTACGAATCTTTAAAGAGCAGAAAAGCAGATTAATTTCTATCCCGTTCTCAGTGATGAAAAAGTGACAAATGAGAGCATTTTTGTTTCAGAACTTTTAATTTTGATAAGAAAGAACAACCAATACAGTCCTGAGGCACTGAAAGAATCAAATTATATATTCCCATTATATAAAGATGCATTAGTTTTCTGTAAATGGGGCTTTTTACTCAAGTTGTTTTTGGGCTTTTTTAATAGTCTGGTCCCAAAGACAATGATATTTACCAGTATATTTCACTGTTAAACTTTCATTTGTATTCAGAAGTGCACCTATCACTTGCTAAAATAGAAAAATGTACATACCATCACGTGTATCATTGTCACAATGGTTCTCACATCCAAGTCAGCTCATGTTGTCTATTTTCAATATGGTATACTTGTCATCAGTTTACCTGTCTGTTAAATGTGTAAGATGACATCGTTACAGTCTTTTAATTCTTCTAAAATCTTCCTGTGAGCAGCTTTATTATCCATCTTTGATAACCTTACAGTTGCTGATTGGGAAGCATCTGTGTAGTTAACAGTGAGCTTATTTTGTACAGGAATACTGGCAATAAATCTATTCTCTGTACTGCAATTAAAGATAGAAACCATGAAAATTTGCTGAGCTTTTAATAAAACTAGTTCTTAAAGAAACTTTAAGTGTTATGGGGAGCTTTTTAGTTTATGTAACTTTTCATACATTGGCGACTCCCTCGCTCCGCAGAGTGCGCGCCCCGCAGGCGGCCTGCGGGAGATCGGGGTGACCGGAAACACTGAACGTTTGTTTAAAGCCCAAACTGGATGTTAACAGATACACAAATAGGATTGAAGTACTCAGACAGCTTCTCTCAATACGAAACCTTGATTTCCTCATTCCTCAATGTTATTTTCACGAGAGAAAAATAACGTTGAGAATGCCTCTGACGTTCCCGCAACAACAAACAGGGTAACGCTGCGCCCTGAACAGCCTCGAACAGTGCGTGTGCTGGATCCCATTCCCCACTGGGCGGGGCCCCCGCATCCCGGGGCCGCTCCCCGGCCGGGCTGGGCCGCTCGCTCGCTCGCGGACCCGCGGCGCCCCCGCGCGGGGAAGGGGAAGCGCCGCTCCCGGCGGGGTTCAGGCTCCGGCGATGGTTCAAGACACCGCCCCCGGGCCGCCTCTGCCCGGCCTCGCCGCCTCGCTAGGACATGGCGGCGGCGCGGCTATGGCTGTGCCTGTTCCTGACCCTGGTGCGGCTGCCCCGTGGTGCCTTCGCGGCCGGCCCGGCGGCGGGCCCGGGAGCTGGGCGCGGCCCCGGGGGTTCGTTCTGGCGGCGGGGCCTGGGCTGGGGGAAGCGGCCGGCTGGAGCCCTGGGCCGAGGGGCTCGGGGTGTCCCAAGGGGCTCGGGGTGTCCCTGGGGAGGCTGCGGCTTCACTCGCCGGCGGCGAGCGGGTCGTGCACACGTCGAACCCCCAGTACAGTCCGCTGCCTTGAGAGCGCGTTTTAAAAATACGTGTGTAATTAATTAAAGAAAAATAGTTTCATCTATTCGGAGCAGAATTATACAGGGCTATAGTGTTGTTTACCTGTGGTTTAACACCCCTCTCAAAGCTTGCAGGCCGTAGAATTCGGTACTAGGTAGACCTATAAAATACTTCTTTATCTTGCACTACCCTTCTTTAGCCAGCTGCAAGGAGATGCCGTCTCTAGCATCTGGAGAAAATACCATGGGTGCAAGCAATGAGATAGGAAGGGAAATGAAACCCACTATATTTCTGTCTAGGGTAAATAAGAATTTTTATCTTTGAAGAATTAATCTCATTGCTTACATTCCCTTACAAAGATATTCTTGCTCATTTTATTAATTTTATTTTTGTTCTTAAGTATATTTTGGGGTTAAAAATGAATACATTTCAGGGTTAAAAACTGATAAATCCACATAAAGTAACCTCTGCTTGATGGAGCTTGGGTTAATTTATTTCTGATTCTGTTTCTTCATAGATGGCATGAATGTTTTGTTTATAGTTGTGGATGATCTGCGTCCTGTTTTGGGCTGTTATGGAGATAAGCTTGTGAAATCTCCCAACATTGATCAACTTGCTTCTCGAAGTATGGTGTTCAGCAATGCATATGCCCAGGTGAGGTGAATGACTTAAACATGTTTTCTCTATGCAAAACAATTACTGGTTTTATCACAGTAGGTGTTAGGCAGGCCAGTGGAAAAAGCAAGTGTTTATTAACTTTAAGTATTTTCAGTGGAAAATAAATGATTGGGTTGAACTGTAGTGTGTGAACCTATCCTTACTAAGGTGAGAAAAATGAAAACAGGACATTCAAATTACGGTATTTGTGTAGCCCTTGACGGAGTAGAATGCCACTCAAGCATTTTCACTGTTAGCAGCCAAGTGCTGCTTAAAAATGCCATTTTACTAAATTAGAGTCCTCTTTTCTACCGCTTATAAAAGATGATGTTTTATTTTTTAATCTTTTGAGGGAATTAATTCTATAGACTGCTATAAAGGGGCTGTTTGTGTGGTAAGCATCATTCTAAAATAGTGGGCTCAAAATCTCACTAATTGCTCTTCACTTGAATACTCTTCATAGGATGTCTACATTCCCACGTTCCTCTCTGCTGAGAAGTTAGAAGTTTGGGTCTAATTCCATCTAGAGAATAGGACTTCAAAGCAATAATTCTTGGGTTTTGTCAGTCTCAAGCAGAATTGGTCAGGCCCTTGGACTGTAACCGAGACCTTCTGTGTTTATCCTTTCTTTATTCTTAAGGCAGTCCAGATCAACTAGACTTTTGGCTTTTATCAGCGTAGTCCACCTGCCACTTCTTAATTCTGTGTGATGTGAGCAACCAGATTTCAAAAGCACTGCCTTTATGGAACCTGACCTGCTTTTTTAAAAGTTTGCAGTTTGGAATTGATACACTTAATAAGGATACTGTTCATTCCAGCTTGAAGTGATATGAAACTCATTCCCTGTGGTTCCTGAGTTTTCAGATGGTTATGGCCCAACTAGGCCCAAGTCAGTTCGTACGTATGTTTTGGTTTTTGTTCCAAATTTCTCTCCTTGGCTGTCTTTCTCCTCAGCAAGCTGTGTGTGCTCCCAGCAGAGTGTCATTTCTCACTGGCCGCAGGCCTGACACCACCCGGCTCTATGATTTCTACTCCTACTGGAGAGTTCATGCAGGAAACTATTCCACCATGCCCCAGTATTTCAAGGAAAACGGCTACATGACCCTGTCTGTGGGGAAAGTTTTTCATCCTGGTATGGTTTGAATTGTCATTTGCTTAACATAGAAACACTTGATGTGTATAGTCTCACAAACGTGCGTAAGTATTCATGTGTGATTCTCGTCTATATTAAGAACCTAAATCATAATCATAAGCCAGATTTTACAGTGATTGTCATTAAGTCTTAAGGCATTGGAGATGAATGTATTAGAGGACTTTTATCTAATGGATATTTTCACATCTTGTCTGCGAATCGTGGGAATTAATGTCTAACATTCTAAAAATACATCTGGAAGTTAGGTATCTGCTGAAAATGAAATTGCTTGTTGGCTTAGTTCTGCCTGTACATGCTTCATGTTTCCTAATAGGCTGTGAGTCTGGATCAGGACATGTAGAATGAATGACTGATGCTTCAAGTTCAGTAGGAGATTAGTTCACTAGTTAAAAAGCAGTAACACTACTGAGTTGAAAAATATTGTAATACTGATCCTCTTTTTGGCAGTTCCTTATCCTAGAACTAAACTTGTGTGGACAGTTTTAGTATGTGTTTCAGTTTATAGTAAAGCTAATCAAGAATGTGCATGAAAACTGTTATTAATCCTGGGTTTTTTTGAATTTTTTTTTGTTTGTTTTTTGTTTGGGTTTTTGAGGTCTTTTTGTTGGTGTTCCCTGAACTAAGCCTCTTCAACAGGCTTGAACTACTTTTCACTAGTAAAAGGTATATTTCAGGGAAACATATCTGTCTTAAACTTTACGACTTTTATTTCTTGGTTATCTTTTCCTCAGTTGTCATTCCTTTGAAATGTTTCTTCATTTAGCATATTTGAAAAAAAAAAGAAACAATTGAAGACAAACTTGTATCTGAGCTCTTCCTGGTTCAGTGAACTATTAGAGCATTTTTAATATCTTTATCCATTCCAGGGGTTTCTTCCAATTACAGTGACGACTATCCCTACAGTTGGTCCATTCCACCCTTTCATCCTTCAACTGAAAAGCATGAGAATGATAAGGTAGGTGTGATTTGTGGCACTCTAACAGAGAAGGGTTTTCAGGATATAACCAAGTTCTTTATATCAAACACAGGCTGTGCTCTGTGGGTTTTGATGCTGCACCCTTGTGCAGGAAAACAACTAACCATTTCCATGCTTTGTTTTTTGTGATTTCCAAAAGAAGACCTAGATTATCAGATGTGTGTTTTGTTAATCAATGTGCCCATCCTGCAAATGTTTTAAGTATTTCTAAATTGGTATTTGGAAACTTTAGTTATTGAGAGATAAGTAAGAATTATCCTTATTTGTATCTAGGTTATGAGTTCCTTTATCTGAAAAGTGTGGTTGTCAACTTGCACCTGCAACTGATCTGGCTTTGCTTTAGTTAGTGACAAAACATTGTCAGTAGTCTTGATAAACTTAATGTGATAAAGAGCTCAGAACCGACTGAGCAGGGGCCATAATTAAAATAATGTTTAAATAATCTGAAACTTTATAATCTGATCCAGTTTTCTAGAATGTCTGTTACTCTTAAGTGTGACACAAAAGAATGTGGTTTATGCAAACATTGCATTAGCATTGTGTGTTGGAGTCTGTACGCTGCCCAGCAGGAGCTGCAGTCATGAGGGTACAGACAGCCTTGGCAGTCTTTGCTTTGGTCTTGGATTTACTGCTGGAAAAAGAATGGGGTTTAACAACAGCAATATTTGCATCCATGACATAAAGAAAAGCATGTTCATTTAGCAACCCTCCCAAACACCCTGCTGAGGCCACCTTTCCCTGGCAACTGTTTAGTCTAATTTCTCTCTCTTCACTGATTACACATCAGCCACTGCTGGCATTTGCTCAGAAACTAAGTCAGTAGCTTCCAGGCAGCTTTCCATGAATTCTTGGGATCAGAAGGAATTAAAATGTATGTATACATAGAATAACCAAATGCTGCTGCATCTCCATGAGATCAGAGATTCTATTCATCATAGAAGCTGTGGCCTTTTGACCCATGTGACTACATTTAATCTTCTACCCAGCTTTAGAGAGGATTTCTGCATTTTCATAGGCATGGAAGTTGCATTCTTTTGTTGGTAGAAACAAATTGGTTTTAAAGTTACAGAAGAGAGGATTTCTGTCTTTGTATTTAACAGAAGTTACTGAACTAATTTTTTTTTTTTTTTTTATGAAGACTTGTAGGGGAAAAGATGGAAAACTTTATGCGAACTTGGTGTGCCCGGTGGATGTGACAGAAATGCCTGGCGGGACTCTGCCTGATATTCAGAGCACTGAGGAGGCCATACGCTTGCTGAACGTCATGAAAACCAACAGGCAAAAGTTCTTCCTAGCTGTGGGTTACCACAAGCCCCATATCCCACTGAGGTACCCACAGGTGAGGAGACTGGAACCTGCAGGCAAGGGAACTTAGACAAATGTTGCTTTTGCTTATAAAAGCTGTTCCCACAAATGCTTTATTGCTGTTTCTGGAAAGCAAGTTGGAAACCAGCCTTGATTTGGTGTAACTTCAGGAGTCACCTGTGATGCATTTCAGAATGTTTAACGAGAATGAATTGTGACTCCTCAGCCAAAAGCCAGGCTTCTACCACCATAATGGTGACCGCTACTGCGTGGAGGTGGGCTTCAGCTTGATGGAGTATGACATAATGAGGCCTTAAAAGATCTTGTATTTCATTCTCTGTTTGCCTTGGTGGCAAAACTCCTACTGATTTCAGCAAAAGTGGTGTTGGACCTTTTATCACAGTGTTGTTTTGAGATACAGGGGGCTGTGTTTAGGTACTTACTAACTCAGTGTTTTTCAGGAATTGTTTGGGGATGTCTAGTGTGTTTCACACTCTGACTGAAGTAGAATGAAGCCTTGTAAACTGTAACATTAAAGAGTCCTGCAAGGGAAAATGGTTGCTGTTTAAACACAAAATTTGCAGTATATGTTAGAGGTGAGGACAGTCTTTATATGTGTTTTTTGTTGTAAAGGAATTTCTCAAGTTGTACCCCTTGGAAAATATCACATTAGCCCCAGATCCCTGGGTACCTAAGAAACTACCTTCTGTGGCATACAACCCTTGGATGGATATCAGACAGAGGGATGATGTGAAAGCACTAAATGTTAGCTTCCCTTATGGACCACTTCCAGATGATTTCCAGGTAAGCTGTCAACACAATGCTCTGAAGTTAAATTGCCTTCACTTGTTCAAATGCAAGGGAGGAGTCAGCTGCTCTTGGATGCTCCCAGTTATTCAGCAGCTGACCATTTGCAATTATGAATTCCCTGCCTTGAATGCTGTCACTTCCATCTCTATAGGCAAACCTTCACTGTCTTTGCAGTTCAGTTTGCATTTGAGGGAATGTATGTAGCGTTTACCAATGCTGTGTTTATGGTCATTATTAGAGTCTGTTTATCTGTTTCAAGCCAGCACCCAATGTATCTTCTTTTGCAAGATTTTCCTTGGCTCTCCAGTGCTTATGCCAAAATTAGGTGCACTGGCTAGACCAGGAGAAGCAGAATAGATTGGTTTGCAGTGTTTTGCTTGAAAGCTCTTCTGGGAGGTGGAATTTTCTAACTTCCCCCTCCCAGTCTGCCTTTTCTGGGACATTAATTGGTCTACAGACAATTAACATTAAAGCTTTACAAGTAGAGTCCTTTAGTTCTTTTAAACAGCCACCCCCTGGTTCTGCTGTATGTGTTTGGGGAGAAACTTTTTTTTTTTTCCTCTTCTGTTTTCTTAACTTGCAGCGGCAGATTCGTCAGAGTTATTATGCAGCAGTTTCTTACCTGGATGTGCAGATTGGCCTGCTTCTGAATGCTTTGGATAATGTAGGACTCTCAAATAACACAATAGTAGTTTTTACTGCTGATCATGGTAAGCATTTAAATCTTTCTTGAGCTTACTGTTAAGAACTTCATTGTGCAGCTCAGTGCTGGCATATTAATCCAGTGTGTGTTTCTATAACGTCAAGCAGAGCTGTCATACCTTGTACCTCTGGCTTGTCTGAGCCAGATTGAGGAGACTGGCACTGGCCTCTGTGGCTGCACAGTTCTGTCCCCCCACAGGCACTTCAATCAGGTTGAGGTTTGCTGGTGAGGAATGAGGCTGCCTGCCAGGACATGGGGCTGGACTTGCTGTGTTCCCACCCCCTACCCAAGGAGTGACTCTTGCTGGGAACAGTGCTCTAAATGTACAGCCACCACTCCTCCCCCCAGCCATTTGTAGAAAGCCATCTGGTACAGTGGGTAACAGGCTTTCTCATTAACTGCTCAAGTGTGTTTTCTTACACTTGTCATTGCTGCTTGCAGAGCATCTAAACTGATAGGGATATGGTTCCCTCTCAAAACTGAGATCCTGCACACTCTGGATCTTGGTGGTAAAAAACTTAATTTGGTCTGTGGGACAAATACCTCAAGCATTTAATGCTTGTTTCAATACTCTAATATTCATTAAAATAACCCTGTCATGATCCCTTTAATTGGGGGATGGCTTAGCTGATTTAAACCATTTAGGATGTGAATTAACTACATCAATTTAAAGTCACATATATAGTTATTTTGGGTTGGCTTCTGTGAGCATGTGTGTATAAACAAGCTCTTACAAGTTGTAGAGTGATGGGATTAATACCTTTGGTATTAAAGTGACGCTAGATGTTCCTTCTGACTTGCCACTTTGACTTGACTTTCCATTGTAAGCTGAATTTTTCTTTTCCTTTTCCTTGCTTTGGATAACTGTAAACAGTTGGTGTTTCCAGTACCATGGCTGGCAAAATGATGAAGAAAAAACTTGTGTTAACATAGCTGTCATAGAGTTCCTTTGTCTTCCCCCAAAGTGAAGTTGGCAGTGTATCTGCCTGGAAGGAAGTCATGTTGGCATCTCTTTCAAGAGAAAGAGGAGAGCTGAAAAGTTTTGTCTCTATTGCTTCCTCAGGGGTAGCGTCCTGACATGGCAGTCTGGCATAGAGAGCAGTCTTGGCTCCAAGGATGTTCAGCTACAGTGTTAACAGGAGTATTGGAGAGCTGGCAACTGCTCAAAACTTAAATGAATGCCTTGTGGAATTGATCTGGAGACTCTTACAGGCACTGTGGCACACCCTAATTCCTCTTTTCTGCTGTTTTAATGCTAATTTCCTAATTCTAATCTAGAGTAGGGGAAATAAGGAAAGGGGTAATTATTTCCTTTATAAAAGAGTATCAAGTTGGAAGATTTAGGTGGCTGTTGAAATAGCTTTCACATTAGAGAAAAGTCTTGTTACATCTAAACACAGATTATTTACCTTGTAATATAACCTTTATAATAGGCTAGTGGCCTCAACAGTTAGCTCAATTCATAATGAAAAAGAAATGACTACTGAATTACAAACCAATATCTGCTCTGAATGGTGTTCTTTGTCACCTAGGGTGGTCTCTGGGAGAACATGGTGAGTGGGCAAAATACAGCAATTTTGATGTTGCTACCCGAGTGCCGCTGATGTTTTATGTCCCAGGAATGACAACTTCCCCTGTCAGTCAAGGAGGAAGGGTCTTCCCCTACCTCAACCCTTTCAGCTATATTGGAGGCTCAGCACCTCAAGGTAAATTTCCAGTGCTTATTTTTTGTTTGCAGTGGGTACGTGGAGGTGGTGATGTGTCTCCATGCACCTTGGGAATTTACTTTTTCTTTCTGAAGAGTCCTTTTTCAGACTAATGGATATGATTATCTCTAAGGCTATTGGAGAAACATAAGTGCAAAAGTTTTCTTGTCAAAAGTACACCATAAGTGCATAGACTGGCATCTTCACAACTAACTGCCACACCTTAATTGCCTTGATTTTGGTACCCCCAAAAATCCAGTACAGAGCACTTTGAATAAAACACCAGCTGAATTATTAGAACAAGTTGTTGTCCAACCACCCTGTTCTATAACTTATATTTTGATATTATTTCTTCTAGGGCAGAGTAAAAAAGTGGTGGAGCTGGTGTCTCTGTTTCCAACGCTCGCAGAACTTGCTGGCCTGCAGGTTCCTCCTGCGTGCCCAGAGGTGTCGTTTGGTGTTGTGCTGTGCACTGAGGGGACAAGCATTGTCCACTATTTTAATGTCTCTGAAGGAAAGATGGAGGAAGGCAAGGAAGGGTGTGATGACGCTGACAGGTGTTTTAATGAAGAACCTGTTGCTTTCAGCCAATATCCCCGGCCTGCAGACACTCCCCAGTGGAACTCTGACAAACCAAAGCTGAAAGACATCAGGATCATGGGTTATTCCCTGCGTACCATGGACTACAGGTACACTGTGTGGGTTCAGTTTGATCCCAACAACTTCAGTGCTAACTTCAAGGATGTTCATGCAGGAGAGTTGTACATGATGGAGACTGACCCAAACCAGGATTATAACATCTATAACAGTACCTCACATGGTTGGTTTTTCAAAAAACTTCTTGACTTTCTAAAGCACTAGGATTCAGAAACTTCTTTGTGCCTGTTCTTGCAACTGAATTAATGCTTCCTTCTTTTGTATAAAACCTTTCTGTTTTACAGAAAACACTTGGATTGAATTAAAATTCTGCTTGTATCAAAACTATCTATTGCCTTTGTCTTACAGCCCTTTCTGCACTGAAGTAGTCAGAGGGTACTTCTGCAGCTGTATTTTCACACACAAGCTTCTAACACTTCTGAGAAGGCCACACAGAGCATCAGGCCCATACTGTGAAACAGCTCAGTGGTCTTGTGTAGCAAGTGAAGAATTAAATTTCATCATCTGTGCTGAACCTGTTGGTGTGAAAGGTGGAAAACCAGAAACTTACATGTTTGAGTGGCTGTGTGGAGAATGTAAGTCAGGACACAGGTCCTGTCCCCTTTACCCAGGAGACTTGGGGCTGGAGTGGTCAAGCAGACATTTGGTAGTGGGAAGGGCTGAGGTGTTTGCTTTCATTAGCCTTAACTCTTACTAGAGCCCAGAACAAACTTCATGTGTTTTATCCAAAATTTAATTATTTAAAATAAAAGCTTTAATTTGGAATTCATGCTTCTTATGATACAGCAGGAGAATCTGAATTTTTAAGTAATTAATGTGTGTGAAACGAGTACTTTCATCACTGAAACACTAAATAAAACTGGGGGGTTAAGGTAACGCCAATATGTTCTTCTGTGGGTTTTCTGAGGATTGGTCTAATGAGTCTCCACAGATGAGAGGAGATGGAAACCTTTAGCTTTTGGAGCTGCCTGATTGCTGAATTGCTCAGTGCACTCGAGGGTTGTCACATCCAGTGATAGAGACCTGAATGTTTGCCTTCCTAGGTGCTAATGGGCTTGGCATTCTCTGTTTTGGACTAGGAGAGCTAAAAGCCTCCCATTTAAGTTTTTAGTGTGGCATTTAGCAACACAGGATGTGGAGCATTAATTGTCCTAAGCCATGCTGTAGGTAATGTCCAGATGGCCAAATGCATTAAGGTAAATATACTTGGGAGCTTGTATCTGAGAAAAATGGTTTTGCTGAGTATTTTATTTAAGTGCTGTCTGTACTTTGTGCTCACAGCCACAAGGTACACGGTGCTTTAGTCTGAGGACAGTAATTTGTGTTGTCTTCTGTCAGCCTGCTGGATTTCTGCAGTTCTGTCTTGCTAATCGAGAGTCTCAGAATTTGTACCTTAAAAAGTAAGAGCTTGTTCAGGTGGTGTTAACTCCTGCTACCTTCTTTAATGAACTGCTCCAATTCCTACAAAAAGCCAGCCATTGCTTATCTTCCTCAGATAAATTGACTTTAATATACTAGAGAAGCCATAGACATAACTTTATTTCATTAAAATCCATGTGACAGTCTTATTCCTAATTAATGCAGGAATACCCACCATGCATCTGATTCTCTGTAAGAAGACAGTGGTTATTTAGTGCCTTAAGCTCAATTACAAGAATGTATTTCTTATGAGCTTGTGATTTGTTTTACTCATCCCGAGATCCTGGGTGTTCTGCAGCATTATTATTCCAGGTAAAAATGTATTTTTCCCTCATTTATGCATGTATACTTAGATCCTCAGCTGGTGTGAGCTATTTCAGTTGTGTGTAGCAGATTCAACGTAGCTATACCAATTTCACACTGGCTAAAGGTGTGTTTTACTTAGAGCAGTGGCAGGCAGAGATTTGGAGTCTGCAGCTAGAGCTAATTATATCTCTTGTCACACTTTCCTTCAAAGCAAAATCAAATATTGGGGAAATTATTTTGGGGAATGTATTGAAGCGTTAAGGATTAATCTAAATCTCTGGTATGCTGGGTCAGTAATACAATGTGCATTTAAAATTGTTCTGGCAAATGGGTATTATCTGAGACTTGGCTATGTGAGCTTTGTGTTTTGTTCTCCTGCTAAGAGAGCTGCAAAAAAAAACCAAACCAAACAAACAAACAAAAAAAACCCAAACCAAAACAAACAAAAAACCCAACAAAACCAAAACAAAAAAACCAAACCAAACCAAAAAACCACCGTTTTTGGGGGTGTAAAATTATAGCATGTAGATAAATTATTTAGAATTTTATTTGCATGGAAACATTTCTGTTCATACCCTGCTCTAAGCCTTCCATCACTTCAGGCAATTTAATTTTTCAAGTGGAGATAAAAGTCCTGGTGCTAGGTGATGAGTATTTTTTTCCTCAAGTCATTCTCTTTATATTGAAAGGGAAAAGCTGCCCTTGACCTTTCTTAATCAAAATCCAGTAATCTTTTGGGGAGACATGAAGCAGAATTGTCTCTGACAGCCAGTGAATCAAGATGTATCTGCAAGCTCAGGGCAAGGACGTTCCTGAGTAATTGCACAAGTCCCTGAGCAGGGT
Organism: Picathartes gymnocephalus; assembly: GCA_013390045.1. Taxonomy (NCBI): domain Eukaryota; kingdom Metazoa; phylum Chordata; class Aves; order Passeriformes; family Picathartidae; genus Picathartes; species Picathartes gymnocephalus. The sequence continues at coordinate 184,111 of WEKY01013321.1, read as the reverse complement.
TCTACAGTGCACCTGGAGAGCTGGGCCGTTCTGCCTGCTGCTGAGGTGGGGCAGAGTGTTCCTGGGGATGAAAGAGGCACAGCAGTAAAAAAATCTCTGCTCTGGCAAGTGCTGTGTTAGTTTGGTTATGGAACTGGGCGAGCGAGGTGCAAATCCAGCAGTGACAAAGGGAGAAGGCTCATTTTTTCAATCAAACCAAAACGCTGCTTCTGCCGGAGAGCCTGAGCTGTGGGTCTTGCTGGGCTGAGCAGCCGCCACCAAATAACAAAAGAGCTTAACAGGAGCAATAAAAGTAAAGTGCTCTTGTGAGCAGTGCTGTCTCTAGAGGGAAGAGGTTGCAAGCCAAGCATCAGGAAGTAAATGATGCCAGCGTTGACCCTGTTTCTCAGGATGGCACCAGAACAGCTGGAAGAACAGCATGATGCTGCCTCAGCAGGAATTGTTACCTGTGGTACATGGATGGAGAGTCTCCTCTGGGGACTGCAGAGTAGCCACCGTAAGCACTTGGCACAAAGCAGAGTCAATAAACAGACCTCTGTTAATAAACTAATGTACAGCAGTGATTAAGCGATGGAATTAAGATTTTGGTCCCTAAACAGCTGTACATCAGTCAATCATAACTCATGATGTTTTTTCAAGTGTATAGATGCACAACACCCTAAAATCAAACTTTTTGAAGGAAAGTAAAATATATACTATGTACAAAGCAGAAGCCATGGGAATCTTAAAAAACATGGAGGCGGCTGTGTTTGGGTGTTCTTTGTAGCACAACAGGAATATTTATGGCATGCTGTTTGCAAAGCAAAGATTTGGGTCTAATTTCAGGCATGCTGTGCACACTGGAGTAGATGGAAATGCTGTAGCTCCACACTGTGCTGTGCAACAGATTGGAATCCCCACTTTGGCCTGTGCTTGCTGGGGGAAATGGGATATGTTTTGGATTAATGTGAGAGTTGCAAGTGTGTTTGTGTGCTGAGGCAGGCAAAGGCAGCTGAGAGTCCCAGCTATTGGTCAGATGTTACCTAATTAATCACCATTGCATGTTAATTATGTATTAGTGACTTGCTGCTGTGTTGTCTTGGTCAAGTGGAGTCCCCTGCTGGAACGAGTGTTCCACAGCATGAAGGATGGGATGTGGACGTGATGGTTAAATATCAGGGATATTTCTTAATTCCTGGTGCTAATGTGTGTTTTCTCTGGTAGGCAGCACTATCACCAGTGGCAAAAGGACCATAATGTCATGGTTGGCACCCAGGCTTGCAAGGCACTGTGCACAGCTTATGTTTAATATACTTGGGAAGTGCCTGGTAGTTGCAGCTGAGTTCCTTTGTTGAATGTGTAATTCTTTTATTGTTTCCCCTCCAGTGGTTACTTAGCATTCAAATGTGAAACGCTACATAAAGAATGAAATTGCCCTCCTGGTAACTAGGTTTTCCAGCGCTTTACAGTTTTCTAGGCCATAGAACTTCTTGCTTTTCACATCAGAAACTCCCAACCAAGTTAAGATGACTCTGTGTCAAAACTTTTTATGTCTCTGTGTTTGACTTCCTAGCTAATGAAAATTATCTTCAGATCTGCATGGGTGGATCTTGACTCCAATGCTCTTCTCTGCCTAAATGTACAGGTCTCCTTTTAAAATCTGTGGGAGTTCTGCTTATGAAAGAAGATAGACTACCAATGTCAAGATCCTCCATATGAAGCAGCAAAAAGAGCTTTTTGCCCTCTATCTGTAACACTTGTCTCAGTGCTGAGTAGCAGAACATTTCTATCCAGCAGTGTGTGAAGGCCCCAGCTATAATGGAGCTTTAACTAAGCAAGAGGAAATGGCAAAGTCTGAGATGTTTCTGTAGGTGCAGTTGGACAGGGAGTGGGATAATAGAGTGAAGCAGCAGAGAAAGGAACAATAAGATGTAATGAACAGTGAAAACAGATATAAAGTCGTGAAAGATTAGGATCTGAAAGGTTAAGATCCAGAAAGAAAACAGAACAGAAATCTAAAGAGAACAAGATTGGGAGGGGAAATATTTTATAACTCTCATTTTAGGCTCTGCAGACATTTAGGGGAACTCAGATCTTCCTGTTTCTGCTCTAATTTTTTCCTGTGTATTAAATTTAAAATCTACAGGCTTTGTTGTGTTTGCACACGTTCTTTGGACTTATCTCTGAAGCACTTTTGAAAATCTGCTTTAGTACTTCGTGATTTTTGTCCCAAGTATACTCAATCTGGCATTATCCATGCATTCAAAACCCTTGCCCTTTTCTTTTGGTCCCAATGCTCCAGTAGAATCAAAGTCTGTAATTTCTAGTGTGTGATACACTGCTGCGTGACTGAGGAGCAGTTACCTCTAGGTTACAAACCTGTGATGGTTTGTGTGCCATGGCCACCCTGCACTAAATGTCTGGCAGGGGGTTGCATTCTGCTGAGGCTGATTGGTGAGGTGGGGACAAATGGCATCAGTGTGGTCATTCCGCAGTGCTGTGTTGGGCTGCAACTGTGGCTGCAAGTCTCATGAACAAACTCCTGCTTGTGCATCTTCTGTAGACACTGTAAGAGCTGCCTGAGTCTTATCTGACTGCAGGTTTTTTTTTTTTGTTTTTTTTTTTGTCAGGGAAGTGTTGATTTGATTAAATCAAACTGTCTTATGTAGAGATATTGCTTTGGTGACAGCTATATTGAAAAGTTTTGTTTTGATAAGATCAGGGACCTTCGCTCCAATTTTATTTCAATTTTTATTATATTGCATAATTTTGACATAATTTAAAAGGGTATTATATCAAATGAGAATGCAATTACTTTGTATGAATAATAAAGTCAAAACAAAAAATTTTGATCTCTGAAGGAGAGTGTTCATCAAAATGAAGCCACTCACTTCACAAGTGTCAATTCAAGTTTTTGAACCAGATTTTTTTTTGTAATTTTTGTCTTGTGGGAAAACTTTGAAATTTTGGCAGCAAGAAAGTGATGGAAAATCCCAATTCATGCGTCTCCTTATGGCATTAAGATGCCAATTGTAATCTGTCTTCACAAATAATTATTCACATTAGCAGAGTGTTGAGGGCTGGAATTGAGTTTAGGCCATTTCTGTTTGCAGTGCTCTGGGAAGAGTGGGCCAGGAGTTGGACTGGATGGTCCTTGTGCTTCCCTTCCAGCTCAGGGAAGCTTGTGTTTCTTGTGTTTCTTGTTCTTCTCTGAGAAATGGAGCAGCAGCTTTTTGTTCCAATTCCCATCTCACCACCATCAAGCTCTGTTGCACTGCCCCGCAGCTCAGCCCCTGCTGCTGTCAGATAATTCTCCTTCTCCTGCTTCCAGGAAAGCCAGGCTGCACAGCCTCTGCACAGCCAAAAAATGCTTCCCTTGCCAAGAGAGCTGTGGTGACTTTTAAGCAGGGCTTTTTTTTTTGTTTTCTTCAACAAATTGCCTAATAAGAGGGCAAATAATAATCACATGTCTAGAAAAAGTTTGTTTTGATCTCTGTGTTTGCTATTCCAGCTTTAAAGAACAGAGCCTTTTCTGAAACATTTTCCTGGTAATAGAATTAGGACATAATTCCTAGAAGACAAATCTTGGCAGGTATGAAGCATATAATACCTATCCTTGACTGAACCTGCAGCCTAGCCTAATACTTCCCACATTTTCCTGGTTTCAAAGTGAGTTTGATCTTGTGCTGAAGGAAATTACTCTCTTTACTTGAGCCTTTTTGAATATTTCGCAGTAAGAAGGATGTGATCCATTACTTCAGGAGCCCTCATTATGTGCAGCTGTGGGATACTTATCTTGTTCCTTTATCTGCTCTGCTGGAAAACTTGGATACCTTGTTTTACTAAACAAAATCAAGATCAGGGATGTTAAAAATAGATTGACTTATTGAACTTGATGGAATAATCATTTTCTTGTTGCCAGCTTTATCTTTTCTTTGCTGAAATAAGATTAGCAGAAATAAAAGCAATTTATTTTGGAGGTATAGCTTTCTGGTCAGGGAAGCCGTGATGGGTTTTTCTTTAAAAGGATCTTCATATTTTAAGAATTTGCAAACCCTCATTTCTTTTGAGGGTTTTTTGTTTCTGTAACTGCTACTCTTGCCTGCAATTACTCTTATCCAAGAAAATACTTGGTGGAAACACCCAAATATCTTCTGTATTTGTTCCATGTTGCTCTTAAAGCAACAATGTTCTTTCTGATATAAAACCATGCAAATGAGGCGTGAATTTTTCACTGCCTTAATAAGGGATGGTTTGCCTAAGGATTCTTGTAAGATTCACTTTGTGAAAGGAGTAAGTGCTAACCTTCATTTACCCTTATCAAATACAGTGAGGGTCTGACCTAGTAAACCATTAAGCCGTGCACTTAAGTACATTCCTAGTCAATAAAACACTTAAGTGTGTTGGCTGAGTTTGTGTTTAAAATGCTCGGATGAGTCTGGGCCAGGAGTCTGTGGCACAACCATCCCAGTGCTAGTGCCACCAAAGAACCAGCGGGCTGAAGAGGCCTGCCTGAGTGGGGGACTGAGTGTTAATCAGTAGGACTTCACTTCTACTAGAAAAAAAACCTGTCTTGGTGCTCTGTGTTTTAAGGTTAGTTGTTCACTTTTCTAGAATGCATTGGGTGAATGTGGCAAGCTTTTGGGAGCACAGGATGGAATTTTGGTGCTAGTTAGGCTTCATAAGGCTCCCACATCTGCCTTGCACCTCTCCCTTCAAACTCTTATACTTTCTAGTTTAAAAGAAGAGCCAGGTCTGGATTTCTCAAAATTTCTTGTATCCTTGATTACAGATCAGTAGTACTTCACTTTCCCTTAGAGGTTTAAACGAGTCATAAGGCATTAAAGCTAAAAACTAGGAGATGCAAACACACAATGTTCTACATAAAGTCTCACCCACAAACCTCGTGTAAACCTTCCCTCTGCTTACAGACAGTGCCTGGCTCAGCTGTGCATCGCTGCTCCCTCGAGACCACAGCTGGCAGGAGCCAGGATTCCTCTGGCTTTGCCCTGCTTTGTTGGGGTTTTGAACGAGTTCTTCCGATGCCGTCCACAATGTGGGAGCGGCTCCACTCTGTAATTCCAGAGCTTCTCGACTAGAGGTCAGTAACACATCAAAGAACAGGAGCCTGAAAACCAGAAACTCTGGGATACTAGCTGCCACTAAACATTTCATTTTGTATTTGAAATAAAGACTTGTGATTTGGTTAATCACAGCAGCTATAAGTCATACAGCTATGGGATAAGAGTAGTGGAGTGCTTCTATTACCTATTTTTTAAATTCTTCTTTGGTATTAGAAGCATGTTGTAAGTAGTGCTTCCAAATTTTAAACAATAAGAAAAAATTATCACCCTCTTAATATCACTTGGTCCTATTTAGTAAGTTGGATGTTTTGATTTGATATGTTGTTTAGAAAGTAAATCTGATTTTTAGAAATTTTTACTGCTAATTCTTGATGTAGTCACTTTAGCTGCATTGGCATTTACTCCTGACAGGGCTAGCTAATTAGCTTGGAAGAGGAAAATCAGTGTTTGAAGCAGAGGTGCCTAAAAGTAGATTATAGGTAGGCTCAGAGTCCTATTTTTTGTGCCTTTACCACTTCAAGTGTAGAATAGATGAGTCACTGTTTAATAATGGGCAGGTTTAGGAATGCATAATGGTAAAATAGAGATTTGTTTGTTTCAATTTACCTTAAAAATAAACTTTATTGTTCTGTAATCATTCAATTCCATTTTTTTTCCCTGCTGAATGGTTTCTACTCAGTGATAGAGGAATTGGTCATCTGGACAATTAAAAGCAATTTGTGGAGTATCTCTTTCTCATCCAGACACATTTCTTTAAAGGATGTCTTGAGCTGTGCTGCCATTTTAATAACAAGTTGGTCAAATACATACTCTGAATCATTTTTTCGTAAAAGCAGGCACAAAGGATTCTGTTTGTATTCTTTGAGTCTGTCCTATCCTGAAAATACTCATTTCCTTTATCATGACTAATGCCATTACTGAGTGGTTTTGCTGAGGCATTTAGCTCAGCTGTGTTCATGACCGTGATTAGTGCATTTGTCTCCAGTTAAAATGCTGATTCCTGCTTGAATACTGCACCCCTAAGAGATGTGCTCTAAGTCTTTGTGAAGGAGACATCTCTGTTTTCCAGCGTTTTTATGTCAGTTAATTTTCTTTCCCTGCAGACAGAAACCTAGACCAAGGCATTTCGATAGTCTTGTTACTCAAGTCCTGTTTCCTCCCCTCATGCTGCTTTTACACTTGTATGATACATTATGATTTATGCTACAGTTGGTAAGAAAGGAACCAAACATAGTATTCCAAAAAAGTACTATCTGTACAGATAAGCTTATAGGGAACCTGTTGAATAGTGAGAATATAAAGTCATATTTGCATTAAAAAACTCCCAGTGTATCTTGAACTGAAAATTTAAAAGAATAAAACCCCAGATGAGTGGGGCTCCTGTTGTGAACTGAAAACACAGGTACCTTTTGGGCTGGACAAATGCATTAGTCTAAAAGTGGCTGATTTTAAGATATTATTACGCCTTGGAAATGTTACATGCAGGACATGGAGATGAGTTTGAGGGATGGTATTTAGCTTTCTAAGGATGTTATTAATAATAGTTACCTTTAGAACAGAGATCAGGCTGTAAAGATGTGTCCTTTTCTTTATTTCTCTTCTCAGGCAGTCTTTGGGCTGCACAGCACCTTCACTGCTGTGGCCAGCTTGCACTTCCATGAGAGGTCCTGGTCAGTAATCCTGACCCACTTGGTGCAATACCAGCACTTCCCTATTTAGCACCAGCAAAGCAAAAACATCTTCACAGCCAGCAGTCACTGACTGGGGGCTGAATGGTTTAAGTGCTTTTAAAAGCCCAGGGCAGTCATCTCTTCAGGTTTGGCATCTCTGTTTCTTGAGCTTGCATATTGGCAGAGCGCTCCCTCCAGCCTGCCAGCTCCAGAGTGAATGGTGACAGGCCGTCATCATCTGTTATACCCTGTCATTCCATTGGGTTTAAAATGGAAACTCGAGCTTGCAGGGTAGAATCGAGGACTCTCCTGTGTTTGATCATTGAATGAGTTGGGGAAATGAAATATAATGGGAACTCTGCTTTTTTTAGCCTCTTTCATAAAGTAAATCAAGTTCTCTTCTTGTGTGACTGCATGAAAGGAACTGGGATTAGCAGATTTGCATTGTTTCACTCAAATGACAAAGGTAGATTTCTAGTTTAAATCGTGCTCTGGTTTGGTTTTTTCCTAGAAAATGTTCAGTGTTTGAGATCTCCCATTTACGGTGCCAGACACCGTACAAACCATTGAGGGGGGAGGTTTGAGCTGTGGCTGAACCAGCTGCCAACAACAAGGACTGTCCCACCTTTGAGCTGCTGTTCACAGCTGTCTGGCTCTGCCCCTTTTTTGGTGCATGTCCGATTCCCTGGAAGCCAGTTCAGCTTGATAATCCACCAAGAAACACTTCTTTTTTTCCCCCTCCTCCTCACCAGTAAGTCAGAGTGGGACCAGAGCCAGAGCAGGAAGGGGTGAGTGGCCTAAGACACATCTCCTGCCTTGCAGAACTTAGCACTTATGTGAAAAAGGGATCAAAGCAATGCAATTGCCTCCCCTTTCCTGGTAATGTGTCTGAACTTTTTCCAGTGGCTTTGCAAGGAGTGTGGTGGTTGTATGGAGTGCAATTAGGGATGTGCATTAGTACTTTGTAGCCAGGGTGAAGGTGGTAGCCTGGCCAGATTTCAGAAGGTGATGAGCACCAGGTGGGAACTGGGTGAGCTATTCATATAGTGATACTATCACTTTCCAAAGTGGGCAGTATCAAGATCCAAAACCAGACGTTTTTTGTCAGGTATAGAAGACCATGTAAACATTGCTACTTTAGCATATTACTGGTTGTTTGGACAATGACTGAAATTAAATTAATAATATTACCATTGGGATGTTACTTTATCCTCTGTTGTTCTGAAGATTAATTTTTGTACAGTATGGTTTTTACCGTTATCAATCTGTAGTCTAATCAGAAAATGATAAAGTTGTACAATATTAGCAGACAGCTAAGCCAATGTTTGCTTTAGGATGAATGAGTTGTTCCAACTACAGGTGGAATCTGTAGGTTGGAACTTAGCAGATTTCTTCTCCTTTTCCCTGAAACTCTCCAATCTGCTCTTACAGTCCACTGTCTTGGACTAACAAAGAAGGTCCTTTAGCTCATGGTAGAACACTGTCTCAGAAAGCCCAGCTTTAGTCCTATAATTGTCTTATCTCCATAGACTAATTTTGTTATTGTTTATAGCTTCTGAAAACAGGCTTATTGCCAATGTGAAAGCAAAGAGCAAAACTCTCTCTGTGACAATTTTCATACATCTGGTGTAATGATAAATATTTTATATTATTGATAATAAATAGCAGTTTTATAGAATTGGTTCCCTTTTATGGGCAATGATAGGACAGCTGTCTAGCTTGTAGTTTTATAATTTGTCGTACAGGCAATTTTGTGCTTATGGTATATTGACTTCAATAGGGAATTCTGCTTAAAACCTGATCACTATTTCCATGAAGGCAGGTGTAGGCATTTGTGTTTCCACTGCCAGATCCCTGGGTGCTTCTTTGGAGACGCTTTGAAAGAAGAAATCAGTGGGATATCCAGGTGTGTCCTGCAGTGAAAGGGGAACTTTCTAGGAACAATTACAATGATCCACATTGTGAGAGAGCTGGAAAGTCACCTGCCCTCCCCTTAAGAATTGTTTCAAACTCTTCAGAATACCTTGTGACTTTGGCATTAGGAATAGGATCACAACTTGGATCAATGTTAATGAAATTGCAGCAACAACTCAAAAGTTTATCCAGAAAAGAAGTCACATCATGCTGGCACTGTGGAAGTACCAAGACCTCTTTTTTTGGTTTCCTGATGTGTGCTGGAAGACATGTCTAACTGCATCAGCGGTCCTTGTGTTTTAGTGGGACTTGCTGTGGGGAAGGGATTACTGCCTTTATCTGAAGGATACCCTGCTTCATCTAAGTGGTGGTCCCAGCCCAGAGAACAGCCACTGACGCTGAGAAAGGCTGATTGTATTTAGCAGAGCTCTCCAGGTCTTGTGAGCTGAGCTAAGCTGCTGTCTGGCAGGTGAATCGGAAAGCTTGAAAGCAGTAAGGATCTGGAAGAGTTGCTGGCTTCCCCTAACAAGACCCTGACTGGCCAGTTGGGTTTAATACTTCTAACATTAATAGCAAAAATGCTGCAATTTACAGACTAGTTCTCAGACACAAACCAGATACCAAGGATCCAGTAAAGAAAGTCTTAATGCCCAAGGCTATTGGGCCATTTTTTCACTCTTTCAAGTAACTTTGCCTCTCATAAATCTGTTGCTCATTTAAAGCAAGCTTTCTGCTTGCATCAGAAATTACTTCCAGCATTGGATATGAAGCATTCTGCAATATGTTTTAAAGTGAGGATTCACTGGATTCACTGCTTAAATAAAGAAAGCCAGTTTGCTTCAAACGGATCATTTATTGCTACCTTCATGCTGTATATTTATTGTGAGGATATTGTCACATTTCTTTCAGTTTTGAAAATGTAAGTTGGATTTTCTCTTTCAGGTTGCCATCTGGTGTATTGCGAACAGTCTCAGAGAGTAAGAGGCCATCTGTTAATACTTTTTCAGGAAGCTTTTTATAGAGCAGTGAAGTGGCAAATCTCAAAAACACGTTATAATGACTTACAAGATCTCGGGTATGTGTACAAGTAAAGGCTGATATTTTATTCCTATCAACAATATAGTTATCAAGCTGGGGAGGAAAGGAAAAGAAGAAAGAAAACTTGCACACAAATGCACATGCATTTTAATGGCTTTATTGCATATATTACTTTTTCTATTTTTACATAAAATGTAAAGTGAGTTTCTGAAGCTCTGATTCAGTTTATGCTCATGTATTTTAGCAAGACTGATTGCCTCTTTGAGAAGCTGTTTCCTTCTTTAACCATGAATAGAGATCAAATTACCCAGGATTTTGCCTAATAATACTAAGAATGTACCTTGTATTCCCATAGCATGTGATTTTATATCTCTAATGGCTGGTACACCCAAGGTACTGACATATCTATTGCAAGATTCTGCCATGTAGGAAAGCCTACAGTTCAGACCTGCCAACAACTTCAGGCTGATATTTGGTGTATTTCTATGGCAAAACGTTATTTCCACATTCAGCTCTACAAGTAGAGAGATTTTCAACCCAAATTTTATACTCCCACTCAGTCACTAATGGTAGCAGTGGAGGACATGACTGACAGAAGTGCTGCCTGAGTATTCTGGCTGTTGTAGGAGTAGGTACTGGCTTTATTGAGAGTCTCTCTGTGGGCTCTATCCGTTGAGCCGCTTTTTTCCACTCGCATTGATTTCCTCCATAATTTTGTGGCACAGCAGAAGCAAATAGAGCTACATCATGTACCAGCCTGTGCAGTGCTGAAGTTTATCTCAGCTCTGTTCTGGCCTCTCGGAGAGAGGAGACCTTGTTGCTTTTAGGATCAGATGCTTTGCAAGCACTCAGAGAAGCATCAAATGACTGATTGCTTTGTGGGCCTGGCATGCAGAGAAAGCAAGTGCTGATTATTTGGGCAGGTAAGTAGAGTTTTGCTACCACAGAGATAAGGTGGTTTTTTTGGGTGCTCAAATGAATCCTTCCTGAATGTTGTGTTCCACTTCCTGCTCTGCATCATCTGAGGTGTCCCCGTCAAGCACATTTTTCTGTTTTTTAATACTACATTAATTTTCTGTGCTTTGAGCTCTGCAGTAACAAGATTCTGTAGTGATGTTCTTGGGCATCCCTCTGTGGAACAAGTCCTGTTTCAATTAAGTGTAATAGTAAGATCTTTTTCTCTTCAGTGGTTCCAAATTTGATAGTGAGACATCAAAAGTATCATCCAGGTGTCACTGATAATAAATGTCAGTGCTGCTGCATGTCAAGGTCATAAAAACCTGTAGTAAGGGCTGTTCAGGCTGGCATTGTGCTTAAATATTGTCATCATTTAAACAAAACTAGGCAGCTCTAAAAGCAAAGGCAGCATGAATATCACCATAAAATTAAGCCCACTAGCCAGTGGTGAGACAATCTGAAGCCTGTATGTTGGAAGAGTTTTAAAAGCAACGCAGGTTGGTTTTTCAGTGCTCAAACCCTTCAGAAATAGAGAAATAAGTGATCCCAGCTGTGTTCAATGTAATGTGAGTCAATTGTGCGTAATGGTATTGAGCAGTGGTCAGAGTATCTTCTAAAAGTTTTATTTATAAAAAAGGACTTTTCTTCCAAATTATTTTTAGAAGCATTCTCTTTTATTGAATGAAGAAAAACGGATCTTTGTCTTGTTCCTATATTTTTAGTGTAAAAGAAAGATAAAGAATGAACAAAAAAATTGGGGGGGGGTCACTTTTTTGTTGACCAAAAAGATCCAGTATCAGCCACAATTTTTAGCTAAGAAGCATGCTTTTTTCCTCCATCTAATACTCATACTATATTGCTGAATGACTATTATCCCCAGGCAACAGGCAGTCATAATTTTTTAACCGTATTATTTGAGAATGCTATTAGAAAGGCCTTGAATCCAGGGAAGCATTGACAGGAATTAGTTCTATTGTCTCCATTCTTTGATCTCAAAACAAGCCTAGATGGTCTTGAGTGACAGCTGCCCTGGGCTTTAGCATCTTTCTGTCTTTGTTAAGCAAGAGAAACTGCCAAGAGGTCTCCTGAGATGTCAGGAAGTTAAGTGCTGGTGTGGAGATGTGCCTTGTGTCCTTCATCCATTCCATGTCTGTTGAGCCAGGTCAGCATGTAGATAAAAAAAGCTCATGGCTGAAAATAGCTCCCCAGAGGTGGAGGCTTATACAAGTCCCCTAAAAATTACCTGCCAACAGCACAGCACTGAGAATTAGGGCTTACTGGGTCACTCTAGAACAGATTACTACGCTCTCTGCAGATGAGTGGATTGCATTAACAGTGCATCCCTGATGAATTTTGAAGTGCCCTAGCTTATGGGGTATTGCATTTTGCCACCAGAACTGAGACGCCACCAAAACAGCTGTGTGCTACACCTGAGTTGTACTGGTGTAATCTGGAGCCCAGGCCTAGGGCGTGTCAAGAACAGAACGTTCCTGTGTCGTGGTTTGTCTTGTGTTGCTGTGCGTCACCTCTGCGAGCTGGCGTTGTGGATTTACCGGGGTAATGAAATATGAGGGATTGACTCTAGTCCTGTTTAGGGTTAAGAGTCTGTGAATCCACTGTGCTTGCAGAGACCAGGAATAATTTAAACACTGCTCACATTCCTGCCTCCGCAGTAGGGATGGGTATTTTTTTTGAGGATTTTTTCCTTATCTCGACTGCTGTACCATTTGGCTATCTGAAGCTTTTGCATGCTTCACAAACACCATCTGTTACAACCCGAGACACAAACACTGCAAGTGATTAGTAATATAAGGCAATGTTGCAGCTGTATGTGGTGTGGAAACCTGATAGAACCAGAACTTTCTTCGTAAGCCTGACATGCTGAGTAGTGTGTTTGTGTTTTATCTAAGCTTTTGCATTCATCAAGTAAAGATTAACTTTCTGCTGCTGTGGAGACATGACAGAACAAAAGAAAAAAAAAACCCAAACCAAAACCACCCTCCCCCCTCCCCCCCAAAACCCAAAAAACCCCAAAACAAACGAACAAAAAACCTCAAAACACCATTCCCCCTGCCCAAAAAATCCCAACCAACAACAAAAAACTCCAACCCAAAACAAAACAAGAAACCCCAACAAAACCAAAACAAACCCCAAAAGACCCAAGCGTTCCATTTAGGCAATGTTCTTGGAGTAGGTACAGCATTTAGGATAGAGGGAGTCCCTAGCAGGGAAATGTTTCCAACTGCCACATGATAATGTTGCATTAGATGAATCTTTTCTGGATTGAAATAGCCTATATGTTCTGATCAATGCCCTTTTACAGTCATAAAACACTTAAAATACACATATAATAGGGACTATTCAGCTGTTCTGGCCATGGGCAGATTGCAATAAATACCAATACACTCCTTCTTGTATTGTCATTCAATACATGTTTATGGCACAGACTGGATCTCCTTGAGCTCTGATATTGGTTTTTCTCTTTGTTTTATCCTCCAGGCTTGATTGCAGCAACAGATGAACAACTGCTTATGCTGGGGGGTACCAAATTAGAGAGGAACACCCTGTGTGCTCGTGGATGTACATGAGAATGAACAGGAAAGGAGAGGAAGGCTTAAATTTGACTGCCTGCAGGATAACTGTGTTACTTTGTGATAATCGAGGGCATGGTGCAAACACAGAGACAGAAACTCTGAATTGGTGAGATGAGTCCCTTTTTAATGTTGAATAAAAGAAACTGTTCTAATCCATAATGGTAACAGTTCTGTTATTGCTAATCTTCCTCTCCATCACTAAGACATGCATATGTCTTTGCCATCTCTAAGCATTTGGAAATATGAGGACAAAGTTTGAATAACTTTTGTATTTCCTCTCTCTGCGCTCAGATCCTTATCCTGTTCTCATATCATGTAGTGCTTGTTTAGAAAACAAAAAAGAGTTTTAATTCTAAAAAACCCTTTCATTTGTGTTAGAGACTAATAGGTCAAATTTGGAATAAGGTAGGTCTATGGTTTTTGCTTATGCAAACTGTTTTCTCCATATAAGAAGTGCACTATTGTCCTTAAGCTTGTATTTTTAAAAAAAAATTCACTTGTCCTTGAAGAGAGGGCAAGAAGTAATGCCCTTAAACTGAAGCTAAAACTTCAAGCTAAATATTAAGGGAAAAAACCAAACCCTCACTGATGGAAAGGACTGTCAAAAGGGGAGAGACTCTCAGGGAAATTGTGATGTCTGCATCACTGGAGACCTTTAAGAGCAAATACCATATTTACAGTTCATCTCACCATGAATAGAAAGATGAACTAAATGGCCTTCTGGGGTGTCTTCCAGTACTATGATTTTGAAAGCTTGTGACCCAGGAGGCCTTTCCCAGTGCTATGCTGTCTGTAGGGAAGGTCAGGATAATCGGGGAGAGCAAGCCCTGAACGCGGAGACACGCGGCTCCTGGGTGCAATCCTGAGCAGCCTCCTGGGGCCTTTAGCATGTGCAGGAACAGCTTAATGCCCCCAGTGCACCCTGGATACAGGGCTGGCTGAGCAGGGAGGTACTTAGTTTAGCTAGTGGGAAAAGCTCAAGAATGAGCATATCTTAATTCTATTTCTCTGCAGTTGTGGCAGCAAGAAAGCAGCAGTGTCACACCAATGTGCACAGTGAAGTCTTGCCTGTATCGTGCTGTGCCTTGCTAAAATACAGTAGGTGATACTCTGGTGGAGGAAACAAAACTTACTTGTACCTTTCCCTGTTCATGGCTGCAGTCTGGGGTGTAGACTTGATATAGTGGTTGGCCTGTGAAAAAATAAACACACTTTTCTTCCTTCTTGACTAAGTCTTAAACTCCACTGAGTGTGCTGTTGCTGGCTGGGCTTTGCAGTTCACCACCCAGGGGTCATCGTGCTGGAGGAAGGCAATGAGACTTTCCTACCTTGTGAGCCAGGCCTGTGCTTGGAAAAGAAAGGTCCTGCCTTGCCACAGGGAGTGCTGATGCCAGTGCTGCAGCCTGCCTTTCATTGTGGGCTGGATTGCAATGCAGGGAGCTGGCATTTTCGTTATAGAAAGTCTATTCTGGCCGTTTGATAACTGATATTTAAACAACTGCAGCATATTCCAGAGCACTAAGCAAGCACATGTTTGTGCCCTGCCAGTTGCCCTTTGCTGTGTATTATGAAGTGTAAGACAGCAGGATTGTGAGTGGCTGTGATTTAAATGACTAAATTTACTCTAGATTAAATGTTTGCCTTTCATGTTTGATTTCTCATTAACTGTGAATTTACAAAGTCAAGTACACAGTCCTATTCTTATTTGTAATCTTGCAGCTTTCTCTTTTAATGCCTAATAATAAGTTCTCCCCTCTGGTTGTTCAATGTATCACTTGTGATTCAGTTTTGACAAATCTCTTAGCAGTTCAGAAAACTCTTTGTTATAAGGAAATAAATATCCTGCTGACTCAATGGGAAAGAAATGCTTTTTGTCCTTAGAAAAATGTTGCAGCCCCGTAGATTGGTCAGTGTTACTTATCTGAATAGTGCTATTGTAGAGAGGAAAAGGGCTCTTTATGGGCCAAAGAGCATTCGAGGGTACTGGAGTATGTAGGGCAAGGTTATCAAGGCTTTGCTTTGGTAATGTCTATTTTTGCTCTGAAAGATCATCTTACATGTGATATTTGTCTCTGTTAAATACATTGCCTTTATTACTGTAGTAGCTTTTCTTTTTTAATTACAAAATGCTGACAAGATGTTTTGCAGTGACATATTATAACTACATTAACCAGGTGCATTAGGATCTGTGTGTATGGCAATTGATGCTTTCTCTTTGTCACTTACATAATGAACCTTCTGCCTGCACAGAATAAAATATTTATCTGGAATGCAGGCTAAAGCAAATGCTGGAGACTGGAGGAGGAAAAAACAGGCTACCTGCAGTGAATAATTGTTATAATCTCATTGTCCTTTGCAAAGTTGTTAATTAAGGCCTTTATTAAGCAGACTGTGCTTGCAGGAGTCCCACAGAAGTCAAGTTGTTGTGCTCTTGTGCATCTGTTATCTCACAGTGGTTTGAATGTGCTTAATGCAAGGCTCCCCAAGTTTCATCCTCAGAGAGGCTGTGTGTTGGGAGGGTGTCTTGTAACATTCTCTCCTATCTCTTCCCTTCTCCCCTTTCTTTGAAATAAGAAAGAAAATAACACCTGTAGGAGGATGGTAAAGTAATGCATAGAGCTTGGGCATCTCCATCATCAATATTGGCATGTAAGCCTGCTAGGCATGTGGGGTTGTTAGCTTATTTGCAGGTGCTCTCTGGAGTTTTCTCTGCAAGGAGCAACTGGTATAAATTGTGTGTACTTTGCCTACTCTTGTTTCAAATTATTTTTGTTATTTAGTATTTCTATTTCTATAACAACTAGAAGATCCACTTAGGGATTATGACCATTCCTGGTAGGCAGCAGTGTAAATAGTATAAAGAAACAATATTTTAGGTGAAGAGGTCTAAGCAAAAAATGGTCTATTGTTGTCAGTTTCCTTGTAGGAATTAATGGAAAGGAAAATTTTTGAAATCCAGAATGAATTAATTTTTAGATTGTTTCCTGTGTGAGGGGACAACACGGAAGGAAGAAAAGAAAGCAAAAAAAGGTCTGATTTTAAAAAGCAGCAAATGGAGACGTTTGGTGCCAAGGGCTGATTGGAGGCAAGAATTGACATCTTGGGAGCAGATGAGAGGAAATGGGACGTGTCAGTAAATCATGAACAGCCTTAAAACTCAAGGCAAGCAATTCATAAATAATAGGGAGGGAGAGCTGAAGGAGGAAGGGGAAAACGAGCAAGATTTGAACACAAGAAAAGGTATTTGCAACAAGATTTGGGAGGGAATGGTATTGGGGAACAATTGCATTAGGAAGGCCAGAGACTGGAATGTTGATGTGAAAGTAGGATTGACTGATTCCTGTGTGAAAAAGCAGGGGGAAAAACCCCCAGCATTGTGGAGACAGATTCAGCAAAAGGAGACTGAGTAGGGATGAACCAACAGGTGGAGAAGCAAGCAGAATCACTGTGGAGATTTCCTGAGCAGAGACAAACTGATAATGGTAATGCTGAGTGTAAGGAGACACAGAAGAAAATAGGAAATGGGATGAGGATGAGAACAATTACTGAAGAACTAAAAGCTGGCAAAAGCAAAGTAATTTCTACGTCTCATGGGAAAAGAAAAGGAAGAAGGGAGAAGAAAGAGTAAGATATTCAAATGTCTAAAAGTCTAGTGTCCTCTCTTTCTCTTGGTAGAAAGTTGGCAAAAGCCTGTATGGACAAAGAATAAATTGTGGAGGTGAATTTATTTTTAGCAGAAAAGCAGACTTTGTTAGAGACATGGCAGAGAAACTGATGGAGCAGGTAATTCTGGTCTCCACAATTCTACACTGGAACTGCTTTCTTTTCTGAACTGAGCTGATCTGGGATGGAAGCTTGGAAAATGAGATCTTGTTAAGTGAGAAAGAGTGAGAGAGATCTTATAAATGGAAAAAAAGGCAGTGAGGAGGAGGCTGAAAGCAAACAAAAGTTTTACCTGAGTGCTGGACACGGGAAGCAATTGAATTATGAAAAAGCTGACAGTCATGAAGTGGGATAGAAGTGGAGAACGTGGATAGTGCTAATAAAGGCATTTTTAGAACAAGGGCTCTGCAGCAGGAGGGTCAAGCCAGACCTGCAGGTGTGAGACCAAAGAGATGGGTGACAATAAGCACAGGCAGCTCATTGGTATAGAAGTTATCCTCGAGCTAAGCTTAAGGAAAGCCAAGAGTCAGTGGCAGAGGAAGGTGGATGACGAAGCTGGTTTTAAGGTACCCAAAAGCAACAGTGAGGAGGAGAGATGACAGGACTCCTTATTTACTAAAATTAAGTATCTCTTTGCTGCTTAATTAATCAACTGTTTTAAGTTAGAACACATATTTCATAGTTTTTGGCAGTGCCTGTAAAAATAGAATTTTTTTAAAAAATCAACAAATATGTATAATTGAAAATGAGATCTCAGTTACTAACCTAGACAGCTGTTTGGTGTTTATTTGGTGAATACAGGGATAAATCTGGAGTCACACTGTCCATTGCTGGTGCAATAATCCCAGTGGAGGGAAGGTGGTTGGAGCAGCTCTTGCAGTGAATCTGCAGGGCCCCGGAGGGCACCAGCACAGCGAGGGGGGAGTTACCGCCTCCAGCAAGCTGGGTTTACTGCCCAATTTCTCCTGGCTCTTTGAAGGAAATGAGTGCTTGGAGGGGAAGCCGAGCTTCCACCGGCAGAGGTTGCTGCTGTTCTCTTCACCTCCTCCTCTTCTCAAGCTGGTAACCTGTCATGTCAAGCGCTCAGCTGAAAGCAGTGGGAATTGTGAAGCTTTAATGTTTCCCAGACTGTAGTCTGCCACATTAACAAATCTTTCACTTTTCAGAAGATGATAGTGTCAATCACCGTGACAGCCTGAAAGACACCATTCATTGTTAATTAATTATTAGCTGTCAACTCAAAGACTTTGTTGAACTAAGAACATTCAGGCAGATTGTGGATTTCCTCTTTTTTAAACTTTATGTTTAAAGGACACTAAATACCCTTAATTATCAAAGTAAGTTGAAATCCTTTCATACCTCTTTATTCTGCAGGTGACTGCTTCAGGTACAATATTAATTATAAATAAAATGAAGATTTTGTAGCTTCTTATTGCTGATTTATGTTTTCGTAATGGGTGAACTAAAAAGACATAAGTTGCC
>WEKY01013321.1:155158-165720 GCA_013390045.1 Picathartes gymnocephalus | reverse complement strand
TTTTTTTTTTTTTTTTCTTTGGTAACAGCCTGTGATCCCTGGGCTGCCTCTGAGTTTTGGTGTTTGGAGGAAACAAACAAAATAAAAGAAACTGATTTCTTGGGCGGGTCTGAGGGCTGTATGACCTACAGTGGGGACCATGACTTTGTGTCTGACTCCACCACAGAAATCCTTGGATTTGAGTTGTTGCAATATTTCAGTTTCGCTCTTTTGACCAAGAAATTGAGGATAGCTTTCTTATTTGGCTTCCTGCAGGTGGGAATGAACTCTAATGGCTTTTTCCTATGCAGTGCTCTGATTTCCCAGCAGCTGTGGGCATGCCCAGCCAGCCCTGCAGAGCTGTCTGCTACGGGAGCCTTGCAGTGAAGTGTGAGGATGCTCATGTGGGCACTGCTCTGGCTGGGGACCGTGGGAGTGCCCAGCCCATGAAAGCAGCGTGGGCACAGAAGTGCTTCCAGAATGTGCCTGCAAGTTTGAAAACACTGGCCAAGCCTCTCTCCATTTGGGCCTGCCAAATGCAGAAGGATACAATAATACTTACCTACCTCACAGGAGTGCTCTGAGGCTTAATTAATGCGTAGGGTAAAATGCTTTGAGATCCTCAGGTCATAATGATACTTAGCACTTTATATCTTCAAAGCCCCATACCCAATGCGAAGGAACTAATCCCAAACTAATTAGGCAAAAGGCACTATAAAAGTGCCAAGTGTTGTTATTTGCCTTAAAGTATTATTATTTAATCACAAATTGCCTCAAAGTGAAGTGTGACTGTATGAGATTAGAGACATAGTAATTAAGGCCTTGATTTAATATTTTAAATTTATTCAGCATACTTCAATGCAGCTCTTGATTTTTTTTCATTCTTTCCCAAACACCCAGCTCACATTTTAATTTTTATAAACACTGCATCCTCATCTCTTAATAGGCTTTCCCTCTTCTCTCAGTTGTGTGCCCCTAGGATGTTGCAGTGCTGAGGGAAGATAGTTTGGTGAACAAGGATTTGCCCAAGTTGGAACACAGCAGACTGAGTGTGTGCGGGTATGAATTAAATATGACAAGAAGGAAATGTGTAAATAAAGTCTTTCTTGCATGTGTAGTAGATATATTTATGTATGGGCTGTGTAAGTTCTACAATGCAAAAACAGCTCTGAAAGCATCTGTCATCCCACATTACTTATTCTGCCTTTGAGATACAAGCTGCAGCAGCCCTTCTAAAAGACAGCACTTCCCTGCATGTCAGGGAGCAGCTGTAGTTGTTAGACTGGTTTGGGAAGCAATGGCTTTGGGTAAATAGTCTGGTGAAGTTCACTCCTCTGTACAGAAGCTCAGGCACCACTTCCCTCATAGATAAACCTATTTAAACTATGGAAGGGATTGTGAAGACCTTGTGTACAGGATTAGATTTCATCCACAACATCATGCTGAGTTTAGGGAAACCCTCTCAGTGGGTAGTGACTATATTTGCTCTTCTGTCTAAAGCAGTAGATCTGTTTTTCAGATGCAATCGACTTGAAGTTCCCAGGTTCATGTGGATTGGATGCAGCATGACCATACTGTGACACTGTAACTTTACTGACCTTGGTGGACATAATCCAGCCTTCTAGTGCTGTGAGATTACAATTAACAGTGAGGCTGAACAAGGAAGTTTATGGGATAGTAAGGCTTCATAGTGACAAGGGAGCAGTGTGGACTCTTGGTACTGGGTGAGCCTTGTGATGGCACACAGCCATTATGGTGACAGATTGAAAACTCAGTAGCAGCCACACAAACACTCACTCTACAGTCCCCACACTGGAGAGAAGACATGTCTTTAGCAGGAGAGATGGGGGGAGGAAGGAATCCCACAGCTCTGGATTGCAGTTACACAGTGCTTTCTGAGGAACCTCATTACAACAGGTGGAATTACTTCCCAAACAAAGTAATGCTCAGAATGACAGTAGCACCACTGACAGCATTTAAATCCTTGGGTATGCATTTACATTTATACGTTATAATTATTCAACATTTATCCAATCAAAAGAAGCTTTCAGAAGTTTGGGGTTCTTTTGTAGAGCAATAGTTTCTCATGAACAATAGTGAAAGTTTATAAAGCCAATTTTTCTTAGAGCTGTGAAAACTCATTGTCTCTGCTCTCTTGCCTTCTCTCCAGAAATCTTCCCTTGCAACTTACAGAATTTTTTTCATGTCTTGGAAGTTTGCGAAGACCACTTTTGGGGGGAAGCTGTTCTGTTTCCCACTGATCTTGGAGGAGATTGGAGACCAGGAAGTGTTGACGCTGGTCTGCATGGAATCAGTCAGAGAATTGCATAGGTAGCAGTTGGTGAGGCTGGCCTGAGCTGGGGAAGAAGTTGCAGGATATTTGTGGCTTCGTTAGTCTGAGATGTACAAACCTTAATTCAGTTTTGAAATGGGCAAATTTTGAGGGGGGTGATGACACAGCCACATTCAAAACTCAAAATTCTATTCCTTGTGCTTTTTACCTTGCATGCTACAGAAGCTGAAGGAGATTCAGCCAAGGGCATGCATCCCTGTTTGCAGGGACCAGATGTTCAGCTCTGAAACTGCACTGGCTTCCCTGCTTTCCCACCAGCTGAAGATGGAGTGCTGTACACTGGGACTGAGCTGCAGCACAAAACTCTTTGAAGACTCAATGCTTGAGAGGGTTTATTTCTCAGCACGAAGGACCAGCAGGTTTCTGTTTATTCTTAGCTTGCTTTCACTGAAGTGTTCAGCTGTCTTTTGCAGTTCAGGTGCATTGCTTTTACAATGAAAGCCACATAACCTTTGCCTCCTTCTAGAATAAAAGCAAAAATCTTCCATCCTAACAAAAAACATCAACACAGCAATGATCTTCAAAATGAATAACTAAACCAGGAACTTGTGCTTAAATAAACAAGTGTGGTTTTGTCGTAATCTTATTGCCAGCATGTGTTTTGGTAGAACTTAATGGAGAGAATCTGTGTAAAGCAGGGACATTTGACTGCTTCAGACAGGCTGCTTCATTCTGGAGAACTGAAGCTCTCATTGAAGAGTCTGACAGTAAGCTCTCTCTTGAAGCTTACTCTTGATGCTAAGGGAGGAAAAGGTGAGGAGATGAAACAATGAGACCTGCCGTACTTGGGAGTGTCTTTTGGTTAAACTTCAACAGCTCCTTCTATGTTAGAAGTAAAGGCAGCTGTGTGGATTGTGAGACAGAGAGCTCAGACTGGTGAAAATCAGAATGAGTCTGCTAAAAGAATGCCAGCTTTGACCAGCTCAGCACCTGATCCATCTGCCCATACAATGACAAAACCTGCTGAAGGGTCCAAAACGTGGTCGTGCCACACCCAGACATAGGCGGGGGTGAGAGACATTAATGTCTTCCCACTGCTTCCCGCCTTGGGGAAAGATGAGGTGTAATGAAGCGCTGACCTAAAAGACAAGAGGCCCCAAGGAGGTAGGTGCTATCAAAATGTCATCTAGATAAATAAGGACCCAAACTCCTAGTATCTTAAGTAGCTGGGCTATTGATTAAAGAATCATGATAAATGAGTATAGGGCTGTGAATTAGATCAATACCATCAACCTTAAAAGTCAATCTCCTGTACCAGCTTGAAGAGAGACACTAAAAAAATGCACTCAGGAGAACCACAAATCCTTGGGCTGATGGTGGCCTTGAGGCTTTGAGTTTTTCTCTGCCATTTCTTTTTCTTCCTTTTTTTCTCTGAATAGACTTGAAAGATCTGGTAGAAGAGATGTTCCTGCCTGTAAATATTTCGTAGTTCACAAAACTAGGTAAGACTACCAAAATCCAGGCTTTGCAGTAGCTAAGAATGTCTTTAGGACATTGCTAGGGTACTGTAGGAAAGAAACTTTTCTGTGGTGATTCTGCTAGAAGTAAAGGGTCAAATCCCCAGCTATGCTGAACAGACATTGACCCTCTTGGGATAAGTTCATACCTGCAAAGAAGAAATCTGTAAGGTTTCTTGTTTTGTTGAAAAGGGGAACATGTTCTTGGGAGATTCTGCAAAGAAAGAAGTCTTTCTACAGGGATAAGAAAGAAACTACTAGATTTTGGCAAATTAAGTACCCTTGCTCTGTGTAATTCTCTGGCTGAGGCTTGGGAGTGGGGAGTTGGCCATTTTAGCACAGGAGGTTTTGGAGCAGACTAAAAGCCATGGTGCTACGCTGAGGCAGAGCTTGTGCTCTGCAGTAGGGCTCTGCATGGGCCAGGGCTTCATTAAAGGGGGTTTCTAGGGTCATATTGGCCTTTTTGTGTAAGCTACAGCAAAGTCACATAAACTTTTCCCCTCTCTGTTTTTTGCACTTACAAAATATAAATGTTATGTGTAAGCCTTATTGGATGCTGCTAAGTTTCATTTCTATAACTTATTTTTGTCATTCTTGCAGCAGAATTGCTCCAGGGTTTCTTAAAGTACCTTCCTTTGTGTGCCTACACCTCTGCAAAGTGAAGCTGCAGAAACCACAGTTCAACATCAATGGCTGTTGGTTGTAAAGACTGGTAAGAAAGTTTCCTTTGTTTTCTTTTTGTGGGAGAAGTCCTAAGATACCCAGTCCTTATTCTTGACTTTTAAGGTCTTTTATTCTTTGATTATGATTAATTTCAGAGGTTATGGGTATGGTATTTATATCTCACTATGAGGGAGAGATTTTCATCAGTGTTTCTGCTCTCAGACAGGACTCAGCATAGACATTACCTGCAAAGGTGTGCTCTTCTGATGCTGTTTTTGGAAAGTTTCATACAAATCAGAGTCTGTGAACAACCTATTTCTGACTGTATATAGCAATTGCAATGAGAATTTGTTTTATGATGCTATTAAGAGGCTTTCCCAATGCTAATATGAGGACTGTATCTCTGCTGGTAATCTGTATGTGTGTTGATTTTAATAGAGCACTCTCTTGTCATCTGACTTCTTAGGATGAAATTAACCCCCTGTGCAGATATCTGGCACTTGTGCATCACTTGAGTTGCCTTTTGACATGTTAATTGTGATTGAAATGATACCTAATACTTCTACTGGTTTACTTCAGAGAATTGAATTTCCTGCAAACTAGGTAGCAACTCTCATACAGAAATCATCTCCTTCTCAGCAGTGTCCTCATCTTCACCTTCACAGTGCTGATGCTCCCACCTGAAATAAGGAGACAAGCTCTCAAAATGCTGGAGAGTAGAGGTCAGGGGGATTGCTTGGGTGCAAGCTGTCGTTTGTGATCATTTATAGAGGGCAAGATCCTCAGCAAGTGTTAATGTGTAGGAAAGAGAGCTCCATCTGAAAGCAGGTGTCTACTCTAGGGAGTTTCAGTCCCCTTTTCTGTAAGGCTAAGAGCCTTTCAAAAGGATTAGTGATGCAGTAGGTCATCAAATTGCTTTTAATCTTTACATGATTCTTCTTCATGGCAGAAATTTGTATTAAGTAAGGAAAAGTTAAGGAAATATTTGTTGTTGTTGGGAATATTTTTTCCAACTTGTGATTCTAGAAAACTAAAAAAAAATTAAAAATGGGCTCAATTAGAAGTCCTAAATGAGGACCATAATGAGATATCCAAAGTCTTGCCAAGTGAATTTAATCACTTTCTGATCCCAACAGCCACACAATTCAACTCTTTCTTAGCATAATTAAGCAAGTGACAATGAGGATGCTATTCCAAGACATGGTAATGAGATGCTGTGGGGCCTGAATTCAGCTGGAGGGGATTTCCTATTAAATATTTATTGTATGTGCAGCTTCTTCAGTAGCTAGAAATATAGAAAAGGGAATTTAGTCAAATCGAACCTCTTTCCTGAAATTAATATGTGAAAAACTGAAGAACTGTGGCCACTTGGTTTTGGACTGACTGTTATTTTTGGCCTGCGGGCTGAATTCAGCATCAATAAATATCATTGTTTGTGTAGGAGGAAAATAAGTATGAGGAAGCTAGAATGTAGAAAAATGGAAAGGGGTTGAGAAGGAAATAGGAATGTGACAAACCAATTAGGGACAGTACAAATGATAAAATTCAACAGGAATTAACTAACGATGGGCTGTAGAATGCTGAAATAATAGAGGGTTTAAGGGGAAAAAAAACAACATGTAGAAAGGAAGTGGATAACAGAGATGATGGTATGAGCCAGTGGACTAAAACATAGTAAGACTTTTAATCATAGTGAACATTTAATTTTGGATCCAGGGACAAGTAAAGTATGCTTTCATCACATTGCTTTCGACAGTTTATGGGTGTTGTGGAAGTCACAACCAACCTATGTTTGACTGAAACTGCAGGAAACAAGCTCTGTCGAGGCCCCAGGGATTTATAATACATTTGCACATACAAGCCCAAGAAGAATGCTATTTAGGCTCCAAAAACTGGGGCCTTCTTGGTTATTGATTTCCCTGACTCCAAAAAACCAGCTTGCTTTAAACCTCTTCAAATGTCCTGATCATCTTCCATACGGTCTTATGACACTTATGATAAAAGGGAGAAGGAAGTCAGAGCAGAATTTATTCTTTATTAAATTGGGAGCACGCAGAATATATTTGGGGACTGTTGAGAGTGGCTTTTTGTTGTTGTTGTTGTTGTTTAAACACAACTGGTGCATAAGGAAATGTGTTCTTAAACACCTTTTTTTTCCAGGCTGGAATGTGCAGGGGCAACAGGTGCTGGGGGTGCAGAGCAGTGCAGGTGCAGGGGCCTGGGGACACGGAGGTGGCTGCAGCCTGTTCTGAGCAGAGCCCACCAAGCCCCACTGCTGGGGGAGGCTCTGACCCTGCTCCTCTCCTTGCCCTTGGGAGCTGCCTGACTTGTAGGCAGCTCTTCCTGGCCTTTGGCAGAGTGCAAAGTTCTTTGCACCTTTATATTCTCCATTCTCCTTCGAGAAACGGATGGCTGAGAAGTGAATGAGATCTGGGAAAGGAGTGAAGCATTATTAGCTCCCATGCAGAAATGTAATCTTTCCCTCTTTGCTTCCTCACCCACCTATTCAGTTCTTGGGGTTTGCTGACATTCTTTCCATGTGTGTTGGAGTGATGTCTGTAGAGTATATTGGAATTCCAAAGAGAAACTGCTATGTAAATAATAATAATAATAATTCCTGTCATACTTGCTAAATGGCACTCATAATTTAAAAAAAGTTTTTGGCAATAGGATCAAATTAACTTGATGAGAAAGCTCTTTTTTCTTGTAAAGTACTAGGAAAGCTGTGAGACAGGAGGTGCAATTAATTATCTCACTTGGATTAAAAGCTCTTTTATTTGATATTTGATCTCTTATTACTTGATTTCCCACAAAATTGCTGGTAACGTGCAGTCCCACTTAATAGCTCATTAGCACTCCAGTAAGGTGGTCAGGTTTGTGTATAATAAAGCAGTTGCTGGCTAGCAGTGAATGACTTCAGCCATAATTAATTAATTAAATGTGTGTAAAACATGGTTCATTAGCAAGGTGTGTGACAATCTCATGGTGTCCAATGCTGTCCCTCTAATCGTGTAATGGGCGTGATGCTACTGCAGCACTGCTTCATTAGTTTCCAGCTTCTGCCGCTGTTGTTTATGTAAAAGACCTCTGATTTCCAGGGCTTGTTCCAGTGACCTGGTACTGTTGGCAGGAATAGTTTACGGTAACCAATCGAACAGCATTTCTTGCTCTTTTCACTTAAAACCCACACAATTAGAAATTATTGCTATAGCTTAGCAGCAGTAGCAGAACATTTGCTAGGGAAGCTGGAAATCTCAGTTCAACTGTAGTTCAGGCAATAACTATTCTTTATACTCAATTATGCACTGTAACCCATTAGGGAAGTCTGTGGTTTCCTGATATAGTTTTTTTTTTTCCCTCTCCTGTGTTATAGCAAGGTTGCAACTGGCTGCAAGTGTATCAGAAATTGGTATGGTTGTACTGTTATTCTGCAGGCTATCTGACTTCTGCCCGCTATATTTATCTGGCACATTTAGAGAAAGAACAAAGCCAGGAGGTTCAGACCTTTAACCCAGATGTTGTTAAGTGTGGGAGAATACTACTGTGGTGTAAAGCCATTAGAAAATAATTCTTCAGACCTACTAGATCCAGCAATAAGTTACTACTTAGACTTCTGGGCCCTGATCATGAATGTCTGCTCACAAAGGAAAAGTTTGAGAAGTTTATTTGCACCACTTGAAACCTTTTGCATTCAATCTCTGTGAAAATGTGACCGATTGGTTCTATCAACATCTTGGTTGATAGGCAAAAACATTTCTGAGTTTTTGAGAAAATCTGTGGGTGTGATAATAACAAAATCAGTTAAGGGAGATATGACAATCCCCACTGTAGTGAATAAAGGCATTGAGAATATTGGTCTTTCTTGGTTTTAGTTAGGTTCAATCATACTGAGCATGAGGTTCTTGTTCTGTTTCTTGTGCATTTGTTCTTTTAGAAGTGTTTCTCGGTGCCATGTCATTTTGTGGTTAGGAGGGCATGTGGGTTCGTGGTGTTTATGTTATGGTTTTGTGCTGTTTTATTTCTGAATGAATTCCCAGAGAGCTTTGGTACTCTATGATATTGATGTGTGAAGCCTGCAGTAAATGATGGCTCTGGCTGTTGTTCAGAAATATGGTTTTACAGAATTACTGTCATATTTGACTGGTATTTAATTAACTTTCTGTTCCTGATATTAGCCATAGTTGGAACATGCACAGGTGGTTTCCTTCTCCAGTGGGGCTTTGGAGGTCATTAATGAGGTTATGAGGGAACTGCAAAAGAATAATATGTGTGTCCTGGTTCTGGTGCCTTTTATGTAACCATTTCCACACGTGAGGCATAGCTAATTTCAGGACTGTGTTAATTTTGGAGCTAGTGTGCTAAAGTCTCTCTAAAAACACTCTTTCTAGATTTCTCCTGTCCAGAGATAGTTCCCTGCTTCCTCTGGAGGAAGGACTTGCTTATTAAATTGTGCAGATTATTGTGCTGTGACTTTGACCCAAGCTTTTGGATTGGGTTGTCTGAACTTTGTGCTTCACCCAAAATGTTGCTGGACCGCTGCAATAGGCACAGAGGTTTTAAATTTTTACTTAAAATACATCTAACTATGAAGGACAAAGAGAAAGTAACCAACTGCATGGAAAATGTCACTGAGAGGAGCAGCTCCAGCTTCAGGAGTTGTCTACTTGATCTAATTCCATTTCACTGCCATAAGCGTGGACATGAGCAGGTAGTTACAGGCCAAATAGGAATGTGCAATGCTGCTCTTCCCATCCCTTTATTTTGAGCCTCCCTCACATGCCAGTTATGTGCTGCCAATGCCTTGAAAGCCATTAGCCCTCATTGCAGTGTTTCAAAGTCTTATCTTTCAAAGTTCCCCTATAATATGTTTCTTTCCAGAGGCAGGCAGTGAAACTCATTCTTTTTGAGTGGTGATTTCTGAGGCTTTTCATGGGTTTGTAGATTTTGGTATTTGGTTTTTTGTTTTTTTTTTTTTTTTTTTTTTTTTTTTGTTGTTGTTGTAGTTGTTGGTTTTTTTTCTTTTAATGCAGAAGGTTTTTTTGAAAAGAAGGACATTTTATTTCCTCCTCCTTGAGTCTTCTTTCCCCCCATTATTACAATTTTCAAAAATGTAGATATTCCTAAATGTTCCTAATGCAGAAGAGACTGTTCCATGGCTCTGCCTTTAATGGAGTGAGCAGATTGCAGTAAGAATGCGGTGCTGCTCAGTAAATTTAATGACTTTATGAAGATAAATGTTTCCCTTCCAAAGCCCCTTCTTGTCAGAATACATTTAATACCACCATTCCTTTGAGAACTAAATTCCTGTAGCACTTTGCAACATATTAGCATGTTTTTCTCACCACATGAAATTGCACTTCAAGCAAGAAATAATAATGTTTCTGCATCCCCTTGTACATTTTTATTACTGCCAATGAATAGGAGTAAATTAACTATTATGGCTAACATTATTCACAGGGACAAATTCCTAACTCATTTTACAGAGAATAATAAATAACAGAATAAATAAGATGCCTTTAATTTCACATGTGAATTATCAAAGATTCCTCTGAGTAGGTGGAATAGGGGCCAGTTGATTTTACAAAAAAGATACAACTCTATAAGAGAAGCTAGATGTGTGTCCACTCATCTTTATGTCCTTTTATCCCCCCAAAAGTTAATATCCCTATTATTACATGTGATTCCTATGAAAACAGGTTTCTCCTGTCTGATTATTTGTTTCTATCTTTGTTTTTCCAGATACTAATCTGGGAGATGAGCCACATTTCTCTGCTGATTGCTTGGATGCTGCTCTGATTGATGGCAATTATCGTATGGTTTGCTTCATCTGCAGACCTCAGAGTGCTTTTTAAAGACAGAGCCATTGTAGCCTTTTACAATGAGGGAAACTGAGGCTCAGAGTGATTGGGGTCTTGTAGTAGTTACTCAACACATCCAAGTCAAAGCCACAGTGGATCACAATATCTTAGGCCATCCAAAGATTCCCTTCTCACTTGACCAAAGGATTGATCCTAGAAAAAATCCTATTTAAAACAAAAACAAAACCAAAAACACAGAAACAAACAAACAAACCCAAACCAAACCCAACCCAACCCAACCCAACCCCCCCC